>VZTE01005845.1:983931-1107859 GCA_013397775.1 Eulacestoma nigropectus | reverse complement strand
TATCTGCTGTGGAACCACATCTATAGCTTGTCTTTTTTGGTTTTTACCAGCCCTGACGGTTTTGTCATGGTTGAGCACAAATACCATAAACACTGCATTTGTGCAAGGTGAGTACTTGCAGTAAAGTCCATAAGGCTTCTATGGAACCAGGAATCTACCTGAATGTGACTGCATCAGGGATTTAGTGTGGCTTTGAATTGTTACCCCATTTTATCATGGTTGCATGAATAAAGTTTTAATCCTCAGGCTCAGGATTGTAGGGTGTTTCTGACAGGAAGGAATGTAGGCATTGAAACCTATCAGCACAATCCCTCTCCTCCTATTCCTGTTCTAAGGTAGAAGGAAGAATGATATAAACCAGAGGAAAGAAATAATTGGTGAATAATTTTATTAATCTAATTCCTTCTGGACCACCAATCTCATTATTTGTTTATCAGCCAGGCTTCTACTAAATCTATTCACAATTAAAAAAAAAATTACCAAGTGAACAGTATTGAACCAATCCTTAATTAGGGCAGCTGAGATGTCTTGTATAATTAACTGGACTTTGTTCATAATTATTTCCTGATAGTTGGAATTGTTTTCCACAAGTAACAGAGCAATAGTAATGGTAACACCAAGAAACCTTTGATTTTTCAGAATAGAATAACGGCCAGGCTTATTGTGCTTAAGTTGCATAAGACCTATGTGTTCCCACTGATAGCTAAAAGTAATCACATCAATTTGTCTGGGTCACACAGGGAGGTTTTGCAAAATCAATTCTTTTAATGTAGAAATAAGTATGCATCCAAATCTTTGAAATGTGGCTTTTCTAATGTGTGTTTTAGGATGGTCAGCCTGAGGTGACTCCTCAGCCAGCCACTCGTGAATCCTGGTCCTTAACCAGAGAGAGAGAGAGAGATTAAAGCTGACATCCACTATGGCCATGCTGGGTCCTGCTCAGTGAAATAAATAACTGGAATCAGCTATTGCTGATACTACAGAAATTAAAAAGCTGCAACTCAACAAAGGTCTTCCTGGGCCTCCTAACCAGCAAGGCCACTGTGGCTGGGTGCAGGGATGGGGCTGCCCAGGAGGGGTGCCCACACTGCTGGCCATGCCACGCACCGCCACCAGCACTGCGCAGCCAGCCACCGCACGGGGGGACGGCAGGGAGCACGTGTTGGTCGGTGGCTCTGGAAACTTCTAAATTTAACAAGACCTCACTAATGTAAGTGACTCTTTGTGAAAAGCTGGAAACAAGGTAAACAGTTTTTATTCGAAGTTTATCACTACTCCTTTAGTCCTCCCTTTTGGTGCTGGCTTAGGGCACAGTGTCAGAAAGCTGGAAGAATGCTGCGGGAGTGCCATACGTAGTCATACATCCCACTGTGGGCAAGCTTCAGCAGACTCCAATCTATGGGCCCCTTGGAAAGAGGTGTTTGCTAGACCACTGCCTCTGATTTCAAGAGAATGAGTATCTGCTCTAATATGAGGAAATAATAATCATGTTACAACTCAGGGTTGTTTGGAATTCATTATGAAGCTGCATAAAAGAGCATGTGGGTTAAACAGGTTCACTGCTAATTAATACCTTTACTCCTAACGAAGTAGCTCCTTGCTCTTGGGGTTAGGCAGAGTGTGAGAAGAAAAACAAGCAGGAAGTTGTCTGCAGGCTCTTTCAGGACTGAAACAGCAAATGAGTATGTGTAAAGTTTAGGGAGACAAGCACCAGCACAAGGTGTAACTCATCGCCACCCGACTCAACAGCCCTAAGGCAGCAGGACTGAACTTGTATGACCAAAATAAGACCTTGTTTCTAAAACTCCAAAGTTCAGAAAACCAACAAGGGGTTTTTTTTGTATAATTTTCTGTGGGATTTGCTTAACGTGAGTAGTCTTCCCGGGAGAGGGCTCAAATGGTGTTCAGGCTAGAAAACGCAGAATGGAAGTTATGAGAATTATTCATCTGCCTCTGTCCTCTCTTCCTGGCAAAGATTCCTCTGATCTGCTCATCTATAAGGAACCCGGTGAATTTGGGTCATTGCTTTCGGATCACCCTGTTGCCAACAGTGTAGCCAAAGTCCATAAACAGCTGAACACTTTCAGGATGTTGAGAGGATATGAGCCGTGTGACTCCTTGCTCCTGGAGGGTAGTAAACATGGTGTGCTGTGTTGCCTTGACAATCATTCCTGTTTACGTCCTGTTCATGAATCAACTGACCCATTGCCTATGCATTTTATGTTACTAACTAATGTCTAATTATTTTTTTCACTGTCGAATTCCTTGCAGCTCTCTTTAAAGTTTAGTAGGTAAGAAGATTAAAACATAAATGCCATTAAATATGCTTTAAATATCAGACCTATTGAAATACTTCCAGGTTCTGTATCCTCTTAAAAAATAATCCCTATTCAAAACAGAGAGGAAATGTCATCTGCATGAGTGTCTTCTGAGTTTAAGATTGGATTATACAGGGAATTATGTAAAATAGCTTTGGAAATCTAATAATTAAAAAAACTTCGGGCTCTTATTTATGACATTTTAAACCTCTGTAACATTTGGGGAAGTTTTCTGTGTCGTACATGTGCTGTTAACCTCACGTGTAAAATTTTCTTGTATAACTTCATGTGAATTAATGGTCACAGAGTCTGAATTCAGATCCAGTCAAGCTGGATTGCTGGAATTTGAAGGCAGTTACTGGACCTACATGAAGTTAAAGTTGGGGTGTGGGCAGATCAGGATGTTGCTCTCAGCCACCTTGTGGGATGTCCTCTGTCTCCATAGGGAAGTCAGGAAGAAAATAGCCAGAGGCTAATGTTAGCTGAATTACTTATGAATGTCCTCCCATATCATCCTGTATGGGAACACCACAACATCCCCAAATAGAAGTCCTCAGAATTTCAGTGCCCATTTATTAATGAGCACAGTTACCCCAGTGAGTCCCTCCAAAAAGGGCGAAATAAAGTCCCATTACAGCCATTCCTGTTTGCACATTTAAGTGTCATAGCAAAAGGCTTGCCAATGGTCAGGACAGGGCTTCTTGGCTGCCCAAGCCCTGCAGGTTATGTCCAACACAGAATGCCAAAGCATCTGCAGGGTGCTTTCCACAGGTCTGCTACAAGAGCTGGGAAACGAAGAGGTCTTTGCATCAGTGTGATGTGCCAGGGAAGAGAGGTCATTTCTGGGAACAGCAGACAGGATTTCTCTCCAAGGCTGGTAGATACTCTGCTTTGTGGGGCAGAGAGAAAAACCCTTACACCAGCTCCGTTTTTTGCATCAATGAATACGTAGCACAGACTTTGGCAAAATGTCACAAGACCTGGAGGAGAGAACTGTGATGGACCCTGGAGCCTGGGTGTGGCCTTGCCATCTCTCTCTTCCCAGCACACACCAGACCTAGGCCACACAAACCACCACGGCTCTGTGTCTGTGGTCACCTCCCCAGGTGCTGGCGTGTGACTCCCCGTGCCTTGCCCCTCACAGCAGCTGAGCTGGGAGACATGCCCGCTTACGTAGAAGTGCTCCTGATAAATATTGACCAGAGAATTTAGCATAAATATGCAATGAATCTATGAGCTAGTGGGAAATGTTAAAGCGGACATGTTTAGGACAGAGGCTTTCAAAACAGACCAGGAAAATTCTTATTCCAGCAAGAGGAGACATGCGCCTATTCTTTCTTCAGCTGGCTAAGCAACAGCGGGAGTGTTTCCTACTAAACAGCCTCATTAGCATAAGAATAACTACAGGGTAAATTTTCAAGCTCATTCCAAGTGAATTCAAAGGGAGGGGGGAAAAAATTCTTTTAATATGCGCAACTCATGCAAACAATGATATGAAACTAATTCATTTCATCATATTATCACCATATCATATTAACTTAAAAGAAATAATAATGCAACATGGAAATGTTTGCATATTAGAGAGAACTCTCATTGTACCCTATTAGCACCATATCGTATTAGTATTAGTATTGCATTAGGCTATTATGCTACAGTGCTAAAATGATGAAATCCCACTGTGAAAACTGATATTGAATTCTTGTAATGTTTCGGAACCATTTTTAGCACTGAATATAAATAATTCATGGGAGCAGATCTAATGAATTGATGAAAACCCCCCATCCCTTGACATTGTGAGAGTATTTATGAATGTAAAGTCATGAGCAGGATTTTTTTTTTTTTAATGGAGATGGGCTGGGACTGAAATATCTGGTTTATCACTTGACCCAGTGTGCTTATGTCACACAGAGCATCAGGCTGAGTGGCCACATTTCTCAGTTAACACAGCAAAGGTGGTGTCTAAGAAGTGTCCTGTTCCAGGATCAGGCGCGCACAGCTAACCTTTCCAAATGGGCTGTCTCAGGGAGCTCTCCATGACGTACTGAGACCCCCGAGCAACGAGACTCTGCCCAGCACAGGGTCACTGCACTAATGGTCCATCTGCATTGGCTTCTTAAGTTGTTAAGATCTGAGACTAATGGCTAAATGCTAATGAGAAAATACGTATTTAACTTGCAGGCTTTTATGGAATTATCCTTTCACTTACCCAGCATTTGGTGCTATGGTGTGATTGCAAGGGTAGTTATTACCACAGGCAGTGCTGAACTTTGTTTTACGCAGATGTATTGCTGGCAGACCAGATCCCATGACTCTTTAGGAAAGCAGAGGCTGTATGATGAACTAGTGGGAATTAACTCAGCCTTTAAGGGCCCCGTGAGGAACAGCTGAAGCAGACAGCATTGCCTGTCCCTGTGCCTGGGAAAAGAGGGCGTGGCTGTGCTGACACAGGCAGCAGGTGAGCTGTGTTCTGAGTTAGTCACTGATTTACAGTCTAACTTACCATCACCTCATTCCTTTCTTGCTGCTCTCCAGCATCTCTTGGATTATGCTGCAGGTCTCTCCTCTCTCTCCTCTGGCATCCTGCGTTTGTGTCCGATTCCATGCAGCACTGGCAACCCTCGATCCAAACCGTGCTGCTGCATGAGCTGTAGGAGAAGTGGTAACACAGGACCCCTTCACAAATCCATTAGTTTCCTTCTCACTGAGGTGTAAATTCAGAGTAGGAGATGCAGGGAAAGCAAAGCTGGATTACTGTTTCCTTTGCCTTCCAAAAGGACATGAGGATGCTAGCATGCTGTGTACTCTGCCTGCCAGGCTCAGAGCAGAGCCCATGTATGCCTTATCTTCAAAGTTTATTGTGCTCTTCAGGCTTGTCTTTTCTTCAGCAGTCTGGAATGCATCTGCTGTGCTTGCAGTGGGAAACATAAATCAGGTGGGAGGAATGACTCTGGTTTCAGCGCAAGAGGCAGCGATGTGGGGGAAGTTTCTCTAAAGGTCATCAGGAGTCACACACTCTCAATACTTTCACCTAGTCTGGAGATTTCAAGGAAAAAAATACAACAGCAAGCTAGGAGATGTTTTTGATTTTGCAGGATACAAGGTCAGTGCATTATGACCTTGTTCAGAGCAGAGAAGGAGCTGAGGGGGAGTGAGATCCCAGGAACAGCATTATGCAGAGTAACAGTAGGTGAAGAAATATGAACTGTATCCTGTAACCCCTGACAAACGTGTTGTGCACGTGGCTGTTTGCTTCACGACTGGCTTGAGCAATGGATCCATTCAAGAGAAGTTTGATGGTGGGATAGTGGGGGTGTGTTTGTTTGCTCTCTGCTCGTTTTTTTCCCCCATGCACATGGTTTTCTGTCCTTTCCTCCAGAAAATACTGCTGTAATCATTGCAGAGATGAAGAGAGAGTTCTGCTTAGCTCCCATTTTTATGTTCAAAACTGGAAAAATTACAAGTGCTT
The DNA here is from genome assembly GCA_013397775.1 of Eulacestoma nigropectus. NCBI lineage: Eukaryota > Metazoa > Chordata > Aves > Passeriformes > Eulacestoma > Eulacestoma nigropectus. Next base: position 1,102,075 of record VZTE01005845.1, on the reverse strand, counting down.
TGAGTTTATCCTGGCCAGCTCAGATCCTTCTAGTTTTCACTGGTGATATTAAATTACACATATGTTGCTAGTGAAAATAATTTCAGTTCTTCCTGTAGTCAATATATAAAGTGTATAAATAACATGTTAGAGAGCTGCTTTTTTTTTCTGTGCTGTATTTTTCTGCTAAGCCGAATACTAGACCTCACATTTATTTGTAAGGTAGGTAGAAGAGAATTTTCCTTTGAGAGCTGCAGAGACACTTCAGTATTCACCTAATTCATACTAAAAGCAATGGATTTTTTCATGTATGAACCACAGTCGCAACACATGCCATCTCTACACCAGAAAATAAAAACATGTGCTTATTTCAACAGATATTCAATATTTTTTACATATAGATAGATAGATAGATAGATAGGAAATGGACCCTAAGTTAACTAAATAGGCAGTATTTTTTGCTGTGCTTCCAAAGTAGTATTTTAAATAGATTCAAGCAGTTTGTTGTGGCTTACTGAGTTTGTTTATATGGGTCAGTATGGCCTAATTTTACATGTGGAAGCTCTTCTCCAATTATAACTGTGAATCATTTTAGGTGAATGTGACAATTCATGAATTTTTCCATAGCTATAAATATCGGACATTTAGAAAATGCACCTTAACCTCCAAACATTTACTCCCACAATTACCATCAGATGTTGTGGTAAGCCGGAAACAACTGTTGCTAGTGAAGATCACCATATTTTGTTGGAAAAGTGAGTGAGATCGTGGCTGAGATGTTCCCTGTGCCCAGGAAGGACGTCTGTGCTCCTGCACACACAGGAGGCAGGTCCTGGGCTTGGGGCACAAACAGCCCCCAGGGACGGAGCCCAGGGGGTGGTTTGCAGTCGCTGCCACTGGGGCTCGGTCTGAGCACTACGGAGGGTACGTCCCTGGCTGATGTCCCACCTGTCTTTGCTCGTGGTACCTGCCAGGCTACAGAAGGGTGAGCTCCCATTCTGGAGAGAAGCTATTTCCTCTGCCCATGAGGTAAACTGCCTCTTGTGAGCTGTTTGCCAGTCAACAGGTATGGTGTATCTCAGCTTTAGGAAATGCCTTTTCCATTATTAACTAAAAATTGCCATATGCTTTATTAAAATTCTGGCTGTTGCAGTGAAATATCTAATAGGAAATATTATTGCAGATTGGACTGTTTCAGTGCTGGCATTATTTTTGACATTCATGAACAGCTTCTTTCAGTGGCTTATTGGATCTCCCACAGAGACTGGTATTCAAACAGCCTACTGTTTTTTGGGCACAAGTGTTCATGTCTACTTGCCACTCTAAAACCCTACTTTAACCATGAGTTTGAAGCTTAGATTTTGTTTCTTCTCCCTGTGAATGAATAAGACTGGTGTGATTCTGCTTTTGCACTTGGTTGCATTTGGCTGCTGTGGGGATAGGAATGGTTGCCGTATAAGTTAGCGACTCCCAAACGTGTTTCGCTATTTCAGTATTCCACAGCTCTGTGCTCTGTGCTTCCTATCATCCCCCATAACTGAGGACTGCAGACTCCTCCTTGCTGCTGCAAGTTTTGGTCCCATTGCAGGTGAGGGAGACACATCTGCATGGCACATTGCATCAGGAATAGCCCAGTGGGGCTGTGAGAAGAGCCATCAGATGTACAGATTTCCCTTCTTTTTGGGCAGCCGGAATCTCTGTACATTTCCCTGGGATGCAGATGCACTCCAGTGATAACTGCATTGTATTGCTCTAGGAAAAATTCTTCTTGTGTGTGCTGTACTCCTTCATCTTGCCAGGAATCACTGAGAGACCAGGGCAAGGGCCAACGTCCCAGACTGTTCCCCTGGATATCTGCCCAACCTTTTTTCTTCCTCACCTCTGATAAATCTCTACCATACATCTCCTATATTCTTTGTTTCCCTGCTCATTCATGTTTCTGATGCCAAAAATCTGAAGCCAGACCCCCAGTAGTATTGACCTCCTTGTGCCTGTCTGTTTCTAAATAGCAGGGGGGAGAATTTCTATCAGAATCAGAAAGTACATGGGTTGAAGATGTCCGTAGCTGTGTGTGAGCTGGATTGAAACTAGCTTAGCTCCTTAAAAATTCAGTTGGGTTTATCATGGTGAATACAGCAAACTTGTCTTGTTTTCCAGAGCATCTCTCAAACAAGTGTGTGCTCAGCCACCAAGACAGCCCTCAACCTGAGCTTTTAGGCTGGGACTGTGAGCTGAGGTGCCCAGGAGCTGGAGAAGCCTGGATCCAGTGTGACATTAGTGCCTCTGTCCAAGGTGCAGCAGGAGACAGGTGGTGTAGTGATGAGGTGGGAGACAGCCTCTCTTCCCAGCACCCGGCAGGATGGTGAGAGTGAGCCCTGCCGCCCCATGCAGGCAAATGTGGCAGTACCGTCACTGTGCTCCAGGGGGTCAAAGTCGTGAGTCGTTGGTTTTTGGAAACAAAAGCCACGATCTTAGGGGGCTTCAGGAATCTGAGCAGATCTTCAGAGCATTTGGTTTAGATAAGTAGAAGTCATAAGCACCGTCTATTTTTTGTGATAAGTATTTTGAGTGCTCATCTGATGAAATGCTAAATGAGCTATGCCGTGTCACTGCTGGAAAGATTTCATTACATGGAGGAAGTGCTGGGTGCTCATTTACTACACACAAAAATTTCTCAGAACAGTGACTCTCCAGCAGCTCTGTTGTTTGAAAGGAACACCAAGATTGGTGCTGTGATAGAGAACCATACATTTGTAAACATTCATGGATGTGAGAGTGAGGGGACAAAATCATGGATGTGAAACAGGTCTTAGGCAGACGTTGAGATGGTTCTGAAAACAGTCAATGAGCTGTAAGGTTAGACTCATAAAGGGATGGCAAAATTGTGCTGGTGCCCAGTTCATAAAGGGACTAAAGCTAGGAGGGAGCTGCATCCACAGATCCGTGTGGGTATGGGTGGATTCAGTAATACTGCTGGACCCACATTCAGTCGTGCCTGGACAGAATTTCTTGGCACTGTGGAAGGGGGCCCATACATGTGAAGAAAGCAACAGCTTGGGAAAGCAGACCCAAAATTGTCATTGGAAGCATGGCCCAAATCATGGCCTGGCCCTGCTTTTGGTGAACCCCTAGGGAAGGCTTATGCTGACCTGGGATCAGGTTTAACCCCAGCTCCTGAGACAGGACTCACCTGCCCATGCAGAGGGACAGCCCATGCCATAGCAGGATCCTGGCAGGCAGCAGATGCTCTACACCTTCTCCAGCACCAGGCTCTGCCAAGTAACAGCAAAGCCAATGGTAGTACGCCTATGGATTTCACATGGATTTCATGCGCCTTTAACAGGCTTCTGCACAGAGAAAACACCTTGCACTTGGCAGAATAACAGCTGAATTGCTCAAAGTCCAATTACAATCAAATCTTGCTAATTTGTGCCCATAACTGGAGATTCAGTGAGAACGACAAAACTTTTGCAAGTTATGGAGTAAGTGGTACACACATTTTAAGAAGTGTGGCTAATGCATTACAGAATTCATTATCACCTTACAAACTTCTTCACACTCTGGAAAAGGATGAATGCTCTTAATTCATTTATTTTGACAAGGTTTGTTTCTTAAACATCTTTTGTTATAGCTGACAAGTTTGTACTGTTAAAAAGAGAAGTAATGAATCGTAATTAAGGAGACATTATAATAGCCCCTTCTTAGCAAGCCTGTGCCATTTTTTTGGTTACAGCTTGTGGCAGGCATGGATGGAAGAGATCGTGTGGCAGTTCACTCTGCTCACAAAAGCCGCTGATGCAGCCGGTGCCTGGGAAGTCCTTTCTGCAAAACAGCAACTGCAGTGACTCCATTTGTCTTTCTGTTGAGGATCTGCTGCTTTTGAAAAAAATTGACAAAGTAAACAAAAAAATAATTCTCATTTGGCATAATACCTTAGGGAGAAAAAAAAAGGTTAAAAAGGAATCTTTTATGTCATGAGGAGGGTATCTCTGCCACTCTGACAATGTGCATATGGAAAGAGTTTGACTGAATGTTTGTTGCTATTCTTAAAATCTTACTGTTTTGTTCACTGCTAACGTATTGTATCTCATTGAATAAGAAATATAGTTTGGAGGAAAACAGATCAGATTTGCAGGTCAGAGGCTCTGCAAAAATGGGATTTGAACCTAAGTGCAGCAACCTTGAGGCAAGACTGCCCTTCCTTGAATGCCAGATGTGCAGTGAGGATAATTACCATCGCCCACGCCGGCGCTCGGGTTTGGATGGTGAGCAAGGCAAAGGTCAGCTCCTGGCAGGAATCTTCATGCAGATACCTGGGCTGCCCCAGGCTGCAGACTGGCGTTTGTCTTTCTTGCCAGCAGCACAGTGGTCACAGGTACCTGTATCTGCCTGCATACTGCTTGTAAACCTGCACCTGTTTTTTTTACCACAGGTTAAACAGACTCAGGAAATAACTGGAGTCTTTTCGAGGAAATGTGATTGTCAATATAGCAAGACCCCTGAATTACGAATTCAGCAATGATTTGTACTACAGAGATGGTGTTAGATGAGTATCATTTTGTCAATTAACCTTTTACAATTCATAGTTTATCATAGCCTAGAACAATCCACTTTTAAAAACTTCTTTTTTTTAAACATGACTCTTGCTGCTTTAAACACTTATTACCTGCTCTTTAGCCTTTGAACATAGACTGTTATACTTCCTTAGCATAATGTATAACCCTAGGTCACAAAGCTAAAGAAAACCTTTTTAATTTATGGAGGATTTCATTTTAGCTGAATATTTTGAAGAATTTCCTAACTTTTTGATGGCATTCAGGCTGACCAAGGATACAAATGTATCTGTGTTCCTAGGTCCAACCACTTTACCCTACTATAATTTAAGCTTTTAATTTCATAACCTACAGTGCCCTGGCTACTTAGCAAAAGAAAAAAGCATTCTTAATCAAGACTCTGTAATAGAGTTCATCTGCTACAGCAGATGAAATGACAAAGTAATTATCATAAAAACTATTATTTTCTAAAAATACTCAACTTTAAAAATAAATTCTCTATTGTAGGAAAGGGAACAGACTAGTTTTGATGAAAAACACTTGAAAAAATGGTGGTATCTTTTCTTTGTTATATAAATACAATTATTTTTTTCCTAGCAATAGTATTGCTGTAGCTGCAATGGTAAAAGGGCAGGAGAGAGGAAAGGTTTGCAGAGAGAGGTAATATTTTTTATTAGAACAATTGATATAGATGAAAAAAAAGCAGAAATGCTTTCAGAGGGCTTGTGTGACTGAGAGCTTTTCCTCTTTTTTTTCCCCCAACTATATCAGCTGGTCTAAGAAAAGATACTCTCTCTGCCTGTAAACCTTACTATTTTTGTACATAGCTGTTCCTGTGCATGTGATTTGTCCACTAAGAGGACAAAGAATTCTATAATTCTTAAAACTGGTATAATCCAGTAAAAGTTGATTATGAAATACTAAAAAAATTAAAATGCTTCCTTCAAATGCTGAGAACTTGGGACTGGCTTTGTGTTTGAAAGAGAATAATTGTAACCCATGAAGGAACTACACACAAACGATAAAATGTGGTCAACTCTTCCTTACAGCAGCTTTGAAGCAGCAGTAATCTAACAAAGCACCTTGCTCTTGCTGTGCTGACAATGAGTCCAGTGTACAAAAAAAGAAATTAAACAAAAAAAGACATTTTAATTTCAAGGTTCACTGGAAAAAACATGAAAAAAAAAAATCAATGTTTGCCAAAGAGAAAGACAAACTCTGAAGGGAAATGAAAAAATGTATTTACAAGATTCAAAGAGAACTCTATAAACAATGGGACAATAAAAAAAGAAATAAAATATTTGTCCCTCTCAACTCTAAATCTGCAGGTAATATTCCCAATAAATCTACTACATGAAATGGCCTTAAGGAATCATCCAATTATATTATTATCAAGAAATTATTAGGAAAAGCAAAATAATCCTCAAATCAAAGGAGTGTTTGGAGCAGTTACGTCTCCACTGCGTGGCTGCATCACCCCGGGGCTCGAAGGAGGCTCTGGAACCCCCGTGGGTTGCCCGCAGGACGAGCAGGGCTCCTAGGCAGCTCCATGCCCCGGGAGCGGTGGCCCGGCGCCCGTGAGCAGCTCTGTACATGGACGTGCTTGGGATTTCCAGACAGGCTCAAGCCCTTCTGCGCGGAGCTCCCAGTGCTCGGGCCGTGCCCTTGGCTGGGCCGGGCTCCGTGCGGCCCCGTGCCCGGCCGCAGGGCTGCAGCCACCCTGGCCACAGCAAGGACAAGGCCAGCCCCGTCCCCGCGCACCCCCCTGCCCCAGGGTGGCCGTGTGGCCCGGGCGTGCTGCTCGTGCCCACCCAGCTGTGGCAGCCACTGCCCAGCCATGCCCGTGGAGCCTGCAGAGAGCTGCAGCCTCAGCCGTGCGCCGGCACAGCCCCACTGCTGCTCTGCTGCCCGCTCACAACAACCACCGGGCCTGAGCGCGTTAGCACTGAGTGCTTTATGGAAACACCCTCGTGGCCATCCACATGTGCCTGGAGCCGGGTGACAGCCAGGGCAGCAGCAGCATCTGCTCACCCCTGCGGACGACGGCATGTGGGGCTGGCTGCGCAACTCTCGTGTCTTCAGTGCCATTCTGTGCCCCAACAGTGCCTGTGAGCACAGGCCAGGCCTCCATGCAATCCGTGACTGCATAATTAACTGCAAATAGGTTTTGATTAGATTCCCCCAACACATGGTGTTCTCCTGTGGGTGATTCAGGGATGAGCGGAGTCAGCCTCAAGAGTGTGGTCAGGGGTTACGCCTTCTCTACCTACACCTTCCTCCCAAGGCTGCTTGCCTCTGCGATGAAATTGATTTTCCACAGGCACTAGTGCCAAAGATCAGGCCTGGTCTCTCTACCAGGTCTCTAATGCTTTCTCCCTATTAGTTTTCTGATATTCAGCTATTGGAGCTTTCAGTAAGAATGTTTAGGTCTTACATAATACTTTGTCTGACATATAAAACATTTTACAAACTTTATCCATTTAATTCTCTTACCATGTGCAGTGTGCTGAAGTGGTATTATCTTCCCTTCACTGATAAGAAGATTTACATTCACACAAAGCCAGACTGGAATTGGGGTAAGGACTGGGCCCAGAGCTCCCGATGTGGCGATAACCAGCTGCTTGCTTAGGGTGGTAGTTCGAATGGATCTCTCATCCCAGAGTGACCCTGAAGGTCAGGCTTGGATTTCCTTATTAGAGGCACCTTTTTGTTTCAGCTTTGGCTAAACCTCACTGTTGTGAACATGTGGGGTTGTATTTGCCCTAGCTAAAGGCTACCCTTCATTTCAGATAATAGAGCAGGTGAGCTTCCTTAGGAAACCAAAGGGGCTCCAAACTGAAAAGGAGGCATGGATCACCAGCTGCAACAACTGCATGTGTGAAATTACTCAGAAATTTTCTTCTAGGTACATATGCATAGTGACACTTCTGTATGTAAAAGAGAGAAAAAGAAGCAATACAGTGGCTCAGGAGGGAACAATGCAAGTGCTGTCCACTAAACATTCCCATGACTGTGGCTCAGAGGATAGTGAGAGGGACAGGATTTTTTAGCTAACTGCTGACTTGTGGTAAAGAACTGTAAGAAAGACCTCATCTCTGTTATTTAAGTGGGTAAATGGGAATTCATCCTGAACCCAAAACCCAAACCACTTCATTTGATCTTCCGAACTAAAAAAAGCCAACTTAGTTTGTTTTTATTTTTTTTTTTCCTAGTTAGTTGCATGTGTCAGAAGGGATCATAGTACTTAATTTATACCTACTGTGTTGGACTGCCTGATCAGCATCAAAACCATTTAAAAACTGTAAGTTCACCTAAGCATATCAACTATGCTGTGCTGTCCTCAGCCCTCCAGAGCATGCATTGATGCTCTCGGGTTTGGAAATGGTGTCGGTGCTGCTTGGCTGGTTTGCATCTTACTCCAAGAAGCTTTTAAAGAACTCAGCTCCCGAGATAGACAGAAATTTAATGATTTAAGTGAAGCAATGTCTTGTCAGCTGAAGAGTTGGTTCAGGGTCTGTAAATATGATCAAATGCAGTGAATATAGTTCAGCTTGGATTCACAACTCTGGGAGGAGAAATCAGCTCTTACTGGACAAGGAGATTTTATACCCAATAATTAGGCTAAATGAAGCTGTTGTACAGAATGGTGGCAAAGAGCCTTATTTTGTTGGCATGCTATAACATCACATAATACATGAATGTGTAGCGGTAGGTGCTGCTTTCTCCTTCCAAAATTTTTATTACAGCCCTAACCATTGACACTTCATTCCCTGCCAATTCCTCTGCTCCCTTCTCTCATGCTGGCAAAAATATAGCAGGATACCTAAAGCTGTAGGCCTTGGCAGGATCATGTGAATCTGCTGAACACATACATGCTGATTAATTCATTGCCTTAGCAACTGGAAAGTCTCAGATTATTCTCCCTTGTTTATTGGCCCTTTCAGAGCTAATGTGAGCAGTAATGATCATGCACGGGCAAAATACAGCATCCATTAACTGACTGCACCTGCAAGGGCCAAAAAACTCCTTTAATCCCAAAAGGTTACGTGTTTCACACAAGATAGGTATTCTTTGGAACACCTGCCCAAGAGCCGTACTACATATACTGACTGTACACGTCACCCAGCTGAATTTTACGTGGTGGCACCAGTGTCAATGTACAACAGTTTCCCTTTGCTTTGTGGGCACACACATGACTGCTCAGTGTGCGAGGGAGGAAGGAATCTGGCTTTTGGAAAGCAGTGTGCGGATAGAACCCTTGATTGTGCAATGTCACCTTAGTTTCTTCTCAGAAAGCTCGTGGATCTGCAGAGGAAGAGATGTCCAGGGTGTTACTGTAAGCAGGGCACGTAGGTGTGTCTCGGTGTATTGACCATTGGCAGCAGCCTCACAAGTCCCACACAGTGTGTAAGGTGGCAGCTGGAGCTCGGTGACACAGCCCTGTGCAGTGTGGGCCCGTGGCCGGCTGGCCATGGTGGCCGTGCAACCTTGGCTGCCGTGCTGCGAGAGAAGCTGTGCTGACAGCTCCGTGCTCCCGTGGAAGAGCCTAATGAGAGAAGTGCAGATGGGCTCGCTGGGTATTGAGTAAACACTGCAAAAGGAGCTGGTTCAATAGATGGGGATGTCTCCGTTCAAGTGCAAACATTATGTTCATGTTTCATTCTTTTGATTTAGCTTTTATACTGCTTATTAAAACAACCTTCTTGGCTGAACCCTTGCTGCCCGATGAGTGTGTTCCTTGACTCAGAGTCCAAGAATGACAATCTCTCCAGCTCTGCTGTAATGGATCATGGCAGCTCTAGATTACTTTTAATAGTCTTTTGGAAATTCTGCATGGTTTTCACTCTAGAGTGACCCCCTGTCCCTCATTCAGGTCATTTTGTTACTGAGGACATCTAAGAGAAGTAATTGGATTGCCTGATTCTCCAGGCTGTCTTTCGTCTAGATCCAAAGGCTGTCACATGAGCATATACACATACATCAGTACTAATAAAAGCCCTGTCTGTTTCTTCAGGGAGACTTTCCAGAAAGTCTCCTTTTCTCTGACAATCCATAGTCGTGGGCTCCTTGTGCAGCTCACACATTGCATAGTGCCTTAAGACCCTGAAAATACACAGGGAAGAAGCATTCCCCACTTTTTGCTCTGGCATCTTTCAAAACCTGCCAGCCCTGCGGCAGATTCTCCAGCCTGTTTTGGGGAGCCCAAAGCAAAGGGTCCTGTCACTCCCAGAAAGTACAGGAAGGTCGCAGAGTTCATGTTGGTTTCTCTATGAGACCTACACCACCTTTTCACCACCTCTAAAGTAGCTGCTTCTCTCTTTTTCTATTTTTGTGCAAACACAAGCTGCCCATTGGTAAACTCTGAGCTTAAACAACTAAGTGCTGTCAGGAGGAATCTACATTTGCTTCAAGGCAATTAGGTGACTCATCGCTGTGTCCTTTCTTCAGCTGCATGGAGCAAAGTCAAATCTCCCATGGCTGGATGAAGCCAACTCCTGGACATCCTTCTATGAATAAACCCAATACAAACACCTAGAAACATTTCACAGACTGAACTCAGAAATGTGCTTCTTGACACAGAGCCACCATATTAAAGGTGTTGAAGTGCAAGTTGTGTAAGCCTGAGGGAATGTGCAGAATTAATGAAATGAATGCTGCATACTCCAGACTTTTTAGAGTACAACATGAAATAACATCTGGATTTCTTCACAGACTTTTTTTTCATGTCTGTGAAAACTCTGATTCCATATTTACTAATAAATAACTAAGTAACAGCCTCTTACTCCACTGAGACAATTCCTTACTGGGAGATTTTTCTTTAAATTTGCAACTGCTGGCTATCAGATATGGTTTGAGGGTATCAGTTTTGAAGACAGGTATTTTTCCCTACATACTCCTTCCACTGCCCTTTTTAAAAGATGCACCATTACAGAAAAAAAAAAAAAATAGAATATTTGAGTTTCAGGCTACAGTTTTTATGAAAAGAATGTAATGCATCCTGGAGCTCAGAGACCACTGGGGTTGTATTAATTGATGTCCAGAGATGAGCAAGTCTTCTATTTTAAATCAGTCCTCCTCCTGCAAGAAACATGGAATAATAAGAGGGGCTGTCAGCAGAGTACCAGGTAAATGTTGCCATGGGCCAAAGGGCTCTCCCTTTTCCTAGAGCTCTTTTTGGAATCAAGCAGCTATCAAATAAAAACATATTTACTTGATGCAACCAGTAGTGAAAAGACTGATGCTAGCAAATGCCACAGTACAAAAAACATATTTTGCCTCTGATAGACTGGTTTCCAGCAATATATTTTAATTTTTTTTAATTATTAGAATATGGGCAGGGGAAAATGCCAATGCTTTAGAAGCTCCCCTCAGCCTGATAAAGGTGAGGAATTAATGCTATTCCAAGTCAATGCTCTTCAAACAGAACTCTGATAACAGTAGTTAGTTAATCTTTTTGTGTCTGCCTGTTTGTGGGAGATCACATTGCATTTGTCTTCAGCCTGGTTTGCTTGAACAGCACAGAAAGCCCAGCTCAAATACTTATTTTGGTCAGGCAACACTTCAGAAAATTACTGATGCTGCCTTTGAAAGCTCTGCCTATTTTACCAAAGGGGGGAGGGGGAGAATACTTAAAAGTCAATGATATGAAACTAACTAGATATATTTGAAATATTGATTACATATATCTTCTGAAATAGGGTAATGGGATATTCCTAGATGCTGTATGCACATTCATACGTCTCTGAAATGTTTGATTAATGTGCACCTAATCTTTCTTTCTGTTAATAGACCATCGTATTTCTTACTAAGAAATGAATTATTCGACCACTGGTACAAGTGGCTGAGAGAAGACCATTTATAATGCTGCATCTTCAGCTAGTGTTTCTTCAGCAAGTAATCTTTGACCTGGAAAGCTGTTTCACTGAAAATGACTAATTTTGTCAATTTTATTTTTTGCTTTGAATATGTTTTTCTGGTGGCAGTTTATTCTATCCTAAAAGACTTACTTTATACTTTACAATATTGGTAAAACATAAATAGAAAATAGACAAAGGAAAACCTTCATGAAGTAAAACTTCAATTCCATTTGTGGAGATGTAATCCCAGAACTTTTAATTTGGAAGTGCAAAGTGATGTATTGGTATGCAGAAAGTTAAAAAACCCCAAACAAACAAAAACAAAAAAGGAAAAAAAAACCAAAACACACAGAATTGACTAATCCATGCTTTTATTTGTTCATAAAATATATTGTCATTCTACACTGGTTTTGAGTTTGCTTTCCATTTTTATTTTAAGATTATCTAACATTTGAGTATTTTCATCATTTTCTATTCCACTTGTTTCAAGCAACACCACTTTTCACATCTCTCAAAATTGCTTAGTTAGGAGATTCAACAAATCACAGGTACTGATAACAACAGTTGCTCTCTGCCAGCCTCGTCTGTATCAGCCCCAATCTTGCCATTAAGACTCTATAAGCAGCACTTCTATATGCAGTGATTTTCAAAATTACAGTGCTAAACTTTCAGAAACAGGGATGTTCATCACTTTTGCACATTCGGTCGTAGGCTCAGCTGGAAACACTGAGCATTACACAGGCAAACAAACCATGACAAGCTACAGCTGTGGGACTGGGTGAATTTTGTGGAAAGGCTGCTGAGGGTTAGTTTGCTCCTTGGCAACTTCTATAAGAGAAACTGAGCATTTCCATTTGTAGTTTTGAGAGCTCAATAAAGATCAATAGGTAACTAATGCAAAGGTCCAAGCACTCTGAGTTTGGGTCATAGCCCCGAAGACAAGTCCTAGTATCCAAATTCTCCTTTCAACCCACAACTAAAAAGTAGTAATCTGGAATTTCCATCCACTTTAATGAATTTCACAGATTTCAGCCCACCCCACCTCTGACATTCAGAGCCCTTAACAGAGTATTGAGTTGTCCCTTAAAAGCAGAAGCATTTTAAAATGCAGACCTTTTGCTCTGAAAACAGGAAACACCCACTGAATCCACCTATCAGTAAAATCCAGCCTTGCATTGACTTCAGCTTCAGTCTGGGGACACTTGGGCCTTTCTGCACTTGATTTTTCTCTGGAATGACAAGAAGTGGCAGTAGGTTGCACGGTATCTGTTGGCTTTGACATGGAGCTCTTCTGATCCATTTTATAGATTAAAGTTCTTCCTATTGTGTCAACTCCGTTTTTTGTAAAGCAGAAGAGAAGAACTTTAAATAAGGCTCTCCTCCTATCCCTCTCTTCAGCTCTCTCCAGACCTTAGACCTCCCAAGGGCTTTCGGAAGCAGGGGAAGAGAAATAAAGCTTACGGTGTCTGGAGAAGGCAATAGATATGACCAGACTCTCACTAAGATATATTTTAGGATCTCTGTTAAAAGGAAAGTGGAAGGAGGAGGAGAAAGTTTCCAGAAACTAGCTGTGTAAGAAGAGCAAAAGATTATGCACAGCTGGAGCATGTGAGATAATGAACTCCTGCCCCACCCCTTCTTCTTCCTCTTCCTCATCTTCCACCCATGCTCTTGTCTGTGGAGGTGATAAATTCTCTCGTGGTGAAAAAGGTTAAGGAAAATGTTTGGTTACTTTTTTGAAGACATGGTTTTGTAATTCAACAAGCTACTTCTGAGCTGAGAGAGTTGGGAAGGAGCAGCTGTACCTGCCCAGTGAGTGAGTGAGTACCTGAGTTAAGGGCTGATATTGATACTTTTTAGCTGTGCAAGTACTGTAGTTAGCTATGTGTACTTGGCAAATGGAAGGTAAAACGGTCTTCTTATTGTACCAAAAAAAATTATGGGCCATGGGTTTTTATTCTCAAAAGCTTCTGCTGAAATAGAGAAGCATCTCTGTGAGAAGCATCCACTTCTTTCCCATTAAAAACATCCCAAAACATTGCCATGTAAGCCAGCCTAAAAACTTGGGGCAAATCTCTACTCTGCGTTTTGAATTATAAGGAATGGAGAAGATGGAGAAGGTCTAACCTCCAGTAAAGCCAATTCTGCTCTGGTAAGCCATGGTCCTCCTGGTTTGCAAAGGAATCAGAGGGAAGCCTTGCTTGAGGGAGATGATTTAAGAAATGATTTCTAGAGATTTCTCGTCCTCTCTGTTTTGAAAGAGGCCTATACTTTGTTCCAAAAAAAAAGAGCGGTCTTTATTATTTAAGAAAGATAGCTCCTAGGCATTTTTATCAAGCTCAATACTAAAAAAGGGAAAAGAAGCATTGAGCATTGCACAGGAAGCTTTCAAAAATTGGCTATTACAGGAAACATTATCGTAAAGTACATTTCTCTTTAGAACATGCAAAAATGTTCTCTTACCCATTTTGCTGCCATACTGCTAAGGTCTGGCAGAGGCAACTTCTAAAGTGCAGCTCCTGTACTTGAGGTGACATTAAAGCCTACTGGGGCTGTGGATGTTGGGCTGCGTGCTTCTTGGCCTGAACTGGGTACCTGCGTCCTGATGATCAAAGGGAATGAATGACACCATGCAGGAAGCCTTGTCCTGAAAGCCCCAGCTCCTCCAGGCTCCTTGGAACTGTTCCTCCCCTCCCTGGGCTGGTGCTGAGCCATGAGCAAGACCCGCCTTGCCAGGGTGCGAGGTGGTGTCAGCATATGCTTCAGGATGGCACGATGAGCTGCTAATTAATGGAAGGAAAAGGCAGCTGCTGAGGAAGTGCCTGATTAATCCATATTGGAGCAAAAGAGGGTGTATGAAGCCTCTAAATTTAACACAACTTTAGGAAAGGGTGTCTTTCTTCAGGCTTGCTTGTGAGTCAACAGCTCTTGGCATCCAGTAAAGCTGAAGGAAAACATGGAAAAGCAATGCTAAGCTTTTGAGTGAGAAGTTCAGACACAAGAGGCAGAGAAATGCAGATACTTTGTTTTCCTCCTTGCTCAATTGCTTGAAATTTTTCTTTTTTTGAGCTGTGATTGATATGTTCATGCCCTCTCCCCCTAAGAGAAAGCCCAAGGACCACAGCTGGGCCCTGGCTCTGGGTGGGAGCAAGCGCTGGTGCAGCTGAGCTGTGCTTACATTCCCAAGGGCTGAGGGGACAGCAGCCCCAAATGGTGCCCATAGTCCAGGGAAACATGATGGCATGTGAGTAGCAGGCAAACCTGCAAGATGGAGCATAATGGCTGCTTCTTGTGTGGAGGAATAGGCACCTTCCCACAGAGGCAAGTTTTACTTCCCTGGAAATGAGTTTGCCACCATTTTTCTCTTCTATAGATTCTTGTTCTCTTGCGTCCATATTGATCTGTTCCACTTGGTTTGGTTTTAGAAATAACTTTTTTATGCATGCAGCTTCTAACCTTCGGGTCCCTGCTTGTCACTCTGCAGCAGCCAAGAAAGGGCAAGCCAGGGCAGTGTCCTGTAGTTGCTCAGGCACTTCTTGGACTGATGCTGTTGGGAACACTCCACAGAAATGTTGTAAGGGGGTAGTTATGCTAAGAATAATGAGTATCAGCTATTCCAGAGGGAAAACTTAACTGGGTACTTAGGTATCTAGTCTGATAGTTAAATGATCTTAATTTTCCTTAATTAACTTCTGATACCTCCCCTTCCTCTCCAGTGGGGCTACTAGCAGAAAGGAGACAGGGGACTCTGTAAAGTACCCTACAGAAAGCCTCCTGTAAGGCCTTCACATGTCACAAATCAAGCTTTTGGTCCCATGCCCCTTCAGGTAGATGGTGTTTCAAACGACAGTGAAACATGAGAAATAGGAAAGGATAGGGTTTTTTCCCTTCCTTACTGGTTTCTGAAAAGTGTGATTTATAAGCTGTCAATCATTTCCAATGATCTCAGTCCAGTGTTTATTCAAAAATCATGTTTGGTGTAGCTGAAGGTGTTGTTACTAACTGATGAGCAAGTCTGAATGCTGAGAATGAGAAATGATTGACATTCTTTAAGGTAAAGGGGGAGACTCTTCATTCAGCAGAAGCTGCACTGCAACAGATGCTGTTATAGCTTCTGACACTGATCATGATGAGTGGTGTGTAATGTCAGTAAAAGATGAGAGGCTACAACAACAAAGTGAAAAAGAAGCCTCTGAACACGAATCCCATGGCACCGTGGTAGCAGTTAATAGCCATGACTTCCCTGGCTAGAAATATGACTTTAAAAGGTCAGGCATATATTGGTTAACTTATCACCTATTCAGTAAATAAGCACAAGAGCTTGGTAATTAGTAATCTATTATTATTTTACTCTAGGTTGTTTTTTTTGTTTGTTTGTTTTTTGTTTTTTTTTTAATAGTTTTGGTTCCATTTTTCCTATGGCTTTTGGCAAACATTGCCTGGTTCTCTTTTTTATTTCAGGTTCTCCTTTTGGTTATATATAGTAGATATTGACAGAGAATAATTCATAGCAGAGCTGCACATGGTCCTGAATACTGTAATGCACTCAGGAGTAATGCTGCATTTTGGGCATCTTGCTAGCAATATCAAACAGCAAGTTTCCATGTGCAGTTATAAACTTTGTCCCTCAGTATGAGCAGTTTTAATTTCATACCCCCTCCCTCATTTTGCTACGGAGAGTCCCTTGCCAGGTGTACTGGAGCAGCATGTGCCTGATGAAGGGTCCCAGGAAACTGCCTGGGAGCTGTGTGGAGTCGCACCAGGACTCCCAGTCTCAAAGAAATCTTCCCTGAGCAAGGAACTTTGAGTTACCACAAATGAAGGTCCTTTTGGGGAGTAGCCTTTCACTAAACCCCCAAACCTGTTTATAGTGTTCACTTAATGAACTACAATGTCATCTGCTAGATGACGGAGTGGGTGGACTTTTTTATTGTCTCTCTTTCTGGAGGGATGTTCAGCTTTAAGCCATGATCTAACTCTTGTCCTCCCAGCTTTATTCTTACAAGTGGAATTAAAGTCTTTAAATTGTTCTCTAAGTTGTACAAATATTTACACTGCTGCAATGTGTTAATCAGTCTCTTGTATACGTTAGTAGTAAAGCTTGGTGTGGTTATATCCAGGTCTGTTGACACGTGTGCACGCGGTAAGAATGGAGTGAGAGGAGATCCAGGGCTGAAATGTGACTCCTCCTGGCAGCCTACACTGCTGTGGCCACGTGCTTGTCCCTGGGTGGGGATGTGGCCCTGGCTCCTGTGATGAGGGATGTGTTGCTCTGTTTGCTGCCTCCGGTGAGCCACCCCCACGGGCCCCCTCCTATGTGCCTCACAAGGACAGAGCCCACTGCCTTCAGTGGGGCTTGACTGGTGGCCAGGTACCCCGAGGTGCTGCTCAGGAGCCAACTCCAGCCCTTGCCTCTGCTCCCTGCAGGGAAATGCCACAAAGCAGAACAGGGTCACCTCTACTTCTGCCCTTCATTTCTCATTATTCTCTTTTTGTTCCTTTGTGCTTCAACTTCTTTAATTGCTGAACTTGCTGTTGGACTCTGGGGTGTCATAACTCTGTTTTCTTTAAATGCAAGAACTCTCAGTGTTGCCTGTTTGGGGACAATGTGTTCAACAATGCAATTTTTCTTCATAAAAGTGCATTCTCTCACATGAATTTCACATGTGTTTCTCCAGGAGCTACAGAAAATCCAGTTTGAGGGTACATGTTTTCATATGTTGAGGGTTTTAAAAA
This sequence comes from Eulacestoma nigropectus, assembly GCA_013397775.1. Classification (NCBI taxonomy): domain Eukaryota; kingdom Metazoa; phylum Chordata; class Aves; order Passeriformes; genus Eulacestoma; species Eulacestoma nigropectus. Next base: position 1,084,950 of record VZTE01005845.1, on the reverse strand, counting down.
AACCCACTATGTTCTTCCTTATTTTTGTCTTTCCCCATTTTACTTCCTTTGGGTCTGGGATTTGTCCCCGTATCTGTCGACACTCAGGAGGTGCTGGGGATCCAGATGCGTTCTGAAGGGCTGGATTACTGCTTCCCACTCTCTTCTGTTGTTGTAGTGCCCCAGGAAGACAGCTGTGGAGCTGGGTGGTAGGATCTGAGTATGTTTGAAGTGGTAACTGCTGCATTAGTCATGCTTAATACCTGTAATCAACAACACTATTTATGTCTCCCAGTAGTGCAGAGGGTTTGTTGGGGCTTTTTGTGTAGGCACATGTGAAAAATAAGGACCAACTCTCGATTTAATTGAAAGAAAAGGGTAATTTATTAAAACAAAAATTAATTAGAGAGTGACCAAAATAATTATTTAAAAGAAAAGAACAAAACCCGGGACCCAGGGATTAGAAACCCTTTATGCCGATTTGGCTGGAGCCCAGTGCAGGTACTGGCAGCGGGATGGCTTGTCTCAGCTCTTCCGAGACAATTTGTATTTAAAAGCGGCTCTGGTAAGAGCTGAGGCCCGAAACTACCACACCCTGGACCTTCACCCTGCTAATCAAGACAAAAGAACACTCGCCCGGTTGTGCTCCCTTCTTTTATAGCCTCCTGTCCCCGCCCCGGCCTGCCCACTGTCCCGCCTCCATGGAGAAGGTTGCTTGGGTGTTCCTTTCGATGAGGTAACTCCTTTTCACCAATGGCTCGTCGTCTGGGGTGGGGTGATGTCATCTTCTTCAAAAGGCGGGAAAAGTCCTCATTAATATTCCACGTCTCCATGGATCGCAGTTGCAGGCTTTCTAAAATTAGTAACTTAACTCTGAGGTGGGGGTTTTTACCTTTAGGAAAACAGCTTAACTGGGGAGTTAGATCAAAAGGACTAAACAATTTCTTAATAAAGAACACGCTTTTCTTAACACTTATTTGGACTTATAACTAAGGTACAGCATTTTAACAATAAAAACACATACCATTTAATTTCTTTTAACTCTAGGAAACACTTAATAACTTGAGTATTATATAAACATTTACATCTACTCTTCAGTACAACAATAACTATCAAACATCATTCTTATGACTTATAACACTACACAGAACCAGGAACTTTATTCAAAGTGGAGTAAAAGCATAACTTCTTAAGAGGTTTTTTAATTAGTAACTTAGTTAACTTTTTAATTAATTTCAACTTGGTCTCGTCACCTATGCAAAACCAATTTTCGAATTTTATTCTTGACAGCACAGACCCCCTGAATGTCCACGAGTGAGCTAGGCAACCTAATTAATTTTCTTTCTCTGCCATTTTGGGGTGTTTGGCCTCATGCGGTAGATCCAGCTCAGCATTCTGCTCCCCAAGGCCCATGCTGTGATTTGTAAAGCACCCTCACCTGGGTGGTAGGAACTGGTGCAGGCAGTCTCTCCCCCAGCTGCCAGTCTGCTGGTGGATGTGCTGGCCAGTCCCGTGTTCCCACACCATTACCTCTGAGTGTTAAGAGCTGCCTGCTGCACAGTGCCTGCAGCTGCGGTTATTTCAGCTTGTGAATTCCACAGTCCTTGCAGCCTTCTGCACTGGGGCTGACACTGTACCTTCTCCTCCAAGGCAGGAGGCGGGGGGACAACATTTTAGTTATTTGTTAGTGAAACATAGACGAATAAAACTTTTCAGAAGGTCTCTTGTAGAGGCACAGTTTCTCTCCTCCCAGCTGTGATCGCTGCTAGGTGCTGTGACTTTCTGGAGTTTCTGTTGCTGTCTGCACACCAAACAAGGCTTCTCTGTCTACTCCAGCCTTCCCCCCTGGAATTGTCCCTAGTTCAAAGGCTCCTCTGTAGGTCCATGGGCCTTCAAAGAAGACCTTTGCTTTGTATGGCAGCTTTGATACAAATGAACCACGGAGGTTTAACTGCCAGATAAAAGTAGAGTGCATTAACCCCCACAATTGCTCTAATGAAGCCAGGGTGAGGTTGTGAAGTCTGGGTCACAACTAATGGATGAGCCATTAACACCTCCCAGGCACAACAGCACTTAAAAATATCAAACAGAAAATGCATTTAGTGACTTTCAGGTGCAGAGCTGGTCACGGTGTTTTGAGAGCAAGCCATCATGAAAAGATTGCAATTTCATTGCCTCTCCCCTACTCTGCTTCCTGCCCTCCATGTATTTACATTTAAGGTCAACTCTTCCCAAGAAGGTTTTTGCTGTCATGAATCTGGCAGATGGCAGGTAACTTTTGTTTAACTGCTTAACACTTCAAGAACTCGTGTTGATGCAGAAACTTTATTTCCAAGCTTCATTTTCTGATCAACAGTTCTGTACTGGCAGGTTCTATTGCTGGCTTATTCACTGAATTTATATCAGAAAGGTTTGAGGTCCTAGTCTCTATCTGAAAGGATTTCCTGCTGGATAAGGTAATTTCTCTCCAACACCAAGAAACTGGATTACAATCAGTTGCTTTCCTGCATGATGCTGAATGCCCTGGGTGGACAGGCGGTGGAACCCCGTCCCAACAGAGAATATGATTTGTAGGTGTTTTGCTACAAAAGTTACTGCTCACCCTCAGTCTACTTTCAGAGACAGAGGAGACTGTTTAAATAACATGTTGTTGCTGAACGATGGAGAATGTTTCAGAGGACAGCAGGCTTTTGCTGGCAGGGGTTTGCTGCCTTGGACTAGGATTCAAGCACCAAACATGGCTTTGTGGAGGTGACGACCTGAAAAAAAGGGCTCTCCAAAATTCTGTGGGGGTGCTTCTTCTGACAGGAAGTTTTACAGAAAGCCTTGTTATGCTGCAGGCCTTGTTCTGGGCCTTTGGCACTGACTGCAACCTGGATTATGTTCTCCATAAAACAAACTTGTTGAGTGCTTTCCTTCACCCCCTTTTTTTTTTCTGGCAAAAAGTTACTTGAGCTGGAGCTAGCCTGTGAGCTGGCCCTCCGTTGCCGTGGCTGAGCCTCTGCCCTGCTCGCACTCCCCGTGTGTGGGGAGAGGCTCGGCCATGGATCTCCTGCCGTCTCCTGAGCAGCCCTGCTGGGGCACTGCTGAGCGGCCTCCCTGAGATCCCGCGCTCAGCCCTTACGGCCGCCGTTCCCTTGTTGGCCGCTGGAAAGCTTTCCTCCCAGGCACCCCTGAAAGACATTTCTGTTGCACTTGGGAAACACTTTCAAGCTGAGGTTGAGTCTGTGTCTTATGCATGTGGCCTTATTGCAGCTCTGAGTTAATTCTGCCCACGGGGGAAAGGATGTGGGTCATCAGGAAAGCTGAGGGGAGAAGCCCGTGAAACTGCGTCCATGCAGATGCAGCAGCCCCTGCCCCAAGAGCTGGATGATTGTATAAGGCTGTAAATGAGGAATTCCCTTCCAGCTCAGCAGTGCTAAGCTGTGTCACAAGTTTAAGCTTTCACCTGCATGTGAAGAACCTCCCTTCCCCAGCTGTGCATCTTTTGCATCTGCCTGGCACAGACAGGCTGATGCAAAAGCCCCTGCGAAACCTGGCTTTGCTGTGCTGGCATCTCCTGGAGCTGCAGATGAAGATATGTTTGCACAAAATGCTCTCTGCTACTCCCTCAGCTTACTGGAGCGTACAGGTTGGATTATGGACTTGTAAAGGTCTTAATTTCCTGCCAGCAGTTTGTTAGTCTATAAAAGTGAAATGCGGAATTGTTATTTAAGCCTTCTTCGTATGATTGTTTTCATACTGCTCAAATACTGCATACTAAAATTCCAAGGTGGGACAAGAACGGAGTCAGTAGCATTCCTGTTAAAACCTCACCCTGCTTGGTAAGATGTATCTCCTGTCTAATTCTCCACTTGCCTGTCAAACTTGTACCACTATCCACAAGCAGAAGAAGGAACTGCTGCTGTAAAACTACATAGCCTTTAGACTTCCAGATGAATCCTTAGGGCATAATTTAAGGAAACAGGGTCATGTGTTGGACACTGTGTTTTGCACGATGGTGTCATTATCGCTTATGTATTAGCAGGCTACTAATGCTGACATCTAATTAGCACCAAGAAACTGATTAACTCTCAATAGGGTCAAGAGAAAGAAGAAAAATAGATCTCATGCAAGCAATTAGGTCACTTATTTAATAAATTTAAATACTTGTGATTCTAAGCTCACTCTGTCATTTTTTTTCTGTGCTGCTCAGCTGAAGGCAGAAACAATGATAAAATAGTAAATGTAACGCCATGTTAATGGCAGGTTATTCAAAACACGGAATGCAAAATAAACCCACCTGAATTTTCTCTAACGGACAATTTATCATCCAAAACAGATGCATTTATTAGATGAAAAGTTGCATTCAAGTACCAGTAAAATAAATGGAGGCTATTCAGATTTCTTATTCTTGTGATTGGGCTGCTCCACAGTATGGAGGCCAGGTACATAAACGATGCTCCAACACACGTTTGTTACATGTCAGACATTTATGTTTATTGTGTACATTTTGCAAACTAATCAGAATGCTCAGAAATGGCAAATCAGATGAATACTGTGCAGGCAGCAGTCGCCATCTTCTTACACATCACCTCTGCCATTTAATCTTAATTTTTTTTTTAAATAAGGCAAGATTTTTGTTTGTTTGTTTTTGTGAAAATGAAGTAAAAAGCACCTATCTATGCTATCAGGTGGTGCATTCCACCCACAGAACCTGGTTTTTGCTGCCCTGGCTATAGTGACCCAAAAGGGTTTGGCTTTTCATGCTGGAGTAGCCCTTCAGAGCTTTCTAATAGACAAGTTGCCCATACTTCCTTCTTGCATACCCAGTTTAAAGCGTTTCTTAATTGGGTTCATTTAAATGCTAATTCTATTGAATTCAGACTCCTCTAAATCATAGAGGTGGGTTATTGTCAGACTCCTCCAGTAATAATAATATTTCAAAAGGTTTGGAGCTCAGATTAGGTTTGGACAAACACTAGAAGGTCTGTTCACGTGTCTGACCTTGACTGCAAACCATGAGGTTTCTGGTGCCTTGCTTCCTGTGCAAGATCTCGTCTTCCTGCTGCAGGCTCAGCTTCTGTGTCTCCTGCTTTGAAACTCTCTTGCTTACAATTTAAAGATTGCCCTTTTTTTTTCCCCAGTAAAATCTATTTGTCTGTCTGATGTGTATGTACTACAAGGAAGTGCCCAAATATTTGTAAATTGAGAACTGTACTGCCTTGCATAGTCATTTTTATAGTTTGCTGACTATAACTTTTTGCCTAAGCACTGCATTTCAGTGCACAATTGATGGCACCACGTGATCACCCTGGGCATGTCACACGGCATTTAGCTCACTTGTGCAGGTATCTGTGGAGGCTTTTGACTGTGCTGGAGACTTGTAGAAGTGTAGTTTTCTGATCAACCTAGAAAGTGGTGCCTGCAGTGTCTGCTGGAGGCAGCAGCCGATGGCATGCTTTCACCCCTGGCCTTTCCTTCCTGGGCTCTGGCCACGTGAAGTGCAGGTTCTGCTCTTGGAAGGAGCGCTTCCCCCACCTTTTTTCCAAAGATACTTTTAGAAGATCAAACGGGTAATCAGACCTTTACCAAGTTTGGAGCTGTTAGGGACAGGCTTGGAGGGAACTTGCTGCTTCTTCCTATCATGCTTCAGTTGCAGTAGGGACAGTGGCTGTGGAGTAACGCGGTGGGGCCAAGCTCATGCCCTTGTGAGCAGCCTCTAGAAGCTGCCCTCTCCCCAGTCCTGTCCCTGGATGAGCTTTGCTTGGCTACCAGTGTCACCATGGGCACGGGGGTGGTCGTGGCTCTTGGTTAAAGCTGGTCAGAGGCAGGGGAAATGCCTGGGGCCAATGAAGCTGAGTCACTGCTGTGCTCCCAACTAGTACTGGTCCTCCAAGAAATGGTCTGACGAGTCCCTGGAAGCAGCAGCACACTTAATGCCTGTGGCAGGTCCAGAGTTAATTCAGGGCTTACGCAACTGTCTCTAAATGTAAAAATCAACACAACAAAGGCCATTTAAAAGAACAGGAGAATAACCTCTCAAAATGTTTTTCTTTTCTTAACGTTCTCTTCTTGTTATTAAAACAAATATATCGAGGATGAAGTAGAGTATGTGGCATCAAGCAGTGAGAAACTAATCATTGGTACCTAGTCTTAAACAGTTGATTTTTTTTTTTTGAGAATGTCTTGGAACAGTTGTCATAAACACCAACAAATGCAAAGCAGCTTTCAAGATGACTTTTTGTTATAGGCATATTCCTGAACTATTCATCTGTGTTAAATGCATTTTGCCTTGAATCATATGTCATGTTGCCAGAAAAGAGTTGTTTCCATGCCAACTCATTTGCAACATGGGGGAAAAAAATCAAAGCTACTAACATCTGCAAGATGTCAGTACTGATATAAGCCACTTGCAATGAAGAACACAGAACTGCGGGAGGGTTTGCCAAATAGGCACTATATATAGGGTAGAATGTCATAAACTAATCGCCGAACAGTGCATTTCCATTCCTTTTTTGGCTGTATTCTTGATCTAATCTCTGTGCCAGAAAAGGCTTGCAGCAAAAGGAGCATCAGTGTCATCCGCATGCATTTCTCTTGTAAAGAAGGAATTACTCGGATTTGTTTTTCTGACTCAAGCCTCCACAAAAGCCACTTAATTTAAAACATATAAGAACTTGTACAAGAAACTGCTGCTTCACTTTCCATACTATTTCCTTTCAATTCTCTCGGCTGCGGGGTCTCCTTTTATAAAGGTCCTATTCATCAGCAAGATTAATGAGACCTGGTATCTGAAACTGTGGATTCCATTTCACAGCTACTATTTCCTCTGCATTCTCCTTCCCATCCCCATCCCTTCTTTTTTTTTATAAAAGAAGATTGTTCGTTTATTATCTAAGTATTATGAAATGCCAGAGGCTGAGGTGCTGAAGCCTGAGCAGTTCAAATATCAAGGTATATTTAATTTTAAGATGATTCAAGCATTGCTGTATTTGGAGAGACACTGGAGGTGGCATTACCTTTCTTTTTTTTCTTCTTGGAAGTATTAAAACGGTTCTAATTCTCAAAAGTTGTCTTTAATACATTGTTGTAAATCCATTCTTTTTATATCTGGAGGGTGTACCTGGTCACCTGTTGCACAGGTTACTGAGTCCATTGTCTCCTCTCACATCGCTGTGTCAGGTCATTTGCTCATTGTGGTACACGAGGTTAGGTTTGCAGGGTGGGACGGGACCGAGGGCAGCCACGCCAGCAGATGGACCTCCACAGCCAGGTGCTCTGGTGGACACTTTGCGTTGGCCCATGATCCCTGCACTAGTTCTGTGCCCAACCTCCTTGCCAGTCTTGGGCAGAGGGGAGGATGTTTTCCTCAGTGGACAGGCTGCCCGCCAGCCCCCCCTGTATGTGGGGTGCCGTGGCACGGTGCTGCCAAAGGGCTGCTGGCAAAGCCTGTCCTGTGGCACAGCGCTGGTGATCACACACCACGAGGTTTCCAGTTAGTCACGTGTAATTGCTAAATTTCACAAAGGAATAATCATGCTTTCTGAGTATTGCTTACCCCATGAAAGCAATTACTGGAGCTGTCACGGTGGCAGTGAACAGAAAGGAGTTAATTTCATGGGAGTCATCTTTGCATAAGAGAGATTTGGAATATCAAATTGAAACATTTATGGCAAAACCTTTTGTAAAGAGAAGGTCTTGACTACCTGTACTTGTTAGTAAGGTAGAGGGGGATGGGAAATAACTGTTCTACTGTATTTCAGGTATTTCCGTAGTTTTACTTCTACTATTTTTAGAATGATAAAATTCTCATAGAGATCATTTTTATACTTTATGAAGATCTCAATCCAAATTCATATAACCTTGCTTTATTAGAATGCTTCTACTGAGACTTTTTAATAGAAAACTATCACAGGCAAGCAAAATTGAGAGCAAATGTAGGAATTGATTCCTATAGTGCATTATTTATTTCACTGAGTTTTGAAAGTTAAACCTCAAGTAAGACCACTTAAGGATATGAAAGATTACTTGGATTTTTTTCTTTTCTTTTTTTTTTTTTTTTTTTGGAATGAGAATGAAATGCTGTGAGCTTTGCTATTACTGAGCAGAAGTTTAGGTTATATCACCAAGAGCATATAGCACACACCTCACAGTGTTGTTTTTCCATGCAAGTTCGGTGTGTGTATGTATTTATATGTATATACATATCTTGCATTTATGTTAATATGCACATTAGTATATGTAATAGGCTGGTAAACAATGTTAGATTGGCTTCCAACTGAAATATATTGTAGTTAAATTTCTGATACAACTGTAATTGAAAGATATTAGAAGGCATTTAGCTTCTGCTTCTTAAAATGTATGTGCTTTGTACAGTGACAACAGCATCCTTTTAACTAAGCAGTTTATTTTTTTCCTGTGTGTGTACTAACTCAGTAGAGCAGGAAAACATCTTTAGAAGAGAAAAATATGACTGTAAAATGATTTTTAAGAGTTCATTTGAAGTCAGTCAGGCACAACACCTAGAAATGCTTTAAATTGGATTTTTTCTTAAATCAGATTTCAGGTTGACAGTGTCCTATACTGTTATGCCCAGAATTATAACCTGGAATTCTGTTGCACTTTGCCTATCTCTACTCTCAAACAAGTGCTGCATCTCTTTCCCTTTGCACAAGCATTAATGCAGCAAGAATAGCTCAGTTTGTGTATGCTGAGCCTTGAGAAAACTGAGTATATTTTAAAAAGGGTTTCGGCTTGTAGAAAATTACATGACAAGACAGCCTTTATAAGGAAGGGCTGGGGTGTTCAAATGGAAGCCCGGCTCAGTGGGTCTGTTGGGAAGAGCCTGCAAACCCCTGCCTTGCTTATTACTCCCCAGGCAGGGAAACCAGCCCTTCCTCTTGTCCCCTTTTTGCCCCTGCTAACGATGGTGCGGGCAAGGCGAGGTCGTGATGAGACAAGAGCATCGTTGGCCTTTCTGCAGCAGGGCTCAAAGTGCTCCTTGTGGGATAATTGACACAGTTATGCAATTACAGACACTTAGCATGAGGGTGGATGAGCTCTTGACCAAAGGGGTTGATCATGTCATGCTTCTCACTCGAAATAAATATTCAATACTGCTTAGCTATACAATTGAGAGAAAATGGCCAGCTGCAGGAACCTGAAGACACAAGTTTCCAGCTTAGAATCCTGTCTGAGCACAAAATGTAGAAATGTGTGCAGGGAAATGCAGATAGGTAAAAACACATGGTCCTGAGAGACCCCAGCCTGTACTGTAGCTTATGATACTTGCTACCATTCCTGCAGCATCCTCCATTTTCATTCCAGGTTTGATGTCAAATGAAGTTGACCCAAAACATAAGTTCCAGTATTAAGGCACAGTTGTGCCCTAACAGACAATTCTGGTAGCTAGGATTTCTTAAGGTGAAACTCTCATTCTTTATTTTTCAGAGAGATGAATAATGGCAGACAAAGCAAATCTGCTGCTACCTGTCTCTAGCCTTTTGCTTCATCTGAACTCCTGTGGCTTCCCCTCTCTGAATGTCAGGCAGTGTCATTGCCCAGGTCCTGCTCTATCTCCATGCTGAGCCTTTACCCACCATCTGATTCATCACAGCGATTTTTCATCTCAATTTGATATGTGAGCTGCTGGCTCCACTGCTGTGTCACGGCTGTTGCTAATTTGGCATGACTCGCATTGTGGGAGGTTATTCAGTCTCTGTTTTTTCTTTTTAAGAGTTTTGAACCTGAGTCCATCTCCTAGGTAGGGCATTGTCCTCACTTAACACAAGCACTTTACTGATTTTGCGGTGTTGTGATCACAGAGTTAGTTTTAAAATAACATTTGTGTCTACTACTCGCATTCTCTAAGGCAGTGGTTACTTGATGAAATCAAGGATTGCTGCTAGACACTTCTGCTGGAAGTGCCTTCCTCGTTCTTGCTTGTACCACGGAGGAACTAAAAGGGCTCAATTCACTTAAATAAAAAAATCCAGGATAGCTTGATTTTTATCAAGATTTTGTTTCTGTGATTCAGTTGTCCTAAAGATCTTTGATCGACCGGTAAGAGATGTTATTGAGCTTTTGAGGTTTCTGTGTGATGAGAGCATGACAATGGAATGAGCACGTGATGTATTCTGGTGCTCTTTTCCATGAAGACTGGGGGCCTGCTATACTGGTTTGTTTTTCAGGACAAATCAAATACACAGCTGTCTTGTTCTGTGATATAGTCCTTAAGCATTTCTTTTCTTAAAATCTTACCATGGTTAAGTTAGTTGCTTTCTGCAATCTTTTGTAGCTCCTCTTTGTAATAAGCAAGTTTTGTTATGCCTTCATCTGATAATTTAATATTTTGATCAAATTACCTTTGAACCCCGAGCCTTTGAGCATGTTTTTCTGACTTGGGTGATCTTCCATATACAGCCTTCAAGAGAATAGTTTTTAGAGGGTTTCAAGCCAATCATTCAAATGAGATCTTTACAAAATTGGTAATTCATCACTTGTTTGAAACTGGAGTGGCTTTTACATCAGATTGACCATTTCAACATAACTGAGCCCAGGGTGAGCATTCTGTAACTGTCCCCTTTAGTCTCCCAATTGACTGCACACTGTAGTCTTTGTGAGCTTATATTTCTGCATGTATTTTCTATGATTCTGTGTCTTTTTTTTCCTCTTGCTTTGAGTGAAGGAGTTACTCCTTTTTATTTAGAAAACATGCATCTTCCTCAGTTTTCATATTGTGCTTCTTATTCTCTTTGCTAAACATACCAGCTACTGCTGTCAGCACTGAATCTGAACTTCTCTGCCATTTGAGGACCCAGGGTGCCAGGTATTATCTCAGGATGTCATTTCTCCTACTCTCAGTATTTTTGGCTAGAATTCTTTCTGAGTAATTCTTAAAAAAAAGAGAGAGAGACACTCAAACATTAGCCCTTTCTTCTTTATTCCTAGTAAATCCTGTTTCTTTAAGTCTTGTTTTGCTCCTGGTGGGCTTCACTGGGAGAAGATTCTTGCTGTGGATTTCAGTGGGTTGCACAGGGCTCTTGCTTGAGAAGCCACCAAGACCTCTCTAATCTTTATGTTCTATTATTGATGTTAGTGTTTAAAAAAAAAAAAGGCAGTACATCAGGTTGGCATTAAAAATATGCCTTTTCAAGGTGACTGTAGTGAGGTTTCTGTACCTGTAATTTTTCAATTAAACTTTATTTAAATGTAAAAAAAATCAAGGAACATGTTCCTCTTGCAACTTTCTCAGCATCCTGGTAATTTTGAATGAGCTTAACCTACTATTTTCTTTTTTTTTTTTAAATACAGTAAGAGCCTTGCAATTATTTTTGGACCAGCTTTTTTTCAGTCACATTTTAGCTACATGAAGTTCATGAGGAGAGATTCAAAGAGAAAGCAAGCTTTGAAGAATTTCTTGTCTGTAGGAAGATTCGTATGTATGAACTCCTTTTCTCCCTATATTCCCATGTCTAGAGTAAGATATTATTTCAACTTACAAAACTTGTTTTGCCTCCATCTTGAGATCATTATACTCAATGATTCTCATAGCTACAGATGCATTTATACACCTTAAATTTGTTTCAGTTCTAGCAGTCCCACAACAGGTGATAAGTATTTCCAAACACTTAAATGCAGTTCTGAGGAGCTTATAATCATCTGTCTCCAGGAATCCACATCTGATGCTTGTTTTAAATGTCTTGCTGTCCACTGAGGGAAATATCTGTTGGAGAACCATGCTTTAGGTTGTGGTCAGGTTCCAATACTCCCTGGTTAAACAGCAAAGTACAACACCTCCAATCCGGAGATTCCTGCTGGAGGGATTGCCCCCCAAAGGCCTTTCTGAAACACTAAACCTCAAGTCCTCTGAGCTGAATGAGTATTTGCCTTGTGCCTTGATAAAATCAGTGTGACTTCCTGATGGAGCTCTGTCACAACAGAAATGGTGTGGCTCTGCAGATGTTAAAATAGCACAGCTTTGCTTCCTGCAAGCAAACCCAGTGTTGCTCCACCAGCGTGTAGGGGAGCCTACATCATCAACAAGAGATGTTATGCCACTTTCTGCTTGCAAATAGAAATGTTCTTGCTTTGATTTCCCTCTGTAAATGCTTTGTTCTGTATTTCAGAACATTTTAAGCTTTCTATTCTGTGTTAGCAGTTAGAATTTTCAGATTGGAGCACAGGTATTACAGAGGAGGGCCTGAATTAATTCTGTGCTAAAAGAGCTGTTCTAAACAGAAATAGTGCTGATGCACTTTCCCTTTTCACCTTACAGGGAGAGATTATTTATGCATCATCTTGGGTTTACTGCAGGCTGTGCAAATATCCCTTTTGCAACAACTTAAGGCTATGAATGCCATATTTGAATACTACAAGTAAGGAGTTGTTACGAGCATGCTATACTGACGTGAACTGCTTTGATCAAATGTTCACCAGATACTGTGACTGAGCAGCACAGGAACACACAAAGCATTAGCTGATATTGCTAGTGGAAAACAAAACCAAACAAAGCCAACATTATGTAGCACAGTCTACTCTGGAGATAGCATTCTTATTAAGAGTATGGTTATTAAGTTCAAAAAGCCCAAATACATGTACTTTTTAAAGTTTAATCTCGTCCTTGAGAACCTTATATGAAGCCATTAGCACTAAGAAGAAATCAACTGTCAAGAAATTGCAGTAAGGGACTAAATTGAAAGCAGAATGGGAGAGTCTTTTTGCTGCACTGTGCCAATTATGTTGCCACTTTGGTTTCTGCACTGCAAGACTGATAGGGATCTACAAATGCTTAGATCCCAAGGGGTTTGAGCACGTCTGGTGAAAATTGGAAATCAATAGGAGTCTATAATCGCAAGCAAACTGCATCATTTTCATGGGGGTGAATGATGGCAGCTATCCAGAGATGCCATGGATGTGGGTCCATCAAGTGTATTTGTTGGAGCCTCTTGCTCAACGTGTGAAGTACAAGGTCCTGGTTTCTTGGCAAATTAAGCATATGACTTGCCTCTCAATTAGCAAGGGAAGAGAAAAATGTTCACTGACCTTTCCATTCAGATGAATATTGTGTAGCTAAAGAGAAGGATTCATTTTCTGGATGTGAATTTTAAATATATTGGCAGTCCTGCTTAGGAGGCAAACATTTAGTTTTCAGTCCTGTCACTAGACTGCAAATTCATCTCAGGTCTGGCTTGAAGCAAGTTTCATCTCCAAAGCTGGGAGGTAATTTAGTTTCCAGGGTTATTCTGTCCTGGCTTTTGCTTAAGCAAAGGCTACCAATTCAATGTGACAATGAGAATTGCTATCCACTAGGGGCCAAACTCTGCCCACCAAAGGCTTGATTTCCTTTCTGAAGCACATTTCTTCACTAGCAGTTGAAATTGCATGCTTTTCTCTCCTTTTTTTTTTTTTTTTGAGCCCACTACTTGATGTATTCAATTCCAGACTGTCCTTGAGCTCTTCAAGTCTCAGCCTGAACCCACAAGATACAGTTCACCTGTTCTAGAGAAATGTGCAGCAATTATGAATATTGTGACTGTATTTGTCTATAGGGCAGGCAGGCAAGATATAAAAGTCAGTCTATTGATGACAAACATAAAAGAGATGTCAGTTTTCGGAGATGGGGGAAATTATGTCTATTGAAGGCTCAAATCCAATTTTTTCAATGTGTGTAATAGCTGAAATGATCCTGCTCCCGTGTTGAAGAAGGGATTGTGAAAGAGCTCAACAGGAGATGGCTTGGTAAAGGTCTGACTCAAAGCTCAGTGAAATCACTGGACAGTATTTAAAGCCAGATATGCTCCTGGACTGTGCGCCCCTTGTACATTTCTCTGCTTCCTTCAGTGTTTGAGAAAACTGACAAATGGAGGAAAGCACTACTGAGACACACCAAAGCACACACCTGTTTAAATGTCGATGTTCTTTGTGGTCATTGGCAAGCAAACTCTAATGCTGCAGACTGTTAATGGGAACTTGGCATAACCATTATCATGTATCTTTCCATAGACTCCAAACCCAAGAATTCTGAGGTTGTTCTTGAGCTTTTCTTTCTCCCACAAGGTACTAACAAATGAGCTATTGGATTAGTTACAGCTTTCATTAAAATGTAATTAAAAGATGTCATACTTTTATAGTTGGACTCAGCTGTAGCCAAACATATGGGCATAGTAAAACATTTCACAGAACTGAAAGATTTTGTGGTCCTGCTGAGAAAATGATAGCCTTACAGCTTCTCACTTAATTATTTTAAAATTAATAATAGCAATTGTTTAAGTTCCCCTCATTCTAACAGAGCAGCTTTTAATATTCCTGGCTGAAATGCTCAGTGGTGAAAGTAGTTACTCTGCTGTGGGTATGGAGAGCAGCTCGGGGTCCTCCATCCTGCTCAGTACTTACAAAAGACATCTTGGCACCTTGTGCACATGCATGAAACATTGCAGGTGCTCAGGGGAAGGGACCTGAATCCCTGCCACTCCTGTCTAGGGAGGACATCCTGGCTGCCAGGTCTGACATACCTGCTGCATTCTCCACTGTTGGAGCTGTGCCGTTGGCAAATTACTCCGAGATGGAGACAGGCTGGGATCCTGAGTATTTAGGTCACTTCCCTAGAATGGGAAGTATGTCTGTGGCTTTAGTACAGTAATTTGAAGTCGTACAAAGTCAAGTAGCTGAAAGAGGAGGGAGATCTCTGCTAATAGCCTGCTCCTGGTGCAGTCGGGCACAGGAGCTGCAGTTCAAGTCACTGCTCGAGAGCAGGGATCCCAGCAGGCTCCCCCCATGTCACAAAAGGCTGTGGGTTATACAGTTTTCCATGCTGGCTCTGTGCCTTGGCATAAGCACCAGTGCCTGGGTGTGAGGAGGGCGTTTCTGTGTGGGTGAGCCTTGCCCTGGGCTCCTGCTGGCTGCAGCTCTCCGTGCATACACAGGTGTAAGAAGGGGACAAGCGCTGCTGCCTATCCAGCCCACTCTTCTCCACAGAGCTGGCTGTAAACAAGTGGTGGGAAATTGTTAGGGGAAACCAAGGGCCACGGGCCCTCTGTGAGCCACGGGCCTCAGAGATGATGAGACACTGGCCTCCTGTGCCTGGACAGCTGGAGATGGGGAGCCAGGCTGCCACCCAGGACAGGGCTGGGCAGAGGGTGGTGCCAGCAGCAGGGGGGTGCTGAAGCTGCTGCATCTTGGAGTGCAGGGACACCCCTGCTCTGCCTTCTCCTCTGCATCACCCTGAGCGCCAGCCATGAAGGGACGCCTGGAAGGGACACCTTGGGATGCAGACTTTGTTCCCCTCATTTTTCAGAAGAGAATAATATTCAGCTTCTCTGAAGATGTTATCTATTTGCAATGTTCTCTGTACCCCACTCTGGGAGACAGCTAGGGCACTTTGAATTAGAAATGCAGAAAGAGTTCATTCTCTGAAAATAGTCAGGGGGATGCTCATTTATTCTAAGAGGTTCACAAACTTTAACATGGATTCAAAAATTTAATTTAAATATGCATTACTTATTGTTATACACTTTTTCTACTTGCTTGTAGAACTTCTTCAGAAATGAGAAATCACATTCTGTACCCATTGCAGGAGGAAAAAATATAATAAACAACCTTACCACAATCTATTTGCATGGATTACCTGAACATTTATAAGTAACTAATCTGTTCAAGGGAACCACAATCAGCCCTCATACATGAAAAATGCAGAAGTTGCAAAATATAGTTTGAGAAAGAATTAATGACTCTCCAGTAGCATCACATATTGCTAATCCCAGGAAAAAAAGACTTTGTCACCTTGTATGTGATATTGGGATAGAGAGTACTTGCTCAGTGTAGACACTGCAGTTGGTATGTATGCAACACAACAAGCCCTACTCTTATTGGTGTTAATATTAATTAATTATCGTTAATATCTGGGTAACAAAGCAATGACAACAAGGTAGAGAGGTTTCTCCGTGCCAGCAGCTCCTGCACGTGTGCCCCTGCTGAAGTCCTGCTCAGCCAGAAGTGAGCAGCCAGGCATTCCCAACCTGCATGCACCTGGATCATGCAAGAGTGAGACTGTCACCACTGGGGGCCAAGATAAAGATTTCTGTGGGACAGTAAGATCAGTAGTATTGGCAGGATTTGAAATAGTAAGAGAAAGAAGTACATTTCTGCACTCTTGTGACTGGTACATGGAAAATGTTTCCATTTCACAAGTGCTGCTTTCCTGGAGGAAGCTATCAAAGTATTACTTTAAACAAGCTATCTCCTTCAAAGGACTGAACCAAACCTGTTTCATCATGTGTGTAGTTTTCAAAAGGCCTGACTGTGAGCCTGAGCCCTCCAAATGCTGTGAATCAGAGAAGGCTAGAACATTAAACTGGCTAAAATATTCAGAAGTTAGAAATTAAACAGGTTATAGTAAAGTCCGTTTTATTTGGGGTACGAATTCCCAGTAAATGATACAGTGTGGGACTGACTGCTCAGCTATCATGGACATCTGTCTGGAGATTATTCCTTAACAAAAGAGTCTTAGAAATCATTCATATAGTTTGTATTCATGTCAGGTTTTGGTCACAGACAAATTCACACATTCAGCAATGTAGTTAATCTCCTAGATACCCACCACAGAAGAATAGGGATTAATGCATTTATCTTGTAAAACAATGCAGTTCTCCTCTGAATTACAACCAGAAATTAGACTGGAGTTATCAAATATGCTCAGTGAGGTTATGGCTCAAGTCACTGCATTGTTAAAATTCCCATCTCTTATTGCTTCCCGTTTTGAAGGCTGAAGCCATTGAGTGTCAGCTGCCAACTGGGTTTGCTGGAGTCAGGGAAGTGCCTTCTCCAGCAGAGAATTTCTGCACGAGGGCTTTGCCTTGCAAATGTTATCCACAAGTCCAGAAAAGGTATCAGGAGACGTCCCTGGACTTGGTGATCCATAAAGCCTTTATGAAAGTCAATGACTGCTCCGTCAGGGATTGGAGCCATCATTTACATGGCTTGCCAGCGGTGACAAATCCGTCCTGCAGATGTGTGGAGGACCAGTGGATGTCGTGCTGTTTGCTTGCTGAAGTCTCTGTTAAGCTCAGAAAAACTTATACTAATCTCAACCTAAAAAAAAAAAACCAAACCAAAAAAAAAAAAAAAAACCCAAACAAACAAAACCAACCCAAAATAGAAATCAAAAAGCCACTGCTTTCTGTAAGGGAAGAAAATTTCCTAGCTTGTAGTGTTGGAGAGGGGAGAAAGGAAGGGCTCCTTCATTTCCTATTCCTTCTGAATGTATGTGGCACATATATTTATAGGTTAATGGTACCTTTGAGGAAATACAAATCTCGCAGTGATTAACAGAATTTTTATTTTCTACAAGCCGTGTTACAAAATCCACATAGTTCCTGCCTCCTAAATGATAATTAATCTGCTGGTGTGCGTTGGCCGTCTCCAGATTTCCACAGCGCGACACTGGCGTTTCTCATTAAAATGAATCCTGGAGGCACTTTGTTATTGTTTAGGCTGTGAAAACCACTGGCGGGTTTTTTCTCCCTCTCTATGTTTTGTAAGTGCTAAACGCGGGAGGAATTTAGCACATTCTTTAAAGGACTGCACATTAATAATACATTCTCAACCACAAAAAGAAAGTCAAACTGCTAAATGGTAGTTGTTTAAGTCAACAGCATACAGGAAAAGGCATTCTCCCTTTAATCTTTGCTACAAAGGGATGCCCTTGTAGTCGAGACAGTATCATCTACAAGTCGACCAATTCTTGCTTGATGCGTTGCTCTTGTTCCTTTTAACAGTGCTTTAGGGGGTTATTTCAACAGCATTGTAGATGACAAGGCTCGGATTAGTGAAACTTTTCAATTCCATCTTTGTTTTTGAAAAGGCTGCCTGCTGTATGAGAGCACTTGTAAGGCCTTTTTATGCATCTCACTCTCTTGCCATAGGTAATTATTTATTAATGTAAACCCTGCAAGAAAGATTGACTGTGTCAAGAAGAGAGCAAGGAAATAATAACCTAATAAAATTCTACCCTGATGCCCTTGTCTGATCCCAGTATGAGAGTCAGTAGTTCTGTCTTTTTACCACATTGCATGAGCTAATTCCCAAATTCAAAAGCAGTTTTGTTCAGTAGTGCTAAGACTGTACCAAAAACAGTCCCACTATTGGGATCGTGTTCCTGCCAGCTGATCAGTGTTGATAACGTTAGTGCTGCTCTGCCTCTAAGCCTGTGGCAATGCTGCACTATTTACACAATACAGAGGATTAGGGTTTGTGCAGCCACTGGTGGTAGTCTGAAATCAGCTGTCACATGGATAAAATGAACAGGGGAATACATGCTAGGGAAGTGGGTTTACTTTAGGTTTAGGTTTTGTTTTCACTGCTAACCCCAGCAGTGCTGTATGCTTCTCTCACAAGTTGCTTTGATTTTAACACTTCCTGCTTTGTGCTTGGACAGGCAGCGCTGCCTCTGCTGCGTGCTGGGGCTCCAGGCCCTGCCTGTAGGTGCAGAAGCTACACCCTGATAGAGCAAACCTTGGGGCTCAGAGGAGGAGGCTGGAGTGCTCCTCACTCCATTTGGCAGCATGGTTAATTTCTGATTATCTATATGCTCTGTGAGCTACGATCTTCACTCTGGGTTCTGACACAGCTGTTTAGGGACCTTGTTGTCCATGAATGTGTTTGAACACTTCCATCTGCTGACGTGGTCCTCCTCCATGTTCCTGTGGCAGCACCTCCCAGAGGTTTGCTGCTCCCCGGGTAAGGAAGTGCTTTCTTTCACCTCTTGTGAATTAATCTTCATATTCCACCAGATACCTCCTTGTTCTCACACCACATGGATGAATTCTGACTAAAACCAGGATGCTCCTTTGCACTTGTTCCACTCACAAGGAGTAGACAGGCTTTATTAAAAACTAAATTTAAATCTTACAGCTCTGTGGAGAGTGAAGGTAGAACGAGGTTTGCACAGGCTCCTGGCAGACAGGAAGGTTTTGAGCTGTCAGGTTTTGAACAGGCAGAAGTTTTGCAAGGGCTCTTAAATTATATGTAGATGTTCAGTTTCAAATGACTCTGAATATAGCTTCTTTTGGTCATTTTAGGGAGGGTTGCTCCGATCACACAAAGCATCAGCTTCTGAATTTTATTTTGTCATAAAATAACTGGCAAATCAGCTGTCCCCTCAGTTATGCTATGTGGCAGAGGGACAGTGTGGCTTCATCAGGTAAAGTTTCTTTTTAGAAAAACTTTGGGTTAGTTACAAAGCAAAACTTCATGATTTCCTTCTTAGGTTTTTGATTTTTTTTTTATTTTTTCCCCCAGTG
Source organism: Eulacestoma nigropectus (assembly GCA_013397775.1). Lineage (NCBI taxonomy): Eukaryota > Metazoa > Chordata > Aves > Passeriformes > Eulacestoma > Eulacestoma nigropectus. The sequence continues at coordinate 1,065,691 of VZTE01005845.1, read as the reverse complement.
GCAAAATGCCCAGTGCAAATCAAATCCTTCAATTCAGTTTCCAAAAAAGAAGAAGCTATCCTGTATGCCTGAAATATTAATTAAAAAGAAGCAAAAAGAGGAAGCTTTGGACAGATCCCAAACCAGCTACTCAAATATAAATGTCTGCAACTGTCATATGAACTTCTCAGTAAATGAAACTATAATCCTTCCTTCCTAACGTGGAAATACTACTTGATTAGCCCAATTAAGAGCAGATTTCTGACAGAATATTACTTTAGGGTGTAGTTTCCTTAAGGATGAAAAGATGCCAATTTAAAAACAACTGTATGCTACTCTTGTTAATAAAAAATAGAAACAAGGAATGACATAGTTAATTAACCATTGGAATTACGCATTGACTTGAGTTCTCTTCAAAGCAATATAAAAGATGTCGAGCAATTAGGCTATTTTTACATGGAGTGATTTGGTAAATCAATATCCTCCATTAAACTTCTAATTTGCACAAGTAGAGCACTGATGTATTTTGGTTTGTTTGGTGGTGCGTTGATCGGTTGGGTTGGTTTTTACTGCTCCATTTTAAGAAAGAGTTCCCTTGAACAAACCCCCTTATTTGACCCTGGTAACCTCTATTTTTTTGGTAGGATTCTGGTTTGCTGTCATAGTGGTCTGTTTGTTGACGAGAGTTGTTTTAAGAGGCCTGTCTGTGTTTAATTGTGATGCCCATGCATGTGAGCATCTCTGAGCTGCCCACTTACACAGTTAACTGCATGTGGTAGCCTTGGACCCTCGCTGCTCCACGCTGCCTGGGTTTTGGTTTATTTTAAGCACTCCGCTTTGCTGCCCCATTACCAGGTTAACCTGAGATCTCCTTGCAAGTATTTGTGAATTCTGTGTAGGGCACAGAGAAAGCCTGTGGGGAAGCCGTGCCCCTTGAAATGCCCGAGGGCAGTGCCACGGGGCTGCGAGGGCTCCCTTTGGGGTGAGCAGGAGGATGTGCCAGGCGGTGCCAGCAGCCTGGGAAGTGCCTGGTAGCCGTGGGGTGAGCGCCGACGGAACGCATTCTGCTCTCGCCCCAGGCACGGCCAAGCTGCCCTTGGCATGTGCAACGTGGGGAGCCAATTTCAAAACCTTAATTGTTTTGTACAATATAGTGTAAATATTTAACAGGGTTGCTTAAAGTTCTTTGTGTTTGCTTAACTGAATCAAGGCAAGGAACATCAATTTTCTGGGAAGATTTCTGCTCTGCACGATCAACAGAATTTCATATTGAAAGATGGTTTATCCATGCAGTCACGCTTATTTTCCAGTTGCCCAAATTAAGACAATCTATAAAGAAATGTTCATTTATTAGCAACTGGTGTTTGACAGTTTATTTCATGTAAGCCTCCAGCTTTCCTTGGCAAGCTTATTTGCATAATGTGTTATTATGTCTAAATGGAAAACTAAATGCCTCCATGTGGTCTTTAAATGACAAGTGCTTGTCAGCTTCATGCAATATTCAGAAGTAATAGATCCAAATCACAACAGCACTCACTATGATGTACAAGGAGAAAAAGAAACAAAGCCCAAAAAACTTGTTGCGTATCCTTCCCTGACAAATTTACACTTTGGTACAGAATTGTCAATTAGAGTTTTAATTTGTTAAACAGTTGAGTTCAACTGTGAAGGCATTTACTGAAGCTTTATTCTGCACTGCTTTTGAGTAATTACAATTCACGCTGCTGTTTTTTTGTTTCCTTCTCTTTTTTTCACCCCTTTCAAACAATGCCGCTCAGGGAATAAGCTTCAGAAAACGTTGGCAAGGTATACCCAAGAATTTCTGCCTTAATTACTTCTTAATTACTTCTGAAAACATGAATGCTCCCTGACAATGGTTACAATAGCTTTGGAAGATCTGTTATGAAGTTCACATTTGAAATAGTCCTTGGGTCTTAAATTTGCACAGTTATGTATTAATAATTTTTTAAAAACAGAAAAGCGGTGTGTTTGTTTGTGTTTCCAAGTTATTAGAGGACTTGGTGACCATGAAAAGTCGCAGTGCTCACGTGAACATTGTCTTTATGCCCTTTCCTTGCATGTGTCTGGTATGCTCTGTCCCTCACAGCCCCTCTACCCTGAGCACAACAGAAACATCAAAGTGGCTTCCACCAAAGAAGGAAAAGTCTAAACTCTGCTTTTACACCAGGGTGGGATGTGGTGTGCTGGCACAATGAAGGGCTGGGGTTCAGCCAGGAAAAAAACCTGCTAGCAATTAATGCTACAACATGATACTGTCAAGGGCAGTTCTGACCTTTAGCAGTGCCACATCTCCTTTTTGATAAATGCTATTCTTTCCATCTCATGTTAAAGGTTAGAAAAAGTACACAGTATTTTACATATAAGATTAATTTTTAACTTTTAAAATAGATTGCTATCTTGTTTCCTATTCATTGTGCTGCATGGTTTTCAGTTGGATTTGACATTAGCAAGTTCTTTTTAAGTTGGCATTAACTGAATGAAATGGTTTGGAGCAGAGGTTTGGGGGGTTTTTTGTGTTACACAATGAAAGTCCAGAAAGAAGACGGGGAGGAACAGAAAATATTAGAAGGAATATGCTGTCTCTTGGGTAAATCTGGTGCAGGGAGAGAAAGAAAAATGGTCAGATACCGCATGCAATTTTAGCTCTAGTCTAAAACCCAGGAAAAACGTTATTAGTGTTGGACTGTTGAGTTTGCTGCTTCTACCTGTGCTTTCCGGTTGCTCAATGTTGCAGGGCAGGGAGACAAGGAGATGTGGCTAAAGAGGACAGAAGGAAAAGAGAGGAGACATAAGCTGACAGAAGGAAAATACCACGAGGGGCAGGACAAGTAGCAAGGACTCGTGTCACAACTTGTAGGCTGGCTTTGGGGTGAGACCACTTTTGGGTACTGTCAGTCACCACCATCTGGTCATTTTGCCTCTTAGTAGCTGAACAATGAAGGCTCAGAGAAATGCCTGATGGTGCGGGTTTTAGGGTTTGGAAAGTGATGGAGATAGTAAGGAGGCAAGCAAAAAATAACACCCGTTCTTCTCGTGTACTATCCTTTCTAGTTATCACTAAGCACTGTGGCCAAACAAGTCCTCATCAGCCACGCACTATTAACATGGGTTACTAAAAAGATTTTTGGGGTTTTGTGCCTGTCCTCCCTGCACGTGCTAGGTTACCTTTGTGCATTGTGTTCAATAAAAAGGGACCAAATTCTGGTTCCAGAAGCCAAGAGAGGCTGGAAGCACTCTGGGTTCATGCCTGACATTGGATGCCTGGCAGTGGTGAGCTGCCAGGGGCTGGCAGGCTCCTGAGCGAGCCCTCATTAGGGGAGCAGCACCAGGAGCTGCAGTTAATGAGGAGGTGGGAACTCCTGGTCGGCAGTGTGTCCGCTGTGAAAGAAGGTGCTGTGCTGGTAATTCCCTCTGGGAGGTCAGGGTCAGACATAAAGTAAGGAAACAGTTTGTCAGTGTTACTAAATGATACTTCAGTCCCAGGCCATGGCTCCCCTCGATGATTTCAGCAGCACCTCTGTTCGATGCAGTTGTTGTAATTAAAGTGGTTGTATCACTTGCAGCAAGCCTGGTGTCAGCGGGACTGGAGGCGTTTCCAGCAGTGGTGACCTGTGCCTTGTGCTGCCTCTGGCTGCCCGAGCTGAGCTGGGGGCTGGTGGAAGCTGATACGGCTCTGCTCGCTGGGTTTTGGCACGAAGCCACTCACACAGGCGGCATGTCGTGCTCCGGTGACCCGCCTTGATGAGGCCGCTCTGTCATTTCCTCCTCCTGGGGTTAAAACTTTCACTCACCCAGTGAAGGGAAAGCGCGAACACCAGTTGCAAACAGCAGGAAGGTTACCCTGGCTTTGACCCGTCCTGCACCTGGCTCTCTCATTAAGCCCAGGCTGTGCCTCCCCAGGGCAGGCCCCAGAGGAGAGAGAAGGCTCCTGCCAGGGGCTCCCTGTGGGCTGGGACAAAGTGGGGCTCCCCTGGCTGCCCCAAATGTGTCCCAGGTGCTGGGCAGCTAAAGCAGGCAAGTGATTGGCACTTTGACCAACAGGAACCATTAGGGGATGTCCCAGTTTGAGACAAATTTGGAGGAAACGTCTCGAAAGAACGTATCTTGTAATAGAAGGCAGTTCAGCAGCCCCTCCCCCACCAGGTTTGGAAAGAAATTACAGCACTGATGGTACAACATCTTAAAGTCACCCCAAGACAGGGGAATGCTCAGATATTCTGAGTAGCTTGTAAGTTACCTAGGAATGTCCAAAGATTTGCTCACAAATAAGTAAAAAGTAGCCCGAAAGGTATTAAAAAGGAATAATTTCATTTACTGCATGACCACGCAAATAACACTACTGCTCTAAAAATTAGAGGTGGATTGCACAGACTTGCCAGCGGGTGAGTTGCATGCTCCATCTGCAGTTGCACTTCTAGACCTTTGGCTCAAAACTCTGTGCAGCATCATGTCTTCTGCATCTTATAGCCAGGTACTTTCAAGGGATTTTCAACTGTTCTTTTAAAAAGTAACATAAGAGTTATCATCTCATCTCGGCATGAATGATATTTGTAGGTGCATGAAAATAAGGATAAACTCTACATCAGTATGTACTTTTTCCCTGCCAAAAGAATGGGTAAAATTATCTTAAGGAAATGGCAATCAGACTGAATCTCAGAGTAAAGTGTCCAACAGGGTGAACTTTTCAAAGTACCACCTCTGATTTTACAGCTATTAAAACCCAAGGGCATTTCTTTAAAAATCCTCACCTTTTTTATGGTACCCTTATTTGAGATTAATTATGTATGTAAAATTCTCAATGAAGAATGCAGCATTCAAGGAACTCATGTTGATTTTCAGCAGTTAGTCCAGCGATATTAAAATGAAACAGGACCAACTTTGTAGGAGGCAATTATAACACATTACGGTGTGAATTGCACACTGTGATTAAACTCATAGGAGGTACTCAGCAGCAGTGTTTGCTTTGAAAGGGGCACTGATTACCATTTGTACTATGCATTTTGGTAATCAGAAATCATTATGGAAAATATTACATCAACTAAACAAATGCCCCCTTAGCAGCATGAAATATACAGATCTATTTTTTTTTAAGTAGCCTTATGCATGTAAATAAATACTTTTTTTCTGCATGGGACTAGCACTTGATCAGCACATCGAATTAGTATGCTGTCAGGCTACAGCAGGACCGTGAGCTGCAAAATGAATGGTTTAAAGTTAAAACACCTCCTGGGGTTGGGTTTGTCTTCATGACTTAATGTCAGGCTGTTGCAATGACACTCTAAACCATCATTTACTTGTGATTTATAAAAATAGCCTTGTGAAAGAATTAAACTAGCAAGAGGTGTTAACGTTTACTTTGGAAGTCCTGAGTTATTTCTATTAAATGGCTTTCCCTAGGATTTAAGATAGGGGAGTCTTAAGGCTCTTACTACCTATAAAAATACTAATGGGCCTGTGTTGCAAAGGTACGATATTTTTCTGGCATGTTTTGACACCTAATATTTTAAGGTATTTGAAGAGAGCTCTTGTCTAATGCCATTGACCAGTTTTATTAAGGCATTTTTGCCACTGACTTCGGAGGGTGCTTCAGACATTCACATGCAGCAGCACAGGGCTTTTGCATCCCCCTGTGAGCCTCCTGAGCCAGGGCTACGTCTTCCCAAACGCGAGGGTTTCGGTGCACAGCAGAAGAGAGGGGTCAGGCTGGCAGCAGGTCCCACCCGCGATGACTCAAAGCAAAACTTTGTCACAAGCTACCAAACCAAACAGCTGCTCGCTCAGGGATGCCTGCCTTCCTGCCCGCCTTCCTGCCTGCCTTCCCTCCTTCCCTCCTCCCTCCTTCCCTCCTCCCTCTCTCCCCCCCTGACAGGAGGTAATATAGATAAAGTATAATGCTAATCCTGTAACATTTCAGGCAGTTGGGGACTGTGTGATTGCTTTAAAGATGTAAACTCATCTTCACTGTATCTTGATCATTTTCCCTCCTTCTCTTTCTGCCATACCATTTTGATTGCTTAACATAAGGTCTAATGCCAAGTAATAATAAAGCAATTACAAGAAATACAATTCATTCTAAAGTGCATTAAGCAAGAACTAAATTAAAGCACATAATTAACAACAACTGAAAAAAAAGGAAAGATACATTAAGGACAAAATGTTTTAACCCCTATATTTCTTCCAGCATTAACTACCTTGGCATTAACTCAAAACTGGCAGGAAAAAAAAATATAGATTATATGCACAGACACAGTAAGGCTTTTACTGATTTATGAAGGGAGATTCACAGATCTGTCAGGCATGATCCTTTCTTTATAGTAATAGACTCAGTTTAAACTGTCATGCTAAATTTTTTTCCTTGTCCATCTGGTCCAATTATTAGAAAATTGTACTCAAGAAGGCTCCAATAACAACATGAAACAGCTCAATATTTCAAGTTGCCAGTATTTTTCTCATATTTGTTCTTTTTAATTAGAGAGCATACCAAGTTCCAACCACAGGACCCAGGCATTTATTAAGTGATAGAGAAGCAGCACTATTTTATTGACTAATTCCCCAGGCTTTTATTATGTTTCCTAGCAAAATGTGATTTATAGGAAAGTTAATAAAGGTATCCTCACCTACTGCACCTGGAGACAGGACATCTACAAGGGGCAGACATTCAGACTAATAAGTGAAATCACAAATCTGGAAGCTGAAATTGGATTTTATTTCTGTGAGTACAGCAAAGATGCAGGCTTGGGCATTTAACATGTGTATTCTTAACTGGCTTTGCCTATAAAATGAACATAGTAGTTTTTCTGGATTTTCAGAAACATTATGCTAACTAACTATAGTACTTAAATTTTTTAAAGTTTTAATGCCAAAAAAATCATTAAAGTTTTGTTTCCTCTATAACATTATCCATTTCTTGCTCATGAATGTCTGAGACTTTTTTTTAGTGACTTCATTCCTGAATTGAAAATAACAACTTGAAAAGTGTGTTATTCCCAATTTCTTGTCACACGCACATGATTTTTCCCCCCTTTTATATCATTTCCTTTGTGATTTGTGCATGAAGGGAGCATTGTGCCATGGGGGCTTTCTGTGGGTGGCATTCTGGACAGAGGCACACTGGGAAGCTTGGCCCCGGTACATGCATCAGTTCCAAACCCAGCTATAAGAAAAAAAAAATAGTACAAATTGGACAAAGGCAATTTAAAATAAATGCATTGATTCTGATTCTTAATAAGGTTAGTCATGCAATTGTGTGATGACTAATTTGTGTGCCTAATTACCATGATTGTATGTGCAAATCAAGTAATTATGGAAGTAAATAACCATAATCATTTATTTTCATGGGTAATTATTCAATTTTATGCACAATGGCAATAATTGGGTGTGCAAATTAAGCATGCAATTGTGCATGCATATTCAACGTACACTTGTGTGTCTAATCTTTTCATAAATATTTTTTTTTTCCTGATGATTTTTCTCGTTTCTTATCCTTTACTTTGGTGTAGCATTACTGGGACACTCTTGCTCAAGGTAAGGATTTGAAAACTCCTCTATTCCAAGCCTTCCTGACTTTTTAGTGGTTAATAGTTCTCCACTGCACATGGACTGATCTCTTGAAAGATGGCTTTTCATTCTTGGTCTTAGTGCAGGTGTGCTCTTTCTGTAACTAGGCAGGGAATTTCTAAACAGGAGACTGAAATAGATACATTCCATAATTTCCTAAAATTTCAAATACATAATTTTGTAACCTATTAAGGACATTTCATAGAAAAGGGTTTTTTTGCACACAGTTACCCTGGGGTTTCAGACATTGCCTTCATTCAGTGCCTTTGTCATGAAGAGGGACTTCATACTGCACTGCATTGGAGGAGATGTCCCTAAGCTGCCATTAAAGGCGAGCAAAACACTGCACCTCTTTGCTTACCACACAGGTCTGATTTACAAAAGCACTTTGGCACTGACCTAATTCAGCTCCCACTTAAGACACGTAGAAAGAAATCCCATTGACCTCAATACAAGCGAAGTTTATCACTGCTGAGCGCTTCTAAAAATGTCACCCCACTTTTCTGTCTTAAGACCTGAATTTGTAGGCACATAATTATCTTTAAGCATATATGCTCAAATTCTTGCAGCTGCAGGAGCCCGAGCGGCGTTGCTGTCAGCAACGTGCTGATCCCCAGGCACCAGCTGGTTATTCCAGAGCCGCTCCAGGGAAGGTCTGTCCCAGACGGAGCTGCTGGGCTGTTCCCAAGTCATGCCTGTGGTCAAGGTACAGCACATGCAGCTCAGCCCAGTCCGACCGGCTGTTCAGGGTCCTGTCTGTACAGTACCCCATGCCACAGGCGCTGTAGTTTGTCGCTCTCTTTCCTCCCCACCTCTCCCTGCAGCAGGGAGGCAGGGAAAGCACCCTGGCTTCGCTCTGCCTCGGGAGGAGTGGCTCATCGCTCTGTTTAACCAAGGGATTTAATTTCCATTGTTTGTCTTTTGTGTCCCTTTTCATTCAGATAGATTTCCCCAGCCTCATTGATGCTAATCTCATTGTTCAGGAATCAGCAAAGGGTAATTAGTCTCTGCAATAATGATCTATCTGTCAGAAGATCATGGCCTTTCATCACACACCATCTCAGATGTTTTCTAAGCCCAGGCGAAAAGGAGCAGAACTGTTTCATGATGTTCAGTGTCAGCTGCGGAGGGTCTGCACGGTGCGTGTGAGCAAGTCCCACCACCCAGACTGGGGCATCCAGCCAGCAAAGCCTTCCAGTCCCAGCCCCACTTGTCAGCACACCAGAAAGGATTTCCTAGCGGTCAGAACCTGACCTTCGTGGTGGGTAAAAAAAAAAAGTGACAAGAAGAACCAAACCCCCCATCCTCAACCTGTTTTGACATTTCAAAGGAGAAATTAATTTTATTTTTAGCTATGAAGTTATTTTTCTCAGCGTGGCATGGTTTCCTATGGCAAGAGGTTATAAAGGTCAAAACCAGAATACAGCTTGTTTTTACTGAGATAAAACATCTTGTTCATGTGCAAAGCATTTCTCCCAGCTGTTTCATTTCACAGGGAATTTTTAAATTTTAGGGTTTAAAGCATTCTGAAGTAAAAAAAAAGGAAAGACTCAAAAGCAGAGCTTTGTATAAAACAAAGCTGTTTTGCTGAGTATTCTCCTGGCAGCAGTGTCAGACCTTTGTCACAGCTGGGCTTCCCAGCTTGGGATGGAACCTGCTGCCTTGTGCAGAGGCGTTGCACGTTGTGCCCCTGTCCCTGGGGCTGAGCCATCTCAGCTTGGCATGGTGTCACACTCTAACATGCCTATTTTTCCCACAACCATGAGCGCTTTCTGAGCTCCTTCTCTCTGCCAAAGAGGTCCAGATGTTTCTTCATGTGCAGACTTTATTGCCAGACTAACCTGGCCTTCTACTGGAGCCCATCAGAAGGTTGCATGCTCAGTTCTGCATTTCACATCCCTGAGAAGCTATGTAATCCATTCTTTAAAAATACAAAGAACAAGAAACTTTCATTCCAGAAAAAGTTTACTTACACCTTTAGGAAAGGGCTGTTATTGTTAAATTTTATGCATCCTGTCCATAATATTACCACCTTTAAGTATAAATAAACACACACAAAGCCATTTTGAATTATAATGTCTAGGAGAAGATAGTTTTCAAAATATCCATAAATGAAGATAATTGAGCTGGGTTCCTACATAGTAATATGGCCACTGAAATCGAAGTGGAGAGATAAGTCACTAATTATAAACAATAAACACTGAATGTTGTCATTTTACAATTCTGCTGACTTCACAGGGCTGCAGCTGCCTTATGGAAAGTCTCACTAAATGTTTCTTTGTGTAAGAACAATTCTGCTTATATAGCCTATATTTTCCATATTTCTCTATCCTTATTCTGAGTTACTAGAAACATTTGCATTAAAAAAGTATCTTTGTTTCTTAAGAGTTCATCTGCTTTCCTGCTTATCATGCACATGCAGAGAAAATGAGCTCAGCAGCAACAAGAAATGCCTGTTTCCCCAGGTCAGGAATCCTTCTGCCATAATGAACAGGAGTGACTTGGAGACAACACCTGACCTGGTGCCCTGCCTCCTGCTTTTTCAGACAGATTCAGTCAGAGATACTGCTCCAACCTGACAGTATGTGACCTTGGAGAACTTTGGAGAATACAGGACAAACTGAAATTCCAGGTTATTTATCTGGAGTTCAAAAATTTTTCTGGCCATTCACAGAAATATTCCTGCTGAAGAGGTATTGATGTCCAAAAATGGCAGAATAAACAGCCAAAAAAGAATCCTAGAAAGCCAGTTGCTGACTTGGCAGGGTTGAACACCAAAGAGCTCGAGGAGCATCTACATCTGCAAAAAGGCTCAAAATAATGTAGGTGCATTAGTTACTTCTTCCTGTTAAGGAAGAAGTGCCGGAACAGAAGATGGCTTTGTGGTGAGCTGAACAGCAAGGGCAGGTGATTTCTCCTGGTGAGATTGGAACCTTTTGTTTCTCCATAGCTTAACCAAGGGGAAACAAGTATTTGCTGGAGAATCAAGGATGTTGCCCTACATGTTTGGAAACAGAAATACAAAAGAGAGCATTCACTAGGAAACAAAACCAATGTTAATTTAGTAAAAATATTTTAAAATGCCTTTTTATGAGAGGCAGCTAAACCCACTTACAGTCATATGTTTTGAAAATTGCCACTAATCAAATCATGCCCTTCTTTTCCCCAGTAAAATGCTTTGTGCCCTGCTATTTGTCACATTTGTCTTGTTACTCCTGATTATACCTGTTTGAGACTTATACTTTGACCTAAATAGAACAATGCTGTTGTCTCAGTGAGGCTGTTACTTGTTTCTTATGACCACTTAAGGCCATCCTGCTGTGCGAGATCATTCCTTTGCTTGTACTTTGCTCATCTTGGCTCATGTGGTACTGGAATTTGAATAATAAGTGATGACTTGGGCATCCTGTTTCATATCACCCTTGTGCTGTCCTCCCAGGAATGGCAAGAGTATTCATAAGGTGAAAGTAGGGCTTGGTTGATAACAGTGTCTTGGGCAGCAGAGAGGAGGGTGACTGCTGAGAAAGCCCAGCTAAGACCAGTTGCTACACTTATAGACAGTGGGTTTCTCTTTCATGTGCATTTGAGAAGTTCCCCTCTGCCAGCAGCTAATTGTGCTACCTGCTTCTTGTTTTGTGTACACGAGCTCTCCGCTTGCAGTGGCTGTATTTCACAAGTGTCTCCTGCACTCTTGCACATGCAGAGTGGCAGAGGCTGTGCACAGGGCTGCAGGTCTCCAGGACATGCCACAAAACAGCAGTGGGAACAAGTACAGTGCAGGGGAGGACAGCTGCGGAACTCTGCCTCCTGCTTTGCCAGGCTCCTGTTTGTTTCCTCCGAGTGCCTTGGAGAAGATCCTGGCTCTTTAGTATTGAAAGCTAGAGCATCTTCCTCTTGTTCCTTACCTCTATAATAAATTCAGAGTGCTGCTTGCATAGCAGTATAGTGTTGGTGAGGCAATGAGGAGACTCTGTGACCATTTGCTTGAGGGCAAGATTTGCATCTGCATTTGTCTTGCTATCATTTAGCTATAAAACACAGGAAGTAATCTTTTCCTATGTCATAGGCATGATATAGGCAGCTCAATTAAAGTTTATGAAGCATGATCTGAGATCCTTTTTAACTTAGAGCTTTACAGATATGCAAAGCAAGACTTTCAGTTATTCATTACTGTTTACGATACTTCACATCTTATTGTTTTCAAGCAGAACAGTACTTTGATCAGGAAATAAGTCTGATTTCATGGGTAGGAACATGATTTGAGGAGGAGACAAATATAGTAATTTTTAATTACATATTATAGCTTCCCTAGCACATAATTTCATCCATATACATGGAATACACTATATGGACTGGATGGTAGGACCTTCTGCTACAATTTCTCTTTCAAAATAAATAATGTTCATGTATGCTAGTCTGTGGAAGTATGCTTGGAAATATTTTGGGATGTAGCATCTGATTTTTCTGTTGGCAGTGATCTGCTTGTAGTCATATAAAATACCTCTTAGCTTAGATCTGACAATGAACACTGAGGATTTGTTTGCAAATGGTTTAGAAAAGAAGATTTACTTTGCTTTGAGGGCAGCTGGGAAGACTCATTTTATTGGATTACAGAAAGTGAGAGCAGTAAATAAAACCTGATCCCCAATATTTAATATATGAGTGTCATGAAAGAAGTAAAGATTAACTGTCATGTCAAGATGCAGTAACTGTAAGTCTGCTGGTTAGCTATTTAACTGATAGAATTAAAGGAGGAGCAAACAGAACCCATCTGCCCAGCCTTTGTTTTTCAGAAAACCCAGAAATGGAAGCTTTGAATTTTAACAGGCAAAAGGTTTTCTGATCATTTGCCAGCTCTTTCTCATCTCGCTGATTTGAGTGATCTTGCCAAGTTACATGAAAACAGTACCTTTAAACTGTCATATGACACTGTCTTAGATCATTGTAGCTCCAATATTTTAACAAAAGAATGTAATTTTCATCATCAGATCACTGTTCTTCTTTATTTAGGCTCACTATTAAACCAGGAAATCCTTATCTAACTAATTTGGTTGCATAGCACTCATGGCATTATTAGGAGCTGGTGGAGCATCTTCAGTCTAACTCTCATCCCCTAAATTGAATCTGAGTTTTTTGGTTCACACTTTGTACAGATTGAAATGCTAAAGCTTTTTTTCTGGCTTCATTTGAGCCTCTATCACAGCCCTGAATCAGTTGTGGAGCCGTGGTATCAATGAATAAGGTAAATTATGTACGTAGACTAAAAATAACAGGGTGATACACTATGACCTGCCACAGACTCTTTCTGCATTTATATGAACCAAAATACATTAGCAGTGAATAATATCCTGTTATGGAATCCTTACAAGTGACATAAAACCAGTTTTGTTGGCACATCACAGTAAGAACTGGGGTCACGACAGCCTATTTGATGGAACAGCAGATACACTGGAAAAGTTCAGCATTGTGCCTCAGAACCTGCTGTTGTTTTCCTGAGATAACCTAACACCTGTGGCTTGAAAAACCCTCAACACTTCAATCTGGCTTTGACTTACATCACTAAGTCCTGTTAATAAATGAATATTTGTTATTTTACTTAAATATCAGGCATTTACAAAAAGCATGGGAGCACAGTCATAATTACATTATAACTACATTTTCTCTGTCATCTTTTCTTGGACTCTCTGTCAACAGTCTCCATACAAAAGAGCTGCTAAAGGCACTTTTGTTGTGGGCTCAGTGCTGCCACTTCAGATTTCTGGCTTTTGAGCTAAGATTTAACCACAAAGCCTCAGCTGAACTTTGTGGCTATGTACTTAAAAGATGAGCTGGCACCTTTAAATCAGTTCAGCCCATGGGCCCAGAGGAGAGAAAAGTCAGCTCCAGAGTGCACACAGATGCACTGAAGCTTTTTCATCCACATGTGGGCAAACTTTTATGTTGAAGCTATATTAAATTGCTAAAGGCAAACAAAACTACTTTGCTAGGTAGTCTTAAAGTTTATTTTTACCTGATGATGACATTTGCATTGGGAGTGAGGTACAGCAGCAGAAAGCCCACAAGGGCAGCATCAATGGAACAGATATTGAAAAGAACAAAAAAAACCCTGTTTCTTTTTAAGTCCTCCATACTTGTAAATGTGAGACCTATTGCTGTGATAAATGAAAGGGTCATGAGCCAATGCACCAGAGGAGGATGAAATAGCACAGCTGTATGAAATACAATACTGACTTTTCAAAGTTTGTTTAAAATCAGGGCAGCCTGTCCAGTCCAGGCTGGCTTTGTCCAGAGTTTACCAAGGGGAAGGTGTACATCGCACTGCCCTGGGCAGCTCTGCAGGTCTTGCTGTCTGGGACAGTATTTTCATAATCAGCAGTGTCTCACTAACTATATATCTTACAGCCTGCCCTTCCCTGGGGCCTGAAGCTCTGGCTCCCTACCCCTTCCCATCCTTTCCCACCCGGTCTGGCTGCCATGGAAGATGGAGCAGGTTCTCCTTCCCTTTTTTACGCCCAGATGGTGTTCACAGCCCCGTGTAAAACCCCGACCTGGATCCCGCTGTTCAGGGCTGTCCGTGGGCTGAGGGAGCCTGCACTGCTCCACTGCACTCCAGCAGCACTTCTGGAGAGGGGGACTAGGAAAATCTGGGAGCAGCAATGAAGGATTAGCTGCACCTACAGGGCTGCTGCCAAAGTATCTGAAAAGCTTGTTTTAAAAACCAATCTGATTGCATGTAGGAGTAATTTCAGTGGTCTGCACTTCTTAGCTCTTATTTTGTGTATTGCAGTATGTGTCAGTGAGCAGAACTTAATAATACTTCACCCATATGAACCTTGGTGATTGCATGCAGCTTCAGCAGAATAACAAAATTAATTCTCTGATGACTTCACAGTAGTTTTGGGGAATAATAAGCTGACCTTTTGCATTTATTTTGTACATAGAAAACACTACAAATTTATTAAAACAGGGATCTGCAGATTAATGTTTCAAGTGTTACTGAAAACAACAAATTTTGTTATTTATAAAGATTCAAAATTCTAACTACTTGAACCTTTTAGAGCATATAATTTAAAACACAAGTATAAAAATGTCATATAAGATTCAAATATTATAGGCTTCTAAAATGTACATGCCCTGAATAGCAGCTCCAAATAATGTCAGTGAAGAATACAGGTGATGTAAAACTTCACTGGTTTCTATTCTGACAATAAATCATACACCAATCACTCTAAGTCTATTGCCTCATTTAAAAATCAGTTATGTAGTTGAATCATGCTCACTTTTAGGTCATTCTTTTAATGAGTAATTTCACTGGTATATCACCATATAATGTCACAGTATTATAATCAATTAAAATAATAAACAACTGCATTATTTAGTAGCTAAACAAAACAAATATTGTTCTATGTATATCCTAACTTCATTTCCACCAGAACTACAGTAGTGTTGCCCTGAGTTTGCAGTTCTTCGATGTTTTCAGTTTCTGTAAAAGTTTCTCACGCACTTTCTGTAAACATGGTCATGTTTTGTTAACTGTACTTTATTGTTTTTCATTCCATTCTCCTAGGCGGAGACATTTGATGGATGTTTCCTTTGACCAGTGTGATTGAGGGGTGGTAATTTTTCCCTCCAATCCACGGTGGTTTTTAAGAACATATATAATAAAGTTCGGGGTCTCTGACCCCGAGGCTCTTTCTTGCTTCCCTCCTGACGAGATGTCTGCACTTCCCCGTACGGGCTTCCAAATGTCGCACTCGGACACGAAAAAATCACGCAGACATTACCACCCCTCAATCACACTGGTCAAAGGAAACATCCATCAAATGTCTCCGCCTAGGAGAATGGAATGAAAAACAATAAAGTACAGTTAACAAAACATGACCATGTTTACAGAAAGTGCGTGAGAAACTTTTACAGAAACTGAAAACATCGAAGAACTGCAAACTCAGGGCAACACAGTAGAGCCTTGTTCTAAGAGCCAATATAGTTTCTCATTTTCACTATTATAGAATTGTTATAGCTTGAGAGTGAAATTTATACAGATGTGAGTTCCATCACTTGTTATAATCAGCTGCACAGTCTGCTCTGGAATGTGTTGGTCCTCAGAGTGGGGGTTATGGCCAATGCTTGTACTATGATCTCCATTGCTTGCATTCTCTGGCCCACTCTTTCTATGAGAAGAAGGTCCAAGTACACAAAAGAACAGTCTGTCTGTAACTCAGGGAAGCTCGTCGGGAGGTTTGCTGACAGCAAATTTCATTTAGCATTTATACTATAAGCAACGTACTCTACAGGTGCATTTTGCATTCAAATTATTTTTTATCAAGATCTTTTCCTAATAATATGAAAATGTGTTTATAAAGCCTGTAAGTGGTTTATATAATAAGATTTTTAATGAGTTGGAATATTAAATTAAGTTTTTTAGAAGTGCTTCAGGTGTTGATATAACTTACACACTGTACATCATTAACTTTGTCATAAAGTTTAGCTTCTCTTCATGCAAAAACAGACAGCTCTGCAGTAGTAACTATCAGCCACTTTGCACTGCAAACTGTGTTTTGTTGACTGTTTAGCAGGATTGTCTGTGGCTGTGATACCTGAGCCCTGCTGCCAGAGTCATCCAGCTGCTCAGTCAGCCCCGGCTGGTCTCATTCCGGGCTGGTTCTCAGGCCCTGTGCTCTTTGCTGCAAGACACAAATGAGAGCAGCCCAGTGGCACCACAGCCTGGTCTGCTGAAGCCCAGCTGAGATCAGCTCTCTGTCCAGTGGGCTTGGAGAGTCACATTCTCATTCCTTTGCTTGTAGCCAAGATTCCTTGGAAGCAAAACTGTGGAAATGACCCCTCATGTGTGCTGTCTGAATGGCCAGGGCATACCAGATGGAGCATGTCTTAACCTTACCTTGCACATCTTAACTTTGATTTACCTTGTCTGTAAATCAGAATGAGAGATGGGATTTCACAGCAAGCAGAAAGCCAGAGTTTTGCATTCTGTAGTTAATACTGAAGTGTCCGACATCGCATGGATAAGTCAGATTGTCCTTTCATTACCATATACTGGTTTTATAGGAAACTTGTGCTCCTGACTTTTAAAAAGCAGGGCTTTCCCTGCTCAGGGGAAACCTACCTCAGGGTTTTCCAGAGCAACTTATCTTCCTTATGAGTTGCTGTTCTCTTTGCTGCTGGCAAAAAAGCCACGTGTTACTGCATGATGATCTCATGCCTGGTCACGTAACTAGGACTTTGTGTAAGTCTTGTCATATGACCAAATTGTCTTTCCTGTAATGGGGAATATTTCTCTTTAGCTGGTGGATGAGGGAATGAGGTGTGCTCCAGTGTTTGGATAAGAGGCCAACAGTAGATGAGGTGTGAAACAGTCCTCATCATACCTAATCTGGATGCCAGAAGTTGTCTAAAACAGATGACATGAGTATGAGTACCTTTTTTAGAGGTCTCCTAATTAATTTGTAAATCTATGGTCACATTCTCTTTGTCGTCCACATTTAGCTTCACTTCATATACACTTCACTTCATATACTCTCCATTTGCCTTCTCCCATTTTGTTCTTCTGTCTGAGGTTTGTCGTATCCCAAAGTGGCAGGTCACTGAAAAATCTCCCAGTGAGCTGGAAGTATAACATGTTTTTTCTTTATTTTGATTTTGGCTTCAAGAAGCTTGAAATGGTAGGAGAAAAGCTCAATTTCTCCAACCCCCCTTTGCTGGGCCAGTCACCATAGCTTACCCTGTCTCAACTCCTTGAGCCACCAAATGATGTTAACGATATGTACCTCTGTCAGGTGCTGGGAGAACAGCAGCATTATAAATAAAAACAAAGCAGTGCAGTGATCCATTACACAGATTTAGCACCTGGCGTTAGCTGAAGTTCCTTACCCCAGGGAGGCGAGGAGCTGCTGGCTATGCAGGCTTGGAAGTGTAACATTATGTGTCAGTCACCCTGGCAAGGTCTACGTCCTAACCAGAGAATAAAATAGCTAGAAAGGATGCTTTGTGCCATAGGGACGATAATGGCAATCTCACTCCAAACAAAAAAGAAAATCAAATATTATTTTTATTGATAACATTTGGTTAAGGTATATGGTTATTGCCACTCACTCTTAATTAAAAGATATTAAATGCTGTCAGTGAATTGATGGGGCTGAGGAATGCAGAGCCGCTGCTGAATATTCAGCAAGGTTAAGTGCAACTATTGAGGCACCTACCATCGCAGCAAATGGGCTGCAACATCAGATTTTAATATATAGGGCAATGCTCTCAAACTGTGGTGTAGCTCAGCTGTACTGCCTCCCTTCACGAGATTGATGGGGATTCTGCTGTGCTTGCCACACTCCAGTGCAGAGCACTGGAGGGCATTCAGCATGTTGAGAAAGGTCATAACAAGACTACATCAGCTTCTGAACCTAAAAACTCTGAACTCTTTGCTACCTATTAGGATGAACGAACAAAAGCTGTGTTTTGATGTGTGACATCCCAAAGAATTGCTTGAGGCAGATGAGAAAGTTACTGCTACTTAAAGGAAGGAGCAGTTGTCTGCAAGCTTCATCTCTCAAAGCAAGCACTGCAGCACAGCTCCAGCAAGCTTCAAACAAATCTATGTCCTCAGTGAACTGGCTATAGGTTTGGAAATGAAGTGCTCATCTCAACAGTCATTAAAATTTTGACATCCTTTATTCGGTTAACAAGAAAATATTAATTGTTTATTTTCAGGTACTATGGAAGCTGGAATAAACAATGCTTAAAGAAATACACCATAGCCTGGCACGTGCTACCAGTAAATCACAGTTTCTGCATTTTCAAAGCTTGTAATATGCCCTGTTCCAGCTTGTTGAGAGATATGGGAATCTCTCTTGGCAGAACATTGAAATAAACCTAAAATGAAGATGGCTCAGATTGCAAACCCTCAGTCACAGAGCCGGTGCAGCAGCAGGAGGGAAGGCAGCATCTCCCAGGCCTGGGCTGGGTCACACAGCAGCTGCAGGGAGGTTCTCCTCTGTTTGGGGAAAATACTAATTAAGTAGCTTGTTTACTCCTAGGCAGACACCCTCTCTTCTCCTCAGATCTGAGTGTCACCACAGGGCTCCAGTCTAGCCTGTGTTACCACTTGCTGGATGAGTCACTTCACTCTCCAGCCCGGGCTGGTTCTTTCCTGTGCCAGGGACTCTGGAAGGGACCCCTCCTTGACTGTGAGCCTGGACTGCACCCAGTACTGGCACTGCAGTTTCAGCTTCTGTCTCTATGCAAAGATGGGCACTATACAGTCTTGACCTATGCTAATTTGTAAATATTTTAATTTTTTGCAAGTCACTAACTGCCCTGTTTGACTTTGAAAAAATATTTTTTGTGTATTTCTTCCTGACATAAAAATGATAGTTTAGACCCTGGCTTCTAATATTCTGACCATTATGTCATCAGCACTGATGGGTTTTAAACTATGGATTACAAAAGCAAAAGAATATTTAGCTTTTTGCCCATGTCCTCATCCACGCACACTTATTAATTCAAATACAGTATTCATACAAGCTATTTTTTTCTACATATACCACAATAAGTGAAGGGTGCTCAGAGGAAAAGAAAGACCTGTGCTGGTCTGGGGGGAATGTGATGCACAACAAGCAAGGGACTGATCTTAATGTCATTCTGCTATTGATGATGTGCTTAAATACTGCTTCTTTCTTTATATGGACGTAGGCTGAGGCAAGGCAGCTGGACCGCCACAGAGGGTGACTCACGGAACAAGTATGTAACTAAAAGCTCCCTACATCGATGTGGTCAGCATTACAGCCGCCAGGAATTTCTTCTGGCAGCTCCACCAGGTTGTGAAAGAAATCTTGCAGAAAGTTTCTGTTCCGCAGCTTTTCCTCTCATCAGATCAGAAATTCCATTGCATAAATGTAACGGTTTCATAGCGGGGTTTCTATAGTTGCTTTTCTTCTTGGTCTTTTCAGCAGTGCAGTTTTCTAGTTTTTGTTAAAATTTTAATCAAGGGTAAATTAATACAGTGTATAATGTTTTTTAGTTACAAGTCATGTTAGACTT
The DNA here is from genome assembly GCA_013397775.1 of Eulacestoma nigropectus. Classification (NCBI taxonomy): domain Eukaryota; kingdom Metazoa; phylum Chordata; class Aves; order Passeriformes; genus Eulacestoma; species Eulacestoma nigropectus. Next base: position 1,046,083 of record VZTE01005845.1, on the reverse strand, counting down.
TATCTTAGTTTAATTACTTTTACATTAGGTAAAAACCTGGACATAGGAGCAGCTCTCCCCATCTTCAGACTACATTTACTCTTGTGACGTTTAATAAAGGTCCTATATATCCAGAATTAGAAACAACTTAAATTCTGCAGCCAGATCTGTGGAGTCAAGTGCTTCTTTTCTGAAACTTCTACATCACTTTCAGCTTAATTAAAATCTGCCTGCTTTTATTAATTGACAGTTGCAAATGTAGAGACTAGACCAGAAAGCTGTTATTTTCTGGCACTCTTGTCTCTCCTTTCTGCATGTTCTGCTGTCTATGTGGATCATGCAGGCCATCCAAGGGAACTCCTTGCGTCACCATCGCCTAAATTGTGCAGCTAATACAATACCAGATGCTTAATGCTTTCAGTACCTAGAGAAATGGAGAGTGGGCACTCCAAACGGGTTCCAGTAAGCCGGATTTATGGATCATTACAGCTACAGAGATGGAATGGTGTGAATTTATCCACTAACCTTGAAATCTTGCCCTTAACGGAAACCATGTTAAAGTGAAGCATTTCTTTACAAAATCCAAAATAGACCAATTTACGATGGCAAATACAGAAAGAGAAGTACACTTGTTGCGGTTTGTTGTTATTGCGGTTTGTTGTTATTGCGTTGGTATGGCACGCCGCAACCTTCCCGGAGAGCGCAGCGGGGCCGCGGCAGGGAGAGCGGCAGCCGCTTCCCGCAGCCTTTAGGCGGCCCCGCGTCCTCGCTCCGGCTGTCAGCTCTGCAACACAGTGGTGGTAAAGGAGGCAGAGAAGAGGTTCCACATGGGGGACATGAGAGCTTTAATCTCACATGGTGCCACACCGGATCCCCATGCAGAGAGGAAATCACGTGGCCGCAGGTTACTTTTCTATGGGGACGAGGGGGGCGGAGAGAGTGGTCTCCGGGCATGGGGGCAGTAATGGGCAGAGGTGGGGTACCGGAACCAATAGGAAAAACCCGACGGAGCGGCCAGGACTAGGGGTGGAGAAGGTAGGACAGTATGGGGAGAACAGACATTTAGTGAGGAAAGTGGGGAAGTGTATCACATACACTCGTCTGAAAACCAAATTTAATGGCTTGTCCTTCTTATCCTCTCCTCTCTGTATGCAGCTGACAGGCTGTGGGTGGCTAATGAATCCACGCTGTAAGGCAATGCCTTCCCTCAGACCCTGGGCTGCAGAGAGCCACCAGCTGACACCTGCCAGCCAGCTTCCTTTTCTGCCCTCCTCCCTCTCTTGTGCATTGCTTAGTGGGTCATTCAAAATCATGTCTTCTCTCTTTGCCTCATGTGTTATTGATTCTCAGCTAATTTAGGAGGCCATTTCAAAGTTGTTCTGGGTGATCAAGGGCCCCTACTTTTTTGGAGATGTCTACTTCCCTTTGGTAGACTTGGCACCAAAATCCCCTGTACTTAATGAGGCTGCTTAAAAATCATTGGCCATTGAGAAGTGATTTACTTTCATGGTAAGACACTGTCCAAATCTGCACTGAATCTATACGTGTGTCATACTTTATAAAAACCTATAATGGAGATTAATGCTCGCGGCTTATTATTGACTCTTGATAGGCGCCATGCATGATTGATTGATTTTTGGATCATTTTAGGATGATACTGATTCGGGGTGTTTCACTTCATGTCCTACGTTTTAGAGATACTCTGATAGTCTCTAAATCAGTTAAAAATCTTGATACTTGTATTGCTAAGTTGATGGTGCCAATCAGTTTAGTAAGGCAGCTCACACACCTCAGACAGCTTAATACATCAGACTGGCTGTACCTCCATGAGTGAAATGGTTTAAAAATTATCTTTCTGACCATGGCCATTGAGATCATTATATTTTTCACTGAAAACTGAGCATATAGAGTATAAATTCACCACAAGGGAAGGAGCCTGTAGCTGATCAGAATCTTCTTGAATACTTGAGAATTCAAAATACAATTTTTTAAGTCCCATAAAATTTGCATTTTAATTCATTTTTTGAATGGGGTGTTTTATTGTTGCAGATAAGAAATTCAAAGGCATGACTGTCCAGTTACCAAGGACTTCCACTAAGTGTATTACAGTTTTGAAGGTACCATTGTGGTTACATTGGCAGTTTTGGACTCAACCCTAAATCTCTTTTTCTTCCTCAGCTACTGCACTGCTGTTCTCATGACTTGAAAGAATCAATTTGTCCAACAGTAAGAATATATAATAATAATAAAAATTCTTATATGCCTTACAGAGGACAAGTGAGACTTAATTTATACTGGTATGGCATTTGTGATCTTTGGATGAAAGGTTATGTGTTAATAAAACATCACATTTTGTTGCAAAGCTCTCCAAAATAGTGCTTCAGTCAAGCCTGCTTGGTTTGCTTGTGTCCTTAAAGAGAAAAACAGAGCAAAAAGAAAACAGAAGACTCTGAAAATCAGTCCTGAAGTTTTTGTTGGCTTTTGCAAGTAATGCATTGTCCAGATGAGTATGGTTTCAACAGGGCACCACATAGGGTGTCATATCTAGTTCCAAAATGACAGACTGGGGAAGCATGCTGCAAGTAAGAAGCAAGCTGAGGAGCAGACATACCTTGGATACTATAATGACAGCCTGATGCTTCACTGTTTACTGGTAATGAAAATATGTGGTGTCTGAATAAGAACTCTTGTGCACTAAAATTTTCCTTTTAACTGAGCATGAGTGACTGCTGTTTGCCTACCATTAAGAACTTGCCTTTAGCACTGTTAGACAATAAAATCCAGAGTTTTTAGGGTTTAGGTCTGGTTGTCCCTAAGCTTAAAGTCTGAGATTATCTCAGCAACACTTTGACTGCAACTAAGAGTGAAAATCAGTGCAGGACAATTTCTGCCTGAACTAAAATAATAAGATAGAGCTGAAAAAAGGAGTGTAAAAAGATAGGTAAGCAGAGTCTCTACAGCTTTTAGAACCACATTTGTGCAGAGCCGAATTTTGTTCAGCACCGCATGCCTTTAATCGGAGCGAGCTGCATTGCCTCAGGTTGGGTTGGAGCTGGGAGATCTTTTGTGCCTCCAAATACCCCGTTCATCCCGACTAGCACTTGTATGTGTCAGCGGCCTTGATCCCTTCTCACTCCTGTCTGAGTTCCTGTGCCCCGAGGCCAAGGCTTAACTCTGCGTGCCCTTGTGCAGTAAACAGGAGGGATATGACTACCCTGACTCCAATCCCGTAGAAAACCTGCACCAGGACTGCAGCAGTATTTCGATTACTTACTACAGGATGATGACTTCTACTTTACATGCTCTGTGCCTACAATGGTTATAAATTACCAATTTTGCCCTTTTAAAATCGTATTTTACATCTGCTAAGTCACCACATTAGACAGCAAGCACAATATTGGACTGATAGCTGAACTAAGAAATGAGTAAAGAAATACAGACGTAAATTTGACACAAAGATGATTGCTATAGTCCAAGCCATGAGGAATCAGCATATCACTGGACTGCATCTCATACTGCTGATGGTATTTGTTAAAAGTTGCTGCTGTTCATGGTGGAAGTTGAGATGATAGCTGCTATTTATTCTGAAAATGCAGATATCTTTGTTGGGTTCGGGTATTGCAGAAGGTTAATGAGATATTATGTCACATGTGGCCAGAAATTCTCTGGAATTTGCAAGCAGACGGTTAGTAATGCAGTGTGACAAGCTGCTCTTGTTCTCCAGCTACATCAGCACTCCTAAAGGACAGTAGACTACACAGAAAATTACTCTTGAAATTATAAAGTAAATTAGTTTTGAGGATGGCAAACAGATTTTTTTAAAAAAATAATATCCATTCTGGATACATAATGAATTTAAGAACAGAATTATTTCAGACTTCCATCTCTAATCTGTTCCTCTTCTCAGCAGCCGTTTTCAAATTTGCAGTGAGTTGATGTGCCTTTTACCACTCAACATTTCTGTAACTGTTTACACTACATATGAAAGAAAACTATATCTGCTTTGTATGGTTGATAGAGCAGATTACAATTTTTAGATGGAAAATATCATTTAGGCTAGAGAGGAATATTTGGAACCTCAGAAACATATGGATTTTTCTATTATTTCCATATTAAAAAGACAAGAGTTAGGTTTGACAAGGAAAATTACTGAGGTGCCTTGATCTGTTGCCCCTACTTCACCATAAGTGAGATTTTTGTTTGCTGTAGCAGGTCAACTCTAAATTACAGCTAACATACCATGAAATTCCTGTGGAGCATGAGGAATAGAAAAAAAAACCTGCAAAACATTAGTTTATGGATTGCTTTCTGGTGCTTTTTTAGCCTTGCAGCCTAAGGCACGACAGAAGTCACTAATACTACTTGTGATAGTGACGTCTCAGTTTCTGATTACTCAGGCACTCATGTGCCACACCAGAGCTGCAGGGGTATGCACCTCTCCAAAAATCTCATTCGGAGGGTGGGAGTACATGTACCAGTCCCAGCTTGAGCAAGAGCCTGGGGGGCTTTGGTGTTTTCTCAAGGACTGATGTGAGACTCTGGCTACCCTGCTGGGAGAGTTTTAGATGCAGAAAAGCTCAACAGTGCGTGCAGTTTAGGTGCCAGCCTAAGGCAGCTCTGTGTGTTGGCTGCAGGGGTGGCAGAAGGGAGAGCACTGCGGTGTCCCCAGCATGGGCTGCTCTGCTTCAGTGCCACGAAGGCTGGGCCATGCATCTGCTCTGGCTTTGTGGCTGGCAGGGGACACCTGCAGCCTGCTTCAGGAGTCTTGGTGTTTTGAGAGGCAGTGGACAGAAAGGTTTTTATGTGCAGCTTATTTGGGCAGATTGTCTTCAAATGGTCTCACAAGGTATTTGTAGCTTTTACTTAAATTCTCTGAGCATTGCCAGCTGCATTCACTGCCTGTATTCAGTGAGTGAAAAGACTGTAATAGCAACTGAACATGGTAATTGGTCCTTGCAACCTGGATTTCTTTTCTGCTATTAGCAAAACCACTATTCACATCTACCTTTTAGCATGCAAGCAACTTCTACTTTTTGTGGTTGTCTCTTTATTTTTTCTAAAATGCAAACCCACATCCCAGTTATAAGCTATTATTAAAGAACTTTGTTGTATAGGCTATGTCAGTTGGGTCAAATTTGCCTCCTGTGTATACATATTGAACCTCCCAGTACTGCACACGACAGAAATCACAGGTCTGTGAAATTGATATGCTAAAAACTATTTCAGCTGAGTAGATCTGAAAGAGTAATGTTATCTGTAATATTTAATACAGAAAGATGTTTAAGTGATCTCAGTTAAATTTGCTGCTAGACACAGACCAGTGGGAAAAGTATGTACAGTAAAGCAATTAAAAACCAGAGTGTCACAATGCATCCCCTTAACTACATTTTCCTAGGGGTGCTTATGATACCCAAATCCTGAAGTGAGGAGTGAGTTAGGACAGCATGAAAAGATAATAACGGAGAGTGGAGGAGACACTACGTTGCTGAGTGTTTTTGAGCATAAGAACAGTGTGAGGGTGGTGGTACCATTGTAGGTTCACACAATCAGGAGTAGATGATGACTAAAATGTTGCTTCCATGAGTCTCGTGGATAAGAGAGAAAGTGGCCACTCAGGCAAGCAAATACGTATTTTATCTGCTAATTTCTGAATTTCTTGATTCAAAAAAGACTGTGTCTCCCCAGGATGCTTTAAAGTCCAGTGCCTTGCCCTGCAAGCCAGGCAAATTCTGGCTTGCCCTTGGCTTTGAGTCAGCTGCAGTTCACTCCTGGTCCAGCAGCTTGTCTAGTGCCCCAGCAGTCAGCCTCTTTAAATGATACTACAGATCCATCTCCCTGCATTGCTCAAGGAAATGCTTCAACAGCAGTCATCTTCAAGGCCATGACATTTCAGTGTGGCAAAATGAACAAACTGTCTTTTCATTGCTTGCTTTCTAAGCTATATAGAGGCTATTTACTTCGCTTCTCACAACTTTGCTTCTGTATCACTTCCCTGTAAAGCTTTTGACCAGCAAGCATTCCATGGAATGTGCTAGTTGGAAAACATCTGAATATGGATTTCCATCCTGTAGAAATAGTCCAGATTCCAAAAATTATACTATTCTTAACTGAAAAAATATAGTGCAAAGCTGCCATTTCCTGTCTTTTAAGAAAAAAAAGGGAATTCCATAGGAATATCATTTGCAGAAATCTTTCCAACAAGCTCCATTCCATGGACTTTCTTACTTACATCTTTAAAAATGAAGAAGTTTTTTTTAAGTCAGCAACTGCCTGCCCAGTGATGAAAGAGTATGCTGCCACCAATACTATTTATTGATTAAAATATTGTACCAATGTATTTTAATAACTTTGTGAAGGATTTTATATAATACTTGTTCCTCTTGTAAGAGAAGAAGCATTGATGACCTCTGTAGTTAATGATGGTGCAGTTATTTCTCTCTTTAGGAACACCTTATACTCTCCCAAGGAAATACTGCTTTCAGTTTTAGGAATGGTTTATTGCTTTCAAAGTTTTCAGATCATTTAAGAGATTTCATTTTCAAAGATTCTCACTCTGGAGGAATGCTCCTTTGAGGATTTCCTCACAGAAAGAGGTGTCTGCTTTGAAAATTTTCATTTCTTAAAAAACAGTCACATTTCTGGGCTGTCCTCTTTGAAGACATTTTTTCTGTATCACTTAAAAGGTTTCCATTGTAAATATCTTTTGCCACCATGGACAGCATTCACTTGAAAATATTTTTCCTCTGTGATATTCTTTTTAATAATTTATACAGTCTTGTAGGAGTCCATAAAAAAAGCCCAGGAACGTAATGCTGTTCCTACATAAGGTGCAAAAGCATGTGGAAGAACTTCTGTAGGATAGGATGAGAGCACAGTTTTGGAAAAATTGTACAAAAATAATTCCATTTTCTAACATCAAAGAGTAAAGTGGAAAGGTGAGCTAATCTGTCACTTATATGGCCTTTTAAAAATTACTGTGAGACACTTTTTACTCCTTTTAAATTATTTGAGTTCAGAGTTCAAGTTCTGGTATTCCTGAAATCAATAGCAAAAGTCCCATTTCAGTCCAGCTGTGCAAAGAATATTCCTTGAAATTGCTATGAGTTTTCTTTCTTTGTTTGAGAATGTATTGCTTTAATTTACTACTATATTATTGGAGATTCGGAATCTTTTCCTTGCTGGTGTTGATTTTTTAAAAAAAATGTGCTCTCCTTTTCTTTTTTGGTCACCATTTTAGTAACGAAAATTATCATATCTCTAAAACTAGGCAGCCTCAGAGCTTGTACAAGACTGGGCTCATTGCTTATGTTACATAAAGTCTTCTGTCTGGTGTTGGTCTGTGAGTTAGATAGAGGGCAAGTCAGAATTCACCTTAATACACCCTTAAAGTTTGCATCTAAGCCTAGTTTGGGGGATATTTACTCAGGCTATGGCTGAAACCTCTGGCCTGCACTTGCTCCTGCCTGCAGGGCATAGAGCAGGAAAGGCTCCTGGACTGCAAATGAGCAGCTGGAGGCAGGAGGGCTGGGGTCTCGGGGGCTCTCCTCTGACAAAAATGACTCTGTCAGATCGCTTCAGTGTAAAGTCAAACCAGAAGAGTTGAGATCACCTGCAGCAGTGGATCTAGTTGATTTTGCACAGGAACAGAGGAAAGTCCCCCCCACCAAAGCAGGCTTACAGGATGAGGGGTTAAAGTTTGCCACTGCTCAGACACCAGTCCCCACATACTTGTTGGGACAGACTGGGCTCCAATTTGCACAAAGCAACAGATTGCCAGGGCATCACTGGACTAATGCTTCAGTTCAGTTAAGTTAGTCATACCCTTATATGTGTATCATTAGCCAAAATTTAGGCAGCTTCACTTCAGCTCAAAAATAAAAATCATCTTGAAGTCCCTAAATTTAGTCCTTATCTAATCCTCAAATGGAGAACCTTTTGTTGTGTGGAATACTGACTGGCAAAAGCTATTGTAGTAATGAAGGACCCGCTAAGAATTAAAGCCAGTCTTTTTTGATTGTGGGTCTTTCATGTAACCCACTCGTTAAAATAAGCATTAAATATTGATTTTGAAAGTACAGTGCTTAGAGATTTTTTCCTGGATTTTGTGACTGCCTGGTAGGTGGGACAGCTCTGCTGTCTGCAATGTAAAGATCCAGGCTGGCAAAAGCACCACCATTAAGGGAGCAGTCCTCATCAGAGCCAGTCAGCCACACTGCAGTCAGGGGAAAGCTAGGTTCTCATGGTGCATTGACTAAATTACTTTATTAATGTACTTGGAGAACAATCATAGTTTTGGTGTCGGAATATTTCACCTGTGTCACGTAGAAAGCCAGGCCAGCACTTAGACACCCGTTTGGGACAACAGAAAGATCTTCACATTTTTTTAGATCAAGAAGCAGAGAAGTTCTAACCTTTGTTTTATAACATCAACAGACACCTTTGCATTCAGAAGAAAAAAAAAAGGAAAAAGATTCATTTCACTTCTTTCCCCTGACAGAAAACAGCTGCAGCCATGGCTGTACACGACCCACAAGAGGATCTTTACTCCACCACCACTCCTAGACAAAAACCAAGGAAGCCCTGTGGAATGAAAGACATTTGCAAACACTGCTGGCATATATTGTTTGTAATAAAAAGTAAAACTGATCTCCAGTCCTGAAGAAAGTAAATGTACATGTTTTTAATCACAGTGATAGAAAAAAGTGAATTTGCTGGAAAATAAATTTCCAGGTGGATATAGTAGAAGCAAGAGAGGGAAAGTGGGCAGACAGATAATAATCTAGTTGTCAAGAACAGACCTTTGGACCCATATGAATGTTCAGTGAAGTACAGGATGAGCTATGTCAGATGTTTCAGTGCTTGAGATGGTAGAGAGCAGTAACACTCCCTGCCTGCCCAAGATGAGCTGTCTTGCTAGCAAGGATGCTAGAAATAAAATGCTGGAGAGCAGCCTGTGGGATTCAGGCCAGCAAGACAAGTTCTGACCTGAACTTGAAAAAGAGACATTTATTTAGGGCACTATGCTTGTAAGAGCTACACAATAGCTTCAAAACTTAGTTTAAGAAAACAAAGTAAATCAACATAGACTGCTGGGAAAAAATGTTGATTAAGGACATTGTTTACAGGAGGACAAAAAGATGAATAGCTACTAATAAATGTTGGGACTGCTCAAAGGCATCTGGGGAATTTATGAAGATGATGAGGACTAGCTTAAGATAGAATAATGTGGTTTAATATAACAAAGACTGGTAAACCAAATGATCAACCTTTCCCATAATATCCCGAGGATCTGTTCTAAGCAACACCATCCAACGACACTACCGTTAACAATTCAGGGAAACTAAACGGGAAGGGGCTATTTGGAGATAAGGACAAATGTTACAGTGTAAGTGCATCTAATAGCAAGAAGCATCATATCCTTTGAAGGAGTCACTGAGTTTTAGCATAGTCTGATTGAAACGACATGATACATTTTTTTTTAAAAAAGAATTTGTTGAAATTCTCTGCCCAAAGCTCTTGAGAGAAACTAATCTGACACAGGATTAACAGGTACATTCTTTTATATATTAATAAATTGTTAATTATTAGTTATTAATACTAGATTAATAAAATATATGACATAAAGGACAAGAAAAATGCTCTTTTTTTTTACAGTAGAGGGAGGTCATTGGTAGTGTACCACAGGGACCTGTGTTGTTCAGCATATTCTTAAATGATCTGGAAAAAAGAGTGATTATCGAGGCGACCAAGTTTGCTGATGATGCTGAATTATTCATGGTAATAAAAACAAAAGCTGACCGTGAAGAATTGTGGAAAGCTCTCATGATACTGTGTGACTGAATGATAAAATGGCAAGTTAAATTCTGTGCTGAAAAATGGAAGTAATATGTGAGAGAGAAAATAAGTCAAAATATATGTGCAAAATCCTGGAATCGAAATAAATAGCTTTTACACAGCAAAGAGTGCTTGAGTTGTGGGGGGTTCAGTGAAAACACCAGCTCATGGCTCAGTAGGATTCAAACATGCAAATGAAATTGGTATTATAAGAAAGAAAAATAACATAAAACCAGAAAGCATTTATTATGCACCTATATAAAGCCATTGAGTGTGTAACTTGAATAATGAGGACCACTATGGTCTTCTAGAATAGGATTATGAAAGGTGTAAAAAAAAGCAAAACAAATCATTGAAAACAGGGAATGACTTCTAATAGAGGAAACATTAAATTTACTAGAACTCCTGAAAGGGAACTGAAGACAGTATGATGGAGGTATACGCGTTCAAGAACAGCATGTGTAGGTACACAGGAAAAATTATCCATCTGTTTTTTTAAAAAAAAGAACTAGTGGACATCAAGAGAAATTATCAGGCAGTGAGCCTGACACAAACAAAAGAAAATATTTTTCAGGCAGTGATTTCCTAAATCACAAGACTTGTTGCCCTAGAATGCTGTGGGTGTCAAAAAGTGCTCAGGCAAATTCTTGGACAAGCTCCTTCTCTGAGAGTGCGGATGCTGGTTTTCCCCCAGCAACTCGAGACTCAGTCTGGGACAACGTACAGCAGAAAATATCTTTGTGTGCTTTCTAGTTCCTACAGTCTTTCACGAAGCAAACATCATTAACTACTCATACTACTACTGAACTACACAGATGGTTATTCATTAGCTGTTCTTGAAATAAAATGGAAATAACCAATCAAAGTGAAACATCTAAGTGTATCAATGATCAAAGAAAATTATTTTGGAAAACAAAATATTGCTGCAGCAGTAGGATTACCATGATTTTAAAGGTATGGAACTTTTGGACAGCTGATAGTAGTATGTACACTTAAATTTTGGTTAGAATAAAATAGATAGAGGATATATACCCTTGTGTTTTGTAATGGAACAACTGAATGCGAAGGGCTTTGCTCAAGGTGTTTTACTTAATGGTTGTCTCTTACTGGACATTGCAGCTGCCTTCTGAAACATCTGATGCAGGACTTCAGAACAAAGTTGACAGGTCCTAAGGACAAGAGGGTGTTTTTTGGCAACAATTTTTTTTTTTACCTTCTGAAACATGAGGAAGACAAAGCAAAGAGATAATCTAGCAACAGAGAAAACAGATGACCAGATAAACAGATGATGCTATCACAACGTTCCAAATATGGCAGACATTTCACAAGGCATCCAAAAGTGTACTAAAAATGATCTAATAGTGTAAAAAGGCAAAGGTACACGAAGAGGAAAGTGGAATACCACACTGCATGAACAACTGATCAAGAGGGTGCCATGGCATTTTATTAGAAACACACTGAATGCTCGTATCTTTTTTATCTCTTCTACAATTAAATGCTCTGGGTAAAATCCTGATTGATTATCACTTTTATTGATGGGTTGGGGGGGACCAGAGTTTTGCTCTATAAAGTCACATCCATTAATTCAATCAGATTTGCCAACTCAGTTCCAGTGTCTTTTCTGCTATAAATACTCAACAGGTGCTCCTCAGCCTCCTTTATAAGGAAGAGCATCTAACTCAGACGATAAACTGAATGATTATTAGCTCACTTAATTAGATAGATTTTGGTAAGTGTCATGAATGAAGGAGACAAAAGAAATATTGCAGAAGAGAAAAACAAGTTTGAGGATGGCATTACTATAATGGCAAAGAAAGTAAGCAAGTCAGGCAGTGAGACAGAGAAATCAGATGGAAATCAGATTTTTCTACTAATTGCTAAGAAGTAGAAGGATTAGTACTTCTACCAATACAAAACTGCATAAGATGTATTTAGATTTATAAGGGGGGAAAAAAGACAAAAAAATCCCCAGTACAATGTGGCAACAAACAGGATTGAAAGCAATGGAAAGTGAGAGAAAGCAACTATAAACCCAACCTCCAATGGTGCAAAGCCTACTAAGTATGCCAGAATCTACAGGAATTATACATATATATAGAGAGAGAGCAAATATATACAAATGCCCTGGATTTATGGAGATTGTTATATGCACATCTACGTCTCTGATGTCTTCAATGTTACTTTTGATCATAGTACTTTATCACATGTCATCAGTAAAGAATGCTACAACCACAGACTTCAAAAAGAACCCAAACAAAACATAACAATGTGGAAGGCAAAACCCTAAAACATAGCATTTGGCATGATGATCTTGATATACAATCTAAGCAAAACAAATATTTAGGAGGGATTTTCTAAGAAAGTGAATAATAAGTAATTTAGTCTAGTCAGTGATTGGTGCTGAAGACGATTTCTGAAAGAGGAAGTAGCTGCAGATATTCAAGTGATAACGGCAGTTAGGAGAAGCATTATCAGTAAACTGCTGCAGAGAATCAGAGTGGCTTTTCCAGAACAGAACAACAAAAAATTGCAGAGTAGAATGAGAATTTGTACCCACTCCTAATTGTTAATCCAGTTGCTGAGCTATTTGTGGGGTCAGTTAGGGGAGAAGGATACTGAAGTATTAAAGCGTACTGAAAAGTTTCTAGTTACAGATGTATGCATAGTTTTCTGGTTCCTAAGTTCTTTATCAGGCTTCATTCCAATAGTTTTGATGACAGTTTGATGACAGTTACACTAACCTGAAAAAATTAAAAGTGCAGTCAAGTAATGGGCTACCTTCTCTAAACATATTTTTGAAAACAGTATTGTTAGATCAAAATATAGAAATCTCAGAAGACGTTTTGAATACTTTTTAACATTCTTCCGGATTTGGGATCTTACAGGAACATTTGGATCGCATTTTCAAATTTTCTTTCATAGGCATAAAATGTTCAGTTTGACTTTTTGTTTGAACGCAATCCAGGGTTTTCTCATGCACTCTTCTTCTAGCTCTGTCTTCTAGAAAATCTCTATCAAACATTTTAAGATTGATGAAATACTGAGACCTGGCAAAAAATAATGAGGAGAAAATGCGTATTTCTTAGTAGCCACGTATTTTGTACTTGACTTGGAAGTTTACAGAGAACCACGGAAACACTGATTTCTGTGAAGAAACAACCCAATTCACTGCAGTAGTTCCTTTGTACGTTCCTCTTTATTATGTTTATATAGTGTTAGTGATCAGTTATATAGTCAACAGGTGGTTTTCTGGTTAGTGACTGCGTAGCCGAGGGCAGCGAGGGAAGGAACAGCGTTCCTTGTCGGGCCGGACCCCCGGCGGGGGCGGGGTGCGCGGGCCCCTCGGAACGTGTTCCCTGGGGAGAAGGGCCGGGTTCCCAGCGTCGGGCGCGCTGGCACCACGCGCGGAAACTCTCTCCCTTCAACAAGTGGGGTCCGGCGGCTCAGCCGCGGCCCGGGCGGGGCGGCAGGGAGAGCCGATGGGCTGAGGAGCCCCCGCTGCCGGTTTGCCCCCGCCGTCCCCAGCTGCCCGGGCGCTGCCGTGTGTCCGCCCCCCGCGCACTCCCGCGGCGGCGCTGAGGGAGGAGCGGCGGGACCGCGACCCGCGACGCGTGTGGGGAACGCGCCCCCGCCGCCGCTCCCGCCGCAGGCGGAGCCGGCTCGGGCCGGCAACTGAGGGCAAAAGCTTCACCGGCGCGCACGGCGCTTGCGCGTCTGGCCGGCGCCTGCGCGGTAGCGGAGGGGGACGCGGAGCGGAGCCCGGCACTCGGCAACGCTCGGCGGTTTCCGTGCAGGCCAGGCCGCCATTTTCTCTCAGCCTCCCCGTGCGCGGCTCCTGTCCCGCTGCCGGCGCTCTGTCCTGCTCGGCGATGGACGGGTGAGTGGGCACCGGGGCGCTGGGAGCGAGCGCACCGCCGCGCTTGTCCTGGTGGTCGGTGGTGGGACCCGTCCCGGTGCCGGGCGCTCGCTGGCTGTCGGCGGGCGTCTCCGAGGGTGTGGGGAGTGGTGAGCTTCCCGCTGCGGGACAGCTGAAGCCTGAGGCCCCGCACGAGCCGGGAGCGGGGCAGGAGGGGGCTCAGTCTCTCCGTAACGCGGGCCCCTCTGTAGGGTCTCCCGTTCAAATCACCGAGGGCTTTGGGCCGCCCCGTACTTAAATGTAGTGCCCGAGACGCTGCGTCTTGGTGTAAAGAAGCAGCGCGATCTACCCTTATCCATGCCCCCCAGAGCCTTTCGCTCCCTCCTTCTCTCCCGCCTTTGGCCGGGGGGTGAGGAGGGGCGCGCTGCAGGGCTCGGGTTTGTTTTGGAGCTGGCTGGAGGGGAGGAGCGATGCCAGCAGGAGCCAGATGTCGAGCTCTTTTGTTTTCAGAAACTGCCTAATAAGCTCTTGGGCTTCCCCCCCTCCCCCAGGTGGAAAGATGCACTTGTATATGCAGTGGACTGGCTGTAAAAACCAAAGAAGGGAAGGTTGGAAGGAGTCGGCCATATGGGACAGTGAGGGCTGGGATGGGCAGGCGCTACATGCCAGGCCTGCTTTTGTTGGACCTGAAAAATGGGGCTGCTGGCTGTAGCCTTCGTCAGTGTAAATACAGCAACTTTCAGCTTCCAGATCTCCTATTAGGTTGTTTACTCTGCTTCAAACAGAGAAGCCATCTCTTTGGTATGCTTTAAGCATATAATCTTTCAACTGTGTGAGTTCCAAAGGCTTTTTATGGTTGTGATTATAATGATAGGAGTTACAAATCCTGTCTGAGAACTCTTGTCACTAATGAGTACTACATTGTGGAATGCTCTCCAATATTTTTTTTTTTGTGCGTGTATGGGTGGACTAAGTTTTCTTTTAGGATTGTGGTATATACTCTGTGAGTGATGATGTCACAACCTCTAAGAAAAGGATGTACCTAGATACAGCTGTTGCAGCGTTTTGCATAGGTGTACCTCGTTAAATTTTGTATAGATGTAGCTGCCAATGCATTGGGGTTTTTTTTCCCAAGCTAATTTAAAAGAAAAGTTTTTCTTGCTCTGTGCTCAAAGAGTAGGTGTGTAGTAAGGTATGTTGCTGAACTAGCTGTTTAGTTGATAGAGGTGTGTGAGAAGTTCTGTACTTGCTTTTAAATTACCCTGTTTCCACCTATAATCTCATGTAGTCCAGAAACCCGAGTTTCCTAAATAAATTTCCTGGCAGTGCTGCATTGGAGTAACATTTACTTGAAACTTTGTACTCTTTGGAAAAGCCTACAAGCTATGGGAGCCCGGTGGCTTTTTAAAGTTTCTTTTGTGCTTCAGTCCTGCATGTTCGTTGAACATAGTTTCTTGCTCAGGGTGGTTGTTGCCTGTTTGTTTCCTCATTATTTTGTCATTGCAATAAATTGAAAAGTTTGATTTATGAGGATAAATTGGTTGACTTCTCTTCTTGTTTTTTTTCTTTTTTTACAGCATTGTCACTGATGTTGCGGTTGGTGTGAAGGTAGGATGTACACTTAAATAAGGGGGCAGAGTGCTGATACAAAATGAACTACTTTGAGCATCAGTAATTGCATGTTGGAAGATTTTAACTGGTCGTTGTGAGCTGATATCTAGTCAGCCAGATATGCTTTACTAAACAAAAATCCCTAGAGGTAAATTGGAGCCTCTACACAAAAGACTTTTCTAGGCACTGAACTGTAAACAGTAGTTCTGGATTAATGTAGTGATGTCAGCTTCGTATTTTAAAACTTGATTTTGCATATTTTTTCGAAACAACACTCTTGCGTTGTTGCATAGGGACTGTAAAAGTCATGCTTTCTTCCGTCCCTCCCCCTCCTTTTTTTGAAACAGTTCCCACAGAAGTTAAAAAAGAAGTGACTGTCTGTAATAGGACACAAAAAATGGGAGCTAGAATGTTATGTAGACACAAGTCAGTGTTTGCTCTGCTGTAGTTTTTATTTCTCAAGTTCAGTTATGAATTTATCATTTTTTTTATAACAAGGAAAGGGCTTCCAAATAGCTGTTAATTTACTATTTCTTTTGCTTTTTTTATTCGAATCTGTCACAGGAATTAGATCAGAACTGCATAGTAGTAGACTGAGAAATAATGTTAATGCAGAGATATATGAGACAAGAGAACTTGATTGAATGCATGAGAGCAATTCTATTTCAGTGGTAGAAACAGAAGTTTTGTAGTGCATACAGTTAACTCTTCACATTTGTTCAGGGATGTTGTAGCTTGTGCTATGTACCTGCCTTTTCACCTGAAGCTGATCTGTGTTAACTGCTTGCTAAGCCCAGCTTTGTCTAGTAAGGTCCAGTTGTTCAGATTCAGTATTGGTCCTGCTGGATTTGGACTAGTTCTTATATAATAAAGCCAGCCTGTAGGTACAGCAGCTGTTGTGTCAGATGTACCTGTATAATGTTTCTGGGAAAGCTTGCTTCTAGGAAGAGCCATAAGAAGTCAGTTGCATAGATTCTGAACCCATCTGGCTCCATATGTTCGTGCAGTATTGGAGACAAGCTTAAAATCATTCTCTGAATCGTGAGTAAAGTGTAGTTATTAAAGTACTTCTGTGGGAGCTAATCACAATAGAAATATGAACTGACATGATTATTTCTCTGTTGCCTGGGAGGACAAAGTGTTAACTCATTAAAACTTAGCAATATATTCAGTAGTTTGGAGGAATACCTAAGGATGTTCCAAGTCTTTCAGCAGCAAACTGCTCCACGTACACAGCTTTGGGGCAAAAAAAAACGTAAATTGCCTGTGATCATGTCTAGCAAAGAAGTAGTTTCAGATAGACCATGTATTACTTGGATCTTAAATTCTGACATTTCTCACTTCAGGAGGAGTACACGGATTCAGTATCCCTCTCAGTCTTTACTGTGAGCAACTTCAGTCTAGGAGAATTTCAGTGTTATGAAATATGTCCTAAGTGGGTAGTGCAGTTTTGGAACCAGGTTTTAGGATACTAGCCAGACAATGAAATAAAGGTACTTCAGACGACATAACTGCTTCTTTCTGTTGATTGTCGAAGTTATATTATAAGAAAGAAGGCAAGAGAAGTGTATTGGAGGCAGTGATTAAACTAAATACAAGGAAAGGCTCAGAAGTATCAAAAAGTTGTGCTCTTTGCCTTGTAAAAATGGACTTGCTGTCTGGTTTTTAAAAGAAAACAATCTGTGCATGGAAGTAGTGCAAATAAATAAGGATGATGGTATCCTGAAGAAAGCTGCTAAATATGGGAAGAATAAACTGGATTGTATTCCAGAGCTTCTGTAATTATCTCAAGGTACTAGTAAGAATGGAAGATGGGATTTCTGTCTAATTGAGGTATACAGTGTGCGTAGTGATGTAATGCTAGCTTCACTTGTGTTTTGTGGAAGGACATGTGAAACATTTGTCCTTATGTTCTCTGGTGACTATTCGTTGCTCTTGATGGACTGATGTTTTAAAGTTGAGGAATGCTTTGCCTATCAAGTGTGTATACACAACTGGCATGATTCATTTGGCCTTCCCTTGGCTGTTGTCTTTTTCATGGGGTGCTGTGGGAATGTGTAGACTAAGATTTGTATTCAAAGAGTTGCATTAGCAGCTTTAATGCTCTTCCAACACTGCTTTTATTATGACTGGATAGTCATTGGATGTGGGCAGGGATTTATATATGTGAGAAATCACCTTATGGAGGATATTTTTTTTTACTTGATTCTTTGTGAGATTTTTCATTTACAGTGTATATGCTGATCACCTGCAAAACATGTTTGTGATATATTCAGTTATACTTGGAGAAATGGATTGTGACATATGATTCTTCTGTTGGGAAAATTAGCTTTATTTTATCATCATCAGTCGTGTCAACACAAATTTAAAAGTTATATTAACTGTTGTCTGTCTGGTTGTTCTCTTAAACAGAAAAGTGAACGTGTTAGTTATATTTTTAAACCCAGTCATAAAAGAGTAAGAGAAGTTAACTGCTGTAGTCTGGGTATTGTCTTTCAGTTAAAGGAGGGCTTTTTAGCTTTGGGGACTGCATGTGGTCAAGGCAAGTATAAAGTAAAAGAGATGCTTCCTTTATAATGCTTTATTAACAGTTTTATAATCTGAGTTATGTACAAATGAAGGATAAATTTGAAACTGTTACCATTTATTTGTACTGTACACTTGATTTGATTTAAAACATTTTTATTCATTGGATGTTCAGTCTTCGTTTGTTTACGTGTTGAGTCACCAGAAATTAACACCAGAAACCAATACAAAACATAAAACTTTAAATGGAGGTGGAAAAAATGACAAATACAGCTTCAAAACTTAGTTTACATAGAGTAAATGTGGGGATTTGTGCAACTCAAAATATGCAGTGGGAACACACTTCCTAGCTCAAATGTGTCAGAGAAGCAGTGTGCTTTAATTTCTGAAAGCATTAGAACATGTCACAAGCCAGTCATCTTGTAAGTACATGTGAAATAACTCATACTTAATTTGGTCTGTAATGTCTTGTTTTGCTTACCTAGAGTTCATGGAGGCAGGGAAATGTCACTGCACACAGTTCACCCCTTACATTACATTTTGCAAAACGCAAAAAAGGATGAGCTTTAGCTCTCTGTCTGATGCTAATTTGTGAACTTGGATTGTATATAAGCAGTTTGTGTAAAGTGTACTTGAATAGAAGAGAGTTAAGGATTCCAGTGATGGTAGAATTCACATAGTTCATCAGGTTTTTTTAAAATTTCAGTTCCTTGAAGAAATTCTATACATTTTATATTTTCTTTATGCATAGTTTCAAAAAATTGTCAAGTTATATAAAATGTTTGCTTTTTTCTTTTTTAAAAAGTACATTACAGTTACTCTGTTCTTATTACATCAGGTCCTTAGTTACTCTCTGGTTATATAGTTTTGAGCGTCAGCATCTGATAACTGTACTTTGAATTGTTCTCTTTACAATTACAATGCTTTAATCTTGGTAACTGATTTGGCACTCGGTGTGCTAGAACCTTTTTCAGCCGTTGAATGTATGAAATATATAATGTATCTTTCCTCTGGAGTAATTAAAAGAATCTTTGGAGGGATCTAAAACATGATATAAGGAATATGTCACACAGGTGCAGGGAATAACTTAGGTGAATTTCGGGTGCATATTGAGGATGATCTCTCCTCCTGTATTTCAGTGTGTGCCACTTCAGTCTAATGGATGATCTTTCTCCTGGAAGGGATTGGTAGCTGTGCAGTAAATGGGGCCTGAACAATTAAGTGACTCATTTTGTGTATGTGCATTGCATGTTTCACAATGGCTGAGGTGTTCTTCTATCTGACAGGAGAAGAGAACCGGTCATTTCTTCTTGGATGCATTATTTGCTACACAGCATTTGGGACATTTTTGACTTTCTTGACAGTGTTTTGGACACTGGCCAAAACCCAAGCTTCACCTGCCAAGTGTGGATAGCCCCAGTTTTAGCTAGGAGGGAAAACTCATTCCTGTAAACACAGTTTTGTAATGTTTAAAGATGTGAGGGTGGCTGCCTTCCCCTCCCAAAGTCGGGGCTTCAGCCTTTGCAGTACACTTAAGAGAGAATTGGGGGTGTGTATTTAGTTGGTTATGTTTGGGATGGGTAGAAGATGCTAAGAAACACTGTCCTAGTACTTTCTAAGTTTTCCAAACAGTAAAGTATCACCAAGTCTCCCTTTTTCCTGGTTGCTAAAACTTAGACTGGAGGAATATAATAGTATGGGGGAAAGGCAGTAGCTAAGAACTGACAGAGGTAGGAACTGATGGAGAAAGGGAAGAGAGCACGAAGTAGCAGTCTGTAAGTACTCTTGAAGCACTTCGGTTTTTTAACTCAGGTTCTGAGGAGTAGTCTTCTCTTACAGAATTCTAGAACTCTGAACCTTTTTTGCTAGTAATAACTGAGAATTTCTGCATGATAGAAACAAGTAGATACTGTAGATAGGCCGTGACTTTTTATTTCAACTGTACACTGTATAATGAAAATTGTATTGAAAAGCCAGATTCTAGCAAGTTGTCAGAAGATAAATTTTCCTACTTCTAAAATTTAGCCTAAACTTATTTCAGAAGCCTGTTCTTTTTAGTTTTTTTCTCTCTGAAATTTTTTGCCTTCACTGTTGTAATTTTGTCTACTTAAAAAGAAGGGAGTAGTAAGATAAAAATTTTATTTATTCAGACGGACAAATGCCACGTGATGGTCTGCTGTATTTAAAATGTTAGAGTTTTGAGCTAACCTTGCATGTCTAATATAATTACTAGTAGATTGCTAGTAGATTAGACAAAGACGCAGTGATATGAGAAAAATGGGTTGTTTGTGAATTGGAGGTGTTCTAATCTTGTGTTTGCTATGATAACGTTTTTAGACGACCTTTGTATTTAGTAATACTTAGTTGTGATAGCAGCAGTAACAGCAAAAAAAAAAAAGTGTGGAACATTATACCAGTCAAGTAAGACTGAAGTCTGACCACGTTCAAAAGTTTAGAACTGGCATCTGGATTTGTCTTTTCAGCAGTAGTATGGAGAATGTGTCCACAGTAACAAAAAATAACTTCTTGCAGTGAAAGATATCTGTTAAAAGTAAAGATATCTGATAACAGTAACTTCTATAAATTGACTCTGTTTGAAATGGCTTTCATATTTATTCTCAGAACAGCTGACTCCAGTTCTTTTTCTTTGTAACTTTGTGGTTTTTTTGTAATGCTCATTCTGCCACTGTAATATATGTGAAAAAGTGAGGAAAGCTGAAAATGGAAAGAAAGGAAACACTGAAAATTAGTTTGTTCTCTGTAGTAAGTATGCTACAATGTAAGGAAGCTTTAGTGTACCTACTTGATATGTTTTGATATCTTTCACTAAATGGAAATCACCTAGTTTTCATTTGTAAGAGAACACTCAAGTTGGCATCTTGATTGAGGGGTTGTACAAAGAGAAATGCAGTCATCTGCACACCCCTGAAAACATGCACTAATACCAGCATGGAAATACCTTTCCCATTTCCTAGAGCTTTGGGCCATGTTTTCACAAGCAAATCAACCTGCATGCCATTTTTCTGTCACTGTAATACTTGTGCAACAGATGTTTAGGTAGCCAGTTCACAAACCTCTCTTGGGAACTTAACCAGGATAAAGCTAAGCTGACACAACAGTGAGCTACATCTTTTTACTCGGGTTTGCACCAAAGCGTGTGGTTGCATCAGTGCTTGTAACTATATACAGTTAAGAAGGACAGAATAGGAAAAAGTTGCTGGGGTAAGGGAGAAAGTAGGATTCTTGCTTTTGGTGATAGCTGATTCAAATGAGGTTGTGGTTTCACAAGCTGTTAATGGGACTGCGATGCTGCATTTAGGGGTTTGGGTATTTTTTATAGCTGCAAGTACATGTAGCCATGTTTAGCTTTTCATAAAATCAGTTCTTCTGTGAATGTGTAACACGAATATTGAGTTATAGACAAAATAGTGTTAGCACTTTTAATTTATTAGTGAAAAATAGGAGATAATGGAGTAGAAAATACCTTCCATGTAGATCACATTTCGAGGTGTAGAAACTGCTACTGGAGGACCAAATCTGTACATCTGGGTGCCTTGGTTCTCTGTCTGGAAGGCAAAGGACACGTCCACGTGGTAGCTCTAGTGAGTTGTTCTCACCTATTCTAATTTACTACCAGTAATGTACAGCTGTTTGAGAGTAGTACTTTCTTTCCTGGTAAAAGTGGAATTGAAAGTCTGAAATGCTGGAATAAATTATTTTGTTAGTGTACTTCTCTTGGATGTTTGAAGCAGTGACTTATATTAGAAGAGATTCTTGTCTGCAGTCTTTCATTATAATTGAAAGTTTGGAAGTTTCCAAATGAGGCTGTGTGACATGGTGTAAACTGGGATTTAATTCTTTACTCTTTGGCTTTTTGGTTTAATAGTCCATCTTGATCTTTTGGTGCTTTGAGGAATTTTTCTTTTCAACGTTGTGTTTTGGGAGCCTAGAGATTTTTCAGGGAAATTGAGTTTTGTCTCCTGTCAGTCTTGAAGACTTCAAATTCCCTTGATTCCTCTCTCTCAATTTCTACAAAATGGGTGTGTTTTTATTAATGTTTCATTAATTTTCTCCTAGCTCCTTTCTTATTGAAAAATTGAGAGTGTTAAAATGGCAAAGTTAGTTGTTAGGCTGTATAGACAATATATCCTTGGCTGAGGAGAACATGAGAATAATTGAAGTAGGGTAAAAAAGAGTATATAGAGAGAGTAAGTATGTAAAGGTCCTATTGTATAAAGTTAATACTGAATGAAAAGCAAGTGATGTTATAAGTGAGTTATTAAGCACCAATGAGTCCACAACCTTAACTGATAAGATTTCATGCCAGTATAGTTAAATAGTGTATTCTTAAAAACAATTCAAGTAGGTGTACTCCTTGCATGTAAGGTTCTGGTGAAGTGATAGCGTGCTTATAGTTAAACTGTACGCTTTGTAAAATACTTAATGAACCTGCATGGAGTTTCTTTTGTATATATAGACTTGGTTTGTCCTGTCCTGAAATTAGGTTTCTTTTTCCACAGAAACCTAATAGGTCTTCTGTGATCCTATACATACAAGAGGTGTAACAAATTCCTTAGGGTAGTTTGGATTATGTGTTTTGGCAGTTGTGCATGTAATCAGAGCACAAGGCAGAACAAGTGTTTTTTCTTCACAAAAGATTATGTGAGGGTATATTTATGCAGTGTTTCATATAAAAATTTATCATGTTAAAAATGAAGCTTCCTTTGAATTCTGATTCATCATGCGTAAACTGAACAAAGTTTATAAATGCTGTGTTTTGGAGTTTAAAATGTGTTGTTCTGTTGTTTCAAACGTCCAGTCCCCAAAGTTAATTCAGATACTGAAGCAGTGTGTTTACAACGTGTAACTGTTAGAAGGGAATGTTTTAATGTCTGGGTTGAAACTGTCATGTGCTTATTCCTCTTCCAAACCATCAGGTTTCTGACTCTTTCTTTTAAATTGTTCCCAGATGTTGTTAGAAATAAAGTGTTTTACAATGCTGTTGGATTTCCTTAAATCATGAGATCTGTCTCCTGGCTTGTCATACCCCTTGGGAAATTCATGACTGTAGGCTGAGAATGACTGTGGTAAATGTGCAGTGCAGCTGAAGTTCTCTTACTTATCTTTCATTTGGGGGGAAGGAAGGAGAGAAGGAAATGAGGAGGGCAGAACCGTCTGTGAGAGAGATTTGTAATATCAGCAAATATAAATACCACAAATGAGAGTATTTGTCAGAAAACATTTTTCATTATCTTTGAATGTCTTCTTTGTATATTCTAGTGGGAATTTCTTAAACTATTTTAGATGGTGCTGTTGGCGTTTTAACAAAGTGCAGTTCTGTCACTTATTTACTGTTTCTAGGAATATTGTAGGGCTTTTACACATGCTTCTAATAAGCTCTCTGTAATTCACTGTTAGGTTAGGTATAGCCGTAACTTCTGATCAGAGTCTCCATAGCCCTTAATTATTAGGAAAAAAGCTTGTGTCTCTGATTTAAACAGTTGTCAGAAAGTATTTTGATGCATAAAAGACTGAATCATTTTGGTAACTCTCAAGCCAAAGTTGTTATTCTCTGGTTGTACCTTAGATGTAATAAAATCTGGGGAATGTGTGAAGTATTTAAAGCCCGATCTGGAATGTGAGGAAAACAATTGGCAAAGACTTCTAAATAGTATATTTTTGATTAGTCTGGAAGGATAGTCTGACTGTAATGACTTCCTGAAATTACATCGCTACATAATACAACCTGTGATAGCATGAAGCTTTATGGGGCGAAAAGAAATCTGAAATTCTGCTATGTACATCTAGCATGTGTAGTGAGGGGTTTTGAGTTAGCTGTAACTTACAGCAAGGACTTAGGACATTAATTTGCTGAGCTAGGGGCTTCTTCTTTCTCTTTGTATAATTGGTTTTGTAAATTGCAGAAGTGACAGTATATGAAATAACTATTCACTTAGGGAAATTAGCTAAAATATAAAAATGGTATCTTTAATTTTTGTATATATAATTTTGAATTTTCACTTAGATATGCACTAAGAGTCTGAGTTGGCATATTTTTTGTCTTTTTTGAAAGTGGTCCTACATGTCAGTTTTACATAAATCCATTGGTTGAAGCCATGCATTAAGCATGATGTTTTCCCACCATGGATGGAAATGCTCTCCGTGAGCACTGGGGTAATGGGGGTGATAATATGGCCTTCAGTGAAAGGACGGTATTGACTCGGTGACAAATTCAGGGTTCGCTCACTGCAGTATGTTAGCTTGGCAATTCCTTGTTTATTTTGTGTACTCGTATTTTGGCAGATGCTGATTTCATGAAGAAATGGTCTGGATATCTGATCTGAGTAGTTGTTAGTTTTTGTGGAAGATTAATGTAGATTAATCTTCTTGACATTGGTAGGAATAGAAATATGGCATTGAAAACTTGTGCTGTTGAGGACTAGATGTCAGAAGATGACCTATTAATAGTATAATAGCAGTTTGTACTTTGTTTTTAATAATCTCCTTGCCTGACGCTAAAATGGATATTCAGTTAGTCTCTACTGTGTTGCTATTACAGTAACTTTCCTTTGCAGCTTATGGTGAAATATAATCATTGTAGTGTTTTTTTATTTGTTTATTATTTTAACTTAGATGTGAATGTTTTTGCCATCTCTGTATTTGTGATCTTTAGTATTGTTATACAATCTCAAACTTGCTTTGATTCTTTAGAACACAGCAATTTGCATAGGCGGGGGAAAAAGAGTTAAGTGCACATTGCTCTTGGATCTTCCTTTCTTGAGTCTGATTACCTGTGCTCTTCAAAGATCTGAGTTTGGTTTCCTTAGCTCTGAAACAATCAATACAATTACCCAATTTAGTTTAAAGGTTTGTTTTGTACCATTTGACTAGCAGAACTTCTGTGCTTGAGACTAATTAAATATTCAAGATGCTTGGAAAATTGGTTATGATTTTGAAATTCATATGTGACATAGCAGAGTGATGGAAAGCTTTCCTCTTGGAGCAAGATGTCAGTCCTTTTTGGCTTAACACCCTCTAAAAGAAGATGCACATAAAACCAAAACCAAGCACCCTAAACCACAAATTGAATAAAGCCTTATCTCTGCTGAATAAATGTGAGTAAAGGAAGTATTTATGTCTATGTAATTCAGGAGGGATTGTGTCACATGGGAGTGCTAGTCTAAGAGCACACATTGGCTTACTTGAGATGTTTATATGAAATTACCTTACTAGACAACCAAGATCTTCAGATAACCCTTTTGCAGTAAATCACAATAACCAGGCAGGTACTGCTTTTGATTTTGTAACTTAACCACTCTGTGTCTAAGTCCATCATGTCTTTTGCTGCATAGCTGGTTTTAAAGTTACGTACTGAATTGAAGTACAGAAGGGTCTAGGCTGCTTAAGAACCAATTAGGAAAAATAACCGTGTATGTCTAATAAGATCATTATTTACACGATAAGAGAGATCTTTGTCTTTGGCCAGAAGCTTGGGAAATATGTATGGGAGTGAGTTAGTAGAGGTTTGCTATACATTTGTGATTTCGTGAGGGAATTGGAAGAACATTCCACGTATGAACCTGTACATCTGTGAATCAGACTTTTGAACACTAATTTCTGCAGATAAGACAAGTGTAGAGTTTCTTATACAGGCCAGTGTAAGAAATTCCCATTTAATTGTTCTTCTGAAGCAAAAATGTTCAAACTTTCAAGAGCAATGACAAAATCTTGTGATTGACTATGAAGGTATTCATGAAATGTAAAATGATATGTTTGAAAATGAAGAGAGAACTGTTCATGAAACACAAATACAGGAACTGAATATCCACTCTGTTGAGTAATTTGTGCTTCTTTTGGATTTTTCTGCTGTGGATTAAGAAATTAACAGCTTTTTTGAAAGCCTGATTTACTAGGAACCAGAAGTTTATGTAATCATTCTTTCACTCTTTCATTCAGCAGTTGCTGTTGTAAGTAACTTTCTGAAGCTGAAGGCAACTCAAATTTGAGATATTTCATAACTGTAAAGTTCCTGCAGGTTTTGGGAAGAGCATTCATTTGGTACTGGGGTTTCTTCAGCTGTTGATGTAGTAACTACTGTACCATTGCAAATTGATGCTTGTCATATTAAGGGGGAAAAAAGGCTGCTGAATGATCTTAATCAGCCAGACTACGAACAGATTCAGTGTCTGCTGCTACTTCTGCCTATTCACCTGAGCTGGCCAGGCTGCAGACAGGGGTTCCCAAGGAAAGCTAGATGGGGAGGTGCAAGCAGGAAAAACTGCACTTACCACTGAGTAACCTAATGCTCCTAGTAATCTTCAACTTTGCAATGTTCTACCCTTGTGTATTATTGTTAAAAAAAATAAAACATGGAAGAGAAAGAAAAAATGTTTATGCTTCAACTTATACTGAGTACCTGCGTATTATAGTAGAAAGCAATGTAGTTAGAATAACAGAGAGTTTCTATAACTTGGCTATGCTGTTTTTCAGTTCTATCTAGCTAAATTTTTTCATAGTTAAATCTGATTAGAAATGCATCCTTACATTGAAAAGGACAAGACATGGTCCTTCTCTTGGTCCTACCTGATCTTGGTATTAGGCATGAGGCAATTTTAAAGGAACTCTGGTCCTGATTTGATACGCACAGCTTTGTTGCTTGCTATGTACCCTTACGAGCTTAGAGCATTCAATAAACTGTATAGAAATTCTTTAGAGCTGATGTTGAAAACCAAGTAAACTTTAGTGGCTTTATGTGTGCATACACATATATAAACTTTAATGTTCTATTCCCTGTGTAGACACAGATATAGTGCAGTATGATAAAAAGGTGAAGGTTTGATTTTTTTAAGTCTTGCAACTGTGCTGTCTATAAGGGTAATAGTCTCAGATTAATTTATTATGAACTGTTGAGGTACCCTGTAAAACATACTCATTAACTATTCTTGATTCTCTTGTAGTGTCCACAACAGAATTAAACCCATTTATTTTTATAAGAGTGGGTAGTAACTGGTTTTTTTCCTCATTGCCATTTTAGCAGTGACCTGGATTAGTCTTAAGGGTGCTGTGGAAATGCTTTTGAAGTGGGAAAGAACGTATACGAAATTAAAGATAATATTCAAAGGATGTTTTAAATATTTTGTTTATTGAAAGATCACATAAAGATTTTGTCGGCTTTTTGAGAGATGAAGTCTTAACGGTGAAGGAGGTTGGGGCATAAAAGAAAAAAAGAAAGAACAAGGTGTGAAAAGAAGCGTCTCTTCAGCTGCATCAATTGCCCGTCCTACAAACAATTTGTGGAAAGGGTTATCTTGTGTTTTCAATATAAACCCTCCTCTGATTTTTGCAGCCCACTTTTAAGTCATTCATTAATTGATATTTGTCATGTTTTAAGAATTACAATGAAGGTGTAATTCCCTGCCCTAAATTGTGATTTGTGGAAGAAATGGATGTCCTCAAAATGAAAACTGATTATTTCCTGTGAACATTAAATCTTTTCTTTTCAAAGTAGGGGTGTTAAGATTGAGCTAAACTCCATATTTCTATTTGCGTAGATTTCCCTGGTAGTTTCAGCTAGATATAATAGTTTTATATATGTATATTAAAACTTAAAGTTAATTTAAATGTTATTGAATTAGAATAAATATATTTAATTATATTTTAATTTGAAATGCTGGACAAAATTATTGTTCAGCAGTTCTCACTGTGTCCAGAGATGGCTTCATTTCAGTGGTGTGTTAAACAACTGTGCTTAAGCTGCTCTCATTTCAGATTGCCATGTAAATATACCGCTTTACTTAGATTTCAAGTTGTTGCACTTATCTGAAAAGAGGAAGTATCATCTTTAAAAATCACAAAATAGAGGAAAAAAAATCTCTTACTGTCTCTTTCTTTTTAGAGAGGATCTGACGAACTTCTTTCAGGCAGTGTACTCAGTAGCCCGAACTCTAACATGAGCAGCATGGTAGTTACTGGTAAGTGATGCCCTTTCAAAGGAGAAATCTGTAATTTATACTTGGACTCATTTCCTGTTTACAAGGGGAGAACACCGAAACAAGAATCTGTTGTGCTATAGAGGGATAAACTGTTGGCTTGTATTAGAATATAGTGACTTTGTACTTCCTACAAACCTTGGGTGTCTGAGAAGAATTATCCCATAAAAAAATAGGCAACTTTCAGATGTCTGCACACTGAATTGTTGGTGGGTGATGGGATGAAAAATTACAGTTGTCTTGTACAGCTACCTTTAAAGTAAGGAATCTCAACTGCCAAGCAAAGGTAAACGGCTTAACTCTTGTGTGACATCAACTTTTTTACACGTGGACAGCTGTAAGCCTGGGCATTACAGGGAAGAACACTGTGCCAGTTTCATAATACAGTATGGATTCAGGAAGACAGAGTTCTGGTTCACTGCTAAAGCAGGAAGCTTCACTTTGCTCCTTCAGTTTGAGATTGCAGTGGTAGAATCTCAGAATATCAGTACAAAGCGAGTGTGGCTGTTCCGGAATCAGTTTTCTGGTGATACTAGATAGAAGGGTTTTTCATTAATTGGCACACACTAAAATGCCTTCTATTGAAGTTGATGCTTCTCTATGTTGAATGTGCATTGAGTTCCCTTGGAAGGTTCATTTCAGAGGTCTTCCTTTTTCTCTTTTTTTCTGTTTTCTTTTCCTACCGTACCATTTATTTTTTGTCTTTTCTCTCTTTTTTTCTTTTGCCTTAGAGATGTGGAGAAGTTGGTTCATGGCATCAGAGCGTTGCTGGCCTTTCCAGTCAGTTGCCTGCTTCACTGTTTTGCTGTGCCTGATTTTCTGCATTTATGGGTTGAGCAGTGTAATCACTGATATTAGTAGCAGACTTTTCCCATTTTAATTTATTAGTAAGAGATTGGGATTCAGGGTGCAATTTCATGTTAGAATTAGGGTGCTGTGGTGACAGCTCTTGCCAGAATGGACAGCTCTGTGCTTTCTCATCCTACATCTTTGGCACAAGCAGAAAAACCCCCAAATCCACGTGTTTCTGCTACACTCTCTTCTGTTGGAGCGCTCATACACTTGCAGAATAAGTTAATGCAAGTTAATAAGTCAAACTGTTCTAACAAGAAAAAGTAGTTTTTCCTTGGAGCAACTTACTGATCAGTCATGTGATTGCAGAGTTGTAGACACAGTGCAGTGTTGAGTGGAATAGTGTGGCAGCAGAAGAAAACCACTTCCTATGGCAGTTCTGTAACTGAAGGTGAAGAGGCAGTTGTACTTTGGAATAGGTCAGAAATGCAGTGTAGTACATTCATAGCCATTTTGGAACCCCAGAACATTTGTCTGTCTTACCTGTTTTTCTTAGTTCCTTCTGGTTCTGAAGGAGGTCCCTCTTGTTTTCATTTTCTTGATGTCCTCTTCAATCCTGGATATTAATTAGCGCTTCATCAATTTGCTTTAATTAAATGAGAAACTAATATGCAAAGGAGTTCAAGTTGTGTGCATGAGGGTTTGGCTGCAGGCAGTGGACATTAAGACAGGATAAAGTCCTAAACGTTACCAAAGTTTCCATATGTTTTTAGATAAACTTTTAGTTCCAGGAAATTAAATGCAAGTTAATTTATCAAAGGAAAAAAAGAGATAAACAAAAAAAAAATTGACGTAAGAATTATAGTTTTAAGTTTTCAGAAGAAGAAATACAGAAGCTTGTCTAAGCAGCCTTTACATAGAAATTCTTCCTGAAAAGTTCTGAATATGGAAAAGCGTGTTTTGATCCCGTTAGGTCAATGTGTGGCATGGGAGTTTCGTGTATTTTACAAATAGAGAAGTTGCTTCCCATCTTGTTTTTATTTCCACTCTCATTAAGCCATTAAGGGTTTGGGTTTTATTGAAAGTTTCTTTGTTGTGTGTGGGAGGTTTTTTTGGTGTGGCTGGGGGTTTTTTATTTTGGGTTTTTTTTGACATCCAGAACCATAAATGGCTGTTCAAGAAATGATCTCATTAGCAGCAAGTAGTCAGAGTAGTGGTCTGGCTCTTGTAGTGTCAGATGCCTGTTACAAAAAGTTTCATATAAATTGTGTAATATGTAAAGAAGGTTGGTGGAAAAATAATCCCAAACAAACAAAAACCCACAATCTGAATGCAGTGCTATAATTCAAGTTTGTTTGGGTATTTTATTTTTTGAACAGTTTCTTGGTATTGTAGTCAAATTTCATTCTGCCTGCTTATTTAAGTAGCACAAAAAATGCCTCTAGAGTAGGGTAGATCAGTGTTCAGTATTGCTTCTGAATATATCCTCCCATAGCTCTCTTGTTTACTGGGGACCAGGAAGTACTTTTTCCAGACTTGCACAGCCTACCAGTTCAGATTGTAAACTCAGAAGTAGTTAGATATGAAATGGAAACCTGTGTATTAATTTTCTGTAACCATCTCCTGAAGCCAAATGAGTTCAAGTATTCTTTGTCTAAATTGATGTCCTCCTTTTGCTTTAGTTCTGCTGTTACTTTTTCTCTTCAGAAGAATTTAAAACTTTTGTAAATTAAACAGGTTTTTTTTTCTGTAGTCAAGGTATAGTAGTGATCAATCTTTCCCAAATTTTCTGGGGCTTCAAGGAACTTGTGATCATTTATTAAGTCCCATGTAAATGAGACATGTTGTAGATACCTGCCTATGTAAAACTAATACTTGCTCTTGCCCTTTCATTCTTACAGTTGGGAAGTGTCATGATATTATGACACTTGGCCATTGTTTTCTGGAGAATATAGAAACCTGTTCTGGTTTTGACTGTGATATTTCCAATAGCTGATCCTGTGATATTTTTCTAAGTAGATAGCTAGGAGAACAGAAGAAAGAGATGGTTTGTCTTTGTGATCCTCTGAGCCTTTTATTGGTGAAAGTGTACACAGTCAAAAAACCAGTTGTCAATAGCAGTGCCTTAACAGGCCTAAACTTGGAGCAAAACCTTGTCAATCGCAGCCTCATTTCCTTCTCTGCTATAGAAATACTAACCCAAACCAAAATGCCTTAGTTGTCAAAAAAACTACCTTTTCTTGGAAGGGGGTGGGTTTGGTGGAACTGAGGGCTGTGTCATTATGGGTGAGACTGAAGATGATTTTTTAAAAATGAACATCCTACCTTTTTATCATGGGAACAGTTCCTTTAGTGCAGTTTTTTTATATTCAGCTGCCATTCAGTGAGAATACTTTAGTACTGTAATGCTTTTATGAATACTCTTGCTTTAATCTCTCCCAGTGAAAGACATGAAAGAGGAATGGTTTCTCTGCCCTATTGGGAGTCTTACAGATGAATCCTTTCCTATTTTTTTGTGAAAGAAACTTGTGAAATTGGTGAACAAATGTTTGATTTGCATTCTTGCCGATTAATTAGAACCACTGGTAATTCTCTAAAAAAGGCTAGCATGTTGGACATGGCTCACAATATAAGGCCTGATCCTTGGGCATTTTCTAAACAGTTTTGTCATCTGTATCCATCCTCCAGTGTAGGTGAGAGGAAGTTGACAGTGAACATTCACTACAAGTGAAGTTATTGTTTTAGGTACTTTCTATGTCTTTTGTAAAAGAGCAGTCTTAAGATCTAGGCTTGGATGAAGATGACTTTTACCTCTTAATTCTGAACCCTGTTTTGGACAAATTTGATTACTGTCATTATTGAGAAATTCCATTTCAGTTAAGCATTTATATTTAAATATACAAGATTTATTTTTTTTCCTGAACTAGGTTGGACAGTATGGCAGAACATTGTTCTGTAACCATTAAGGGAAGGTTCCCATCTACTAGATGAGAATGTGTAGCAAGGGAGGACAGCTTGTAAAGTACAAGATCAGCAAATATCTAAGCTTTTCTAAGAAGTTCTTTTTTTATGTTAGATGTATAAGTTTCTGATGTTTTTAACACCAGCTGACATGAATCTGTTAAATTTGTGTTGTCAGAACCACAGGCCTTTTACTACTGCCTGAACTACTACTAGTTTTCCTTTAGCTTTTTTGAAAATATTGTCAAAGTCTATTCTTATTTTCTGCCTAATCTTGCTTGATTCTGATTTCTTTGGAGAGCATGATCTTCTCATAAAGATCTAGGAGTTAATTTCTTTTTGTGTTGGTGCATAATCACTAGAAAGGCTCTTCAGGTAAGCTAAAACTTGATTTGGTAACAGGATTCTCAGAAACCAGAGCTGAAATCAGGATCTTTAAATAAATATTGCTGACTCTGGATGTTTTTGAAGACATTAGTAAGGCTACATTGCAAATGATTGTACATAATTTTTTTTTTTACTTTTCAGTGCTGTATGTTCAGTAAATACATAGCTGCAGATTTGAAATGCAAGAAAAAAATCCCTTATCTTTAAAAACTGGAAAAAGTGTTCCCTCTGTAGGGGGTTACTTTCATGCTGAACTTCTTGTGAGGCTTTTGCTGTTCTGATGGAGGACTGCTTAATGGAAGTTGTAGAAAGAGTTATCTGTATGAAGATGCTCATGCCCATGAACTCTATTGCTGAAATCCACGTACAAAAAAAAGTAAAAATTTCAAGGGATATAGATAAAAAGTGAAAGATGTTGATGAAAGTTTTATGAAAATTGGCTTGTCAAAGACAAGGGATTGAAGCAGAAGAATTGGCAGCTTTTCTTGTTACAGCTGCCATCAATTTCATTGTTCACATTTGTGTGTTTAAAGTAGATCAGTAGAAACATTCCAAAATCATTTTGCAGCTGAGCTCACCAAACTCCTGGAGCTTTGAATGATACTGTTGATCCTGTTTTTACTTAATTAGCATGGAATGTTAGTAGTGACTTTGGTAGGTAATTCATTGTATTAACAGAATACTTAGCACTGAGGCATACAAGCTAATAATATTTCGAGTGCTATGTTTAACTTGGGCAATAAACATAGATGTGCCGTTTTTGATAGCGCATTAAGTAAAATTGGTTATTAGTTAAAATTAGTGATGCCTAAGCATAGGTAATTTACTTCTGAAGTTTGCAAATTGATTACAATTAATAATAATTGGAAAGATTTTAAGAAGTACATTACATGTGACTGGAAAGTATAGTAACTCAATAATACAGTGTACTTGACATATTTCTACAGATATGCAGATTTAAAAACTTAGAAAAATAAAAAATATCAGGATGGGAGAAATAAAATGTGGCTATTACTATTAATTTGGGTAATTTGCCTGCATCGCTATGCTATGGTAACTCATTGTTCTATTTCAGTTGTATTTCACTCTAGCTGTGTATTTTTACATATTTTTAAGGACTGAATTGAAGTGCATTAATTTTAGACTGCAACATTGAACAGCCACTATACCATACTGTGAATGTGTTATCATAGTTGCTTAGAAAGCTCAGTGCATTTTGAAACAGGTGCAGCCTATGTGCAGATGTGCCAGTTAAAAGCTGCGTAGTTAAGTTTTCTTTGTTTCACTGTGTTTACTTAAGTTCAAAACCCTGTTAAGCAATAGTCTTTGTATTGTAAGATAGTTTTAATATTGGTTGGTCAAGATTTTCATATGCACATGGCCCATATCTGTGATAAAGGACAAAAAAACCCCAACAAAAGCGTAATTAACACTGACCATGTAAACTTTAAGGTTAACAAATGTGGACTTCGTATTCTATGTGTTCTTACTGTATTTTTGAGTGTAGTATCTCATTTTCTTGTTCTTTCAAACATTTTGAATTCCAGATTTTATCTTTAATTTTGAATATTTACATACTAAAACAAAGGTCCTGTTTATTTTCTTTCGAGAACCTGGGAGAGGTCACTGGAGCAGTCAACAGCTCTCTTCCTACATTCTGTCACTTACATCAGGGTTGGGTACATATAGGAAAACTTTCTTTGAAAACTTTCTTTAAGAAGAGAACCTTCCAGAAATGAAACCACAATGGTCTCTATTATGTTCCCCTCACCCAATTTGTGATTGCAGTTTGTGTAGCTGGTTGTTTGAGGCAGGTGATTGTGATTGGTAGCCAGTGCAACATTTTAATATTTTTGTCTGATCATAATCCACAACTGTAAACTTGATATCTTCAATTGCACTGCCTTTCTCTTAGTCACTTATTTCCTTTCTGGATATGTGTCCTATGTTCTAGTAGTTGGTAACATTGAATTACGTGTATTTAGCCAAGTTAAAACAAGAAGTGCTTTCTACATAGCAACAGCAATGAATAATACTACTGCTATTGAGCTTCTTGTCTTTAGTATGTACAAACTGAAAGTTCCTTTTTTTTTTTTTTTTAAGTTGGTTGTTATGTACTAACAGTTGTGAAACAGTGATTTCTGCAGAAAAGATTTTTTTTATATATATTATTTCACTATTGCAGATATGCAGGGTTTTATAACCAGTGTCTTGTGGTCATTTTTACATTTTTTTTCCCTTCTTTTCAGGAACTAATGGGTGAAAGCAACTTTTTATTGTATCCAAAATTTTTTGCCTATAGCTACATAGTTACATTTCTATATTAGGAGATTGTGTGCTTATGAAAAAAGTATTGTACAGGAAAATTATGCATCTAAAATAAAGGTCTCAGAACTTTTAGGTCATATTTATGTATTTCTCAAAAAATAAAAAATGTGCAGAGAAAAGCTCCTCTAGGATAAAATTTTATTAAAATATGTTTTCAGAAACAGTTATTATCAGGAAGAAAACTATTCATTCTTTGCTAGGAGTTATGCTGAACTTGAAGAACAGTTTTTCTGAAAAAACTGCTTGGTTGCACTGAATATTCATAGCTTGAATGATTGAATGACTTGGACTTACAATATGCCTTGTGTATATTGCAGTTCATTTTGTTGGTTTTTTTAATATAGGTTCCTATTTCTCTGTTTAATAAAATAGGTGTTTCTAACTGAAAATGCCAGGACCCAAGCTGCTCAGATTATGGCCATTTAAAGGTTTTGTCAGCCTGTAATACTCCATTTCAACAAGTTGATTTATGCTGAATTGAAGGCACTCTCTGCAAGAGGGATGTGGCTTATGTATCAATTATATTTAAATTGTAGTATACTATTTAGATGTGAGAATAATGCTTTGAATAGCATTAGTAAAGATGAGATCTTGTTTAGAAATAGTTGCCTGATGTCACATGTAAAGTGAATTTTTCATCTCCTTGGTGGAGAGATGCAGAAGACTTAGATCAGTGCTATGGTTGTTACAGAACGTGGGGCTTTAGGGTAGTCTGAACTGAATATAACCATTCCTGTTACTGAACTTGGCAGTGGAGGGTTAATGGTTGGACTCGATGATCTTAAAGGTCTTTTACAACCTAAATGTTTCTATGATTCAGGGCTAGGTTTCTAATTTTTTTGGTTTTGTATTTTTTTTAAACTATATATTTGTGGCTGTAACTTGATTTGTAAATGAACTAATATACTGTGGTTTAGTCATTCTCCCAGTGCTTTTAAAAACTTTTCCCCCAAGGTAAATATTGTAGCGTGCTGTTTTCAGTGCATAATTGTATTTGTTAAAGTGTTAGAAGCAAGATGTTTGAATTGCATCAGAATCTTCAAGTCTAGTAAAAGCCAAACTACCTCATGAAATAGCTACTTGCCAATAAGCCTCCAGTTAAACAGCAGTTTCTCAGCAGTAGTTATTAGTCACCTTCTGAGGTCTCCTCCTTCAACATGATGTCTCTTGGCCTTGCCCTCCCCCCTTCCCCCAGTTTTCAGCAATTTTGTTTTAAGTGCTCTATAGGGAAGGATCTTTCAGGTTATTGCTGCTTAGGCATAGACTCTGTTTCTACCAAAAGACCATGTTATTCCTCTAGTAACTTGCTCCCCTTAACTTAGCTTTTAACCTTTATGGGCACTGATTCTGCTAATAAAATTTGTTAGAGAATGAAATTGTTGTTTTAACAGTAGTTAAATTCATCTTTCAATGGCTCTGAACAAGTTGTGTTCCCATGTTGTAAATGTGGTTTTCTATTCCCAAATGCAGTTTAATGATGTATCTTCAGCTGAGAAGTAGCATTTATAATGACAAATAAGAGACTACAGTTAGAGAGGTTTCTACGGTGCCAGAATCTCTCAATAACTGTCCTAAAAGCTAAATTTAATTTGTTCCACAAATGTCTTGGAAAGTTCACTTGTGTATGTGCATGCATATTTAGTGTATGATACACACTTCATTACTGCTATTACTGAAACAGGGAATTAGTGTTAGGTGATGCTGAATGGATAATCAAAAGTAGAAAAAGTACATATTCTCTTTGCTTTCAACAGCTGACGTGTCTTCTGTCTTCCAAAATCCATTGTTAAATCTTCTGGTATAGATTTTACTTTAAGAAGGTGAGATTCATTTTTAATGAATGGTACCAGTTCAGCTTTCATCGTACAAGAGATGCTTTTGCCAATAAATAATCAATAGCTTTTGTCATGGTTACTTGCCCTACTGGTAAAAACTTTTTTTGGGCAATTCTGTAGCATTGAGAGTTCTTGTTGCCAGTCCCCCCCATCCTGTCCCTCCCACCCATCGTTTTCTGATTGCCATACATTCTTTCGTGCCTAATTCTGTATTTTTTGTATATATTACTTTAATATATTTATCTGCTTTTTTACCTTAATGTTTTTGCACAGGCACTTGTCTACGTAACTTTTTTTTAAAGTAAGTAAAAGAAGTTTAAAGAATAGTGTAGTTGAGGTTTAAGACAGCGTAAAAAAATTGTGTGTGAGGCTCGTATACATAAGTTAAAGCTCTTAATTGCTGTTTAAGAAAAGATATATGTATTTAGTACAACAAAATATTTCTTTTAAGCTTGTTCTTTAAACTTACTGCAGCAAAAGTTGAAAGACTGTGTAAATTGCGAGTCTTAGGTAGCAATGCTAATAGATAAAAAAATCTATTGGGTAATACAGTAATTATTAAATTACTGTGTTAAATAATTATTAAAGGAACATTTCATATACATATATGTGAGTGATTATATACTGGCCAGTGACACTTTTACTAGAAGTGCTGGGATTACCTAAAGACTAATTTAAATAAGAGCTTTAGTTTAACAAAAAGTAAATTCTTGGACATTATGCTGTGGAAAAGTTAATATGTCAAAATTATCAGTTGAAAACCACATGAAAAACAAAACAGCTCACTGTCAGTACTGATCTGAGCAGTCATGGTGAATATTTTTCTGGTAATGTGAAAAAACCACGAGGTTTCTTAATTTCAGAAAATCCTTTAGTTTAAAAACTTTTTCAAATTCTTGTTTCTCATTGCTAATATTTCATATTTTTTGAAACTTGTAATGAATTGAAATTAGTCAGAAGGCTGAAGTATGAAGGGCATTGGGCATGTAGTTTCAGTATCACTGCAATTCTTTTATCCTTTGCAAGTTTGTTTTTAATGTTTTGTTTGTACTGGATTGTCCACCCTATCACACTTCACCTTGTTTCTTCTGTTATTTTTTTTTATTTTTTATTTTATTTTTGTAGAAATTAAAATTGAGAATTAGGGAAGACTATTGTGTGATGAGCTTCAGGTGAAAAGTAAAAGTACTTTTTCACAAACTCTGTCTGTCTCTTTGAGATAAAGTGTTATAATATATAGTTTTGAACAGGTGAAATCTGGCTACCTGGAAGCTCAGTCTCACCATGTTTGCCAAAATGGTACTGGTTAGCGTCCTGTGTAGACTTCAGATCCTAGTTTAGTGTGTATTTTTCAAATTTTACTCTTCGTGTTCCACCAAAATTTGTCCTTCTGGGCAGCAGACCAAAATAAAATACATTCCATTGCATAGGTTCTAGCACTGTCAGTTGGAGATACTGCTAGCTGAATTTTGTCCAGTTTCGAATGTTGTTAGGTTTTGTTGGTTTGTCTGCTCTAGTGTGGTAGAAAATACTTAGTGTTCTTCAGTGCAAGAACTTTTTAAAAGCTTAGTCATGGAAATTTTTTTTGGAGGAGGAGTGATGGTGGTGGTACAGGGTGTGGGTATGGAATTACTGCATGATGTGCTTCTGAGCACTGTTTTTAACTAATAAAATACTTCAAATTTTATGTTTCGATCTAAATATCTTGCATGTTTTGTAGAAAAAAAGGAAGTTTCACTAATATCTAAATGCATGCTGATTTCCAGCACTGATTAATTCATTAATATCAATATTTTATGACATACTTTTCTTTAGGTCTTGACTCTATGTTTACTCCATTGACATATTTTTAACCGAAGTAAATAATTTTTTTCTGGCCTTCTTTCAAAAGCAAGACTTCTTCCATCCAGACTGGCTAGCTGCATATTAAGCAAAAGGAACTCAAGTTGGAATTTTGCTGGAATTCTGTACAAGAATTCTGGAGAATATTCTAAACAGTGTCTTTCTGGTGCTTTGTATATTGATGCTAAATGCTTCCCTGGTTCTCTTAGGGAAATTTATCTGGCTCTTACCCACCCCTTGTTTGTGTTGGCTGCATTGTGTTTATTAGGTTTTTCCTTTTCTGTGAGTGGGCTTGTAGTTCAAAATGAACATTTTTCTACTTTGTCCTTAAATTGGTTTCATCAGCCTTTTGTGATGTCAGGCCTCTGGGTCATCCCCTTTCTCCACTCTGATCTTTCCCAGCGTTAATGACGCTTGCTGTCGTGCTTTATTTTTCTCCTTTTTGTGTCTAGTTCCTTGGTGCAAGCAGTTGTTAAAAAAACTTAGGGATTTTTTAACAGTTTACCATCATTTTATTGCTTTCACAAAATTCTGGGTAACCACTAACTTTTTTCTTTAATGTATGTTGGAGTTCTTATGTGAGCCCTTGCTAGACATAATTAATGCGTATTACATGTTACTGTATGAGATGCTTCACTGAAAGTGAGATGTAAAGGATTTGCTGTGGTCTTTGTCAGAGGACTAAGTTAGTCTTGATCAGTCCACCTTTCTTGAAACTAACAGTTGTCTCTGCAGAATTTGTTCTGAACCCTTGAATTTGCCTTAAACCAAATGAGGAGATGGCTCACTTAAAATTAATTTCTTGCTTATAAATAAAATAATTTTTTAATAAAGCATTAATAATATCAGTAAACTTTTCAAATAGAGTCTGAATATGTCTTTCAGCCAATGGTAATGACAACAAGAAATTCAAAGGTGATGATAAAATGGATGGGGCTCCTTCTCGTGTTCTTCATATCAGGAAATTGCCGGGGGAAGTGACAGAAACAGAAGTTATTGCTTTAGGTTTACCTTTTGGTAAAGTAACCAACATCCTGATGCTGAAAGGGAAAAACCAGGTAATTTGTTGCTTTCCATTTTTTAATATGCTTACTGTCTGATTTCAAGGTATTTTTTTAAAATGCTATTGAAGTAAGTCATAAAGCAGTAAGTATTAAAAAAGAGCTTTTGTTCCTTTATTTTTTTTAATGCATTTACGCCATCTTTTAGTAAATTTGGGGGGGAAACAGGGGATGGCTGGCAGCTACATAAAGCAAAAAGTTAGCTGGAAGAGAAATATTTATTCCTGCATCTTCACACATGAATTTTTGGAGATGAAGTAGCTTAGCAAATAAAGTTGGTATATGTAGAATGACATTTTCTGAAGACTCATTTTTGTTAAAATGTGTTATAAAACCATTTGGTTTTTTATGTGCTTCTAATATGAAGATTTTCTGTTTTGTACATACTGAAAATTACCTGTTTTAATTACAGGCGTTTTTGGAACTTGCTACAGAAGAAGCAGCTATCACTATGGTTAATTACTACTCTGCTGTGACGCCTCATCTTCGTAACCAACCCATTTATATCCAGTATTCCAATCATAAAGAACTAAAGACTGATAACACACTCAACCAGGTATATTTACTGTTCTGTAGTATTACAAATGCACACAGTAGAAGATGAGGCATGACATGTGTTCTTGGCTCCTGTGCCATATGTTTGAATCATTTGGTTTTGTCTGCATTCTAACACTACTGTAGTCTTACCTATGGTCATTCCATTTTGTGACACTGAAAAGGATTTGCTTTCCGCTGATCTTTCCATTACGATAAATTTTCTTAATGTTTCCTTAACGTCAAAAGGCGAAGTCAAAAGGCAAAGATTCTGTAGTGTGTTTATTTAAAAGTTTTTATAACTTTAAGTTTTTGTCTTAGTTTGTAGACTGTAGGATGATAGAATTCACTTTCTTGTTCTGACACCTGAGATTCCAATGCCAATTTGAATTTCCACAGTGATAATGGCTAATGCCAATGCCTATGTTTCAGTGCTTTGACTCTAGCAGCACTGGTAACCTCCGCTTGTGATCTGCTTTTTCTGGAGAATAATATCATAATGATCACTCTAGAGACAAATGTGCTTAGTAACAAAAAAGCATTTTACTCTTGCCTCTCCAGGACCCATTTTGCAATAAATACAGATACATACATCTGTTTTAAGTAGAACAGAAGAAATAGCAAAAGTAACATGGTGATCAATTCATACAAACTATAGAGAGATAAGAGACTTGAACCTACCACAAGTCTGATGGTTATTTTAAGATTAATTTCTTACGTTGCATTTTTGATGATACAGAAACCAGTGTAAATGCCAAATTAGTTTTTATTAATTGTGTCCTCTATTAGGACATGTAAATGGCAAAGTTATAGCTGTTGCCTTTGAAAGCAATTTCAGGGTAATCTATTGAAAGACTTGGTTCAGGTCAAGTATAGTGTTGATTTTCCTGTTGGTCTTTCTAAATATTCTTGTTCCTTAGAATCTTTTGATTATTTTTTAATTGAGATTCCCCCCCCTCCCAAGTGTAAGTTACAAAGAGAAATAAATACCTTCATTTACTTTTGAAAAACAGAGTAGGGGATGAATTCCGTCTCCACTTACAGTGGGTGGACCTACTGCCTTTAGAAGTGTTGTCTTATGTTGTCCTCTGGTTTCTCTGCTGATACTGATTTGGTGCTTCACATGTTCACCTTTTCAACCTATAGGATGTGCTGACTTTTCAGCAGCTTTTATGCCACTATGCATATTAATACCTCATCTTATCCGATATTCCAAGTCTTTCAGAACTTAATTTTAAGTTTAGTTTAGAACTAAATAATACAAATAGGTACTTGGCAGTAAGCATTCTGCAACTACTATCTCTTGAAGCATTCTATAAAACAAAGACGGTTGGACATTGTTTTTCTGTAAGAAAAAATAAAGATAGTGCAGGTATTGCTTGTAGTCTGGCTTTTTTTGGATATTCAAAACTTAGCTTTCAAATCAGATTAAAAATTTTTCTCATCAACCCAAATTCGTTTGAAATTATCTTTTTCTGGATGTTTGGTCAGGAAGATGTGAAGATGTTAGAATGTTAGTATGTGTAACTGGAAAGACAGAATAAAAAAATTGGAGAAATGTGCAAGTTTCTTAGTTAAAAAGAAGGTAGGAAAAAAAAATTTAAGCAAGGGGTACTTTAAACAGCCAGGCCTTGGCTGGAAAGGTTCCATTAAGCTGTGTCTGTCTGAACTGCTCAGTAATAGTAGCTTCAGAGATTATTTTTGCTTGTATGCTCAGAAAGAGCTGTTCTGAATAAACACATTGGAAAAGGCACCGTTTTTAAGTTTTCATTTCAATTTTATCATTCTATGAAAATCCTTTTCCTGTGAGACGTCAAAATACCGAGAGGAGCATTTAAACTCTTGATATAAAAAAAATATCTCTTACTTTTAGTGTGTTATCAAGACTAAGGAGAATTGAGAACAGTGGCCTCTAACTGTGGTTTTTTTTAATCATCAGCCTGTCATAAATGCACGGGTTTAGTCCTTCTGCACAGACACTGCAACATTTAGAAATAAATACATTTCAGGTGATGTACCTGATCTTTTGAAGTTGGTTTCAATTTTGCAAAAATAAGGAAAAAATGTTACATACTACTTAAATGTCTTCAAATTGGCTACTTATATATGATGCTGGATGTTATTTTGAACTTGTTTGACAAAACACTTAAAAGAATTTGAATATTTACCATCGTTTAGTCCTATATTCCTTCATGTATTAACATTAATTCTAGTGGAATGAAATATGACGTATAAGCATAGGTAGGTAGTGCTGACAAGGGTCACATGTTAAAATTGATCAAAAGTTGTCGTTTGTTGGGTTATACAGTTTAAACTTTTCCAGTCACTGTAAGGACTGACTTTAAATTCATATGTGCTTATAGAATGAGTAGGAAATAATTACGTAACTTAGCCAAATATCTGGACATCCTGAAAGTTGTGTGTTTCATATATTAGGGAAAAGAAGTGTAATCAAAAGACATTTTTACACAGTTACAGTAATTAATGTTAAATATAGAGGTAAATTTTGTTTTCCCAACTGGTGTTCACCAGGTCTTTTTTTCCCCCCCCACTTTCCTTATTCATTGATTCGTTTCAGTATGAGGAGTATCATGTAAGTTGTGAGACATGAAATTTTGTAGTAGCTCTAATACCTTTAAAATACACAGTATGCATTAATATGATGGTTATTTTTACCTGGCATGCTCACTTGTCTCTCTTGTTTTGTATTGTTTTGCTTCATAAGGCTAGTGTAATGAAAGTATTAAATGGAACCCCTTTTTTCTGCACTTTTTCTTTCTCAGAAAAAGACATCTAATCTTTCTGATACTGTCAGTTTTGGCAGTGGAAGTAGTTACATAGCTGTGTGTTCTTGTGGTATCGTCATGTGGTCACCTTTAAATTTCTAAAATCCTGCTTGTGTCTAAAAACAAAAAATCCCGATATATGGAGAGGATTTTTTTTTCTTTTTACCTAAGAGGGTGGATAACAGACACCAGTTTGTTTACCTCTCCGGATACTACTTTCCGACATCTGTTAGTCTTGTGTATTGTTTCATTCTGTTATAACTGAGAAGTTTGGAAGTGTTAGTTTAGAATTTTCCTTTCCTATGAGAGCCTTCTACATAATTAAAATGGCAGTGAAATGTTAGCTGAGGTACAGTCTTTTGAGCAGTAAGATAAGTACTTCTGGTTTCTGTAGGGTTGGGGTTTTTCATTAGTTGATTTGTGGGTTTGTTTAGTTTTATTTCCTGTAAAGGAAAGAATCTTGAAACTCTACAAAATCCTCACTTTCTTCATCCTTACTAGTAGAAGAATAAGCTTGCTACTAGAAAGATTGGAATTGGTGCCGTTTGAAGCCCCTCCTTAATGTGACATAAGGATTAATTGGTGTTTTCATTTTTGTTGTCTCTTCTCACAGAGTCAGACTGCATTGCACTTAACGTTGTGTTATGTCTGTAGCTCTTGAGTTTTTACATAAGTGGACTATTTTGTTTCTGAAGGTAACTGTATTAATATTTTTAATTAATTTCAAGCTATTACCTTGAAATATTAAGAAAATCTCTCTTCTGTCTTTTTTTTTTTCAAGCGTGCCCAAGCTGTTCTTCAGGCAGTGACGGCTGTGCAGGCATCAAACGCTCCCATTAGTGGGACCACTGTTAGTGAGAGTGCAGTGACCCCAGCTCAGAGTCCTGTACTTAGAATAATTATTGACAACATGTACTATCCAGTAACCCTGGATGTTCTTCATCAGGTAAGTCAAATTTCATTTTAACTTGAGCTATGATTGGGAGAAACAGACGTGTAAAACTTTATAATGTTTTTGGCAGATATTCTCTAAATTTGGTGCTGTATTGAAGATAATCACATTCACAAAGAATAACCAGTTTCAAGCTTTACTGCAGTTTGGTGATCCAGTCAATGCACAGCAAGCAAAACAAGTAAGTATAGTTCTCTTTTAAGGCTAGAGATCTTCCTATACTCCCAACGTTTTACAAATGTTGATCTAACAGAGTACTGCCATATAACGATGTGTCATACTCCTCCACAGTTTTTTGATATTAAAAAAAAAATAAGTGGAAGTTATTATATAATATGTTGTTATACCATGTGAAATCAGTGCTTAATGATAGTATGTTTGTGGATACTGTGTCTGAACTATTTTAGACATTTGTATGAACAAATATTGTAATAAGACTGCACAGAGATGAAATAATATGCAAGACTGCAGTA
Source organism: Eulacestoma nigropectus (assembly GCA_013397775.1). Classification (NCBI taxonomy): domain Eukaryota; kingdom Metazoa; phylum Chordata; class Aves; order Passeriformes; genus Eulacestoma; species Eulacestoma nigropectus. The sequence goes on along the minus strand of VZTE01005845.1, from coordinate 1,002,337 downwards.
GTAAAAATGTCAACCAGAAGTAAGAATGTAGGATGTCATGGTGATGCATAATTAATTCACCAGAAGCAGCAAATTTAGTAACCCTCTTGGATTCTTGTTGGCAGGTTCTTTTAAGTATCCATACAAAGATGTGATTTGTGGATTAGTTACAGATTTGTGAAAGTATTTAGTTATAGTATCCTAAAAAAAATGAAAAAAAGTAAACTTATTTGTAACAATAAATGCCCAGAAAAGAGAGTGCAGTTTACTCATGTGACCAGACTGTGAAGAAGCTTTGCAGCAGTGATGGGTGAGCAGGATCTTGCTTTTGTTTTATAGGAAACTCTCCTATCCTGGGTAGGAGAGGCAAGAACAGGTAACTGGTTTTATTCATAATAGCAGGAGAGAGCCTATGGATAAATTATGGCAAAGATCAACAGCATGTCATCTAGACCAGATGGTTTGAATTAATTGAATGGGATATATGCACATTTGTGGCAGTAGGAAAGTTGAACCAAAGGGGAAGGTGAGATTTTTATTATTATTTTTATTATTATAATTTTCAAGAGATAAATGGAATTGATTTCTATTTTCAAACCTTCACATGCAGTCTGGGTTTGAGGAAGGCTCATTAAAATTGATGTGCTGGTTAAGTGTTGCTTGGCAGCATAGAAAGTGCCTATTGCCTATAGATGACAGACCTAGCTGAGAACTTCACAAATGTGAAAAGCTCACACCTCAGGTTAAGTTGGCAAATTTTCCTCTTAGTAGAGGAAAGGCAAAAATGGGCTTTCTTTTCTGTTGTAAAGAATGAGGACTATATTGAAGTATTAAGTGGTGGAGGTTGGTCATTTTTGTCCTTATCACCAAATGAAATACTGGGCGTTGAGCAAAAAAATGTGAGATGATCAAGACAGGGAATCACAAAAAATGAGACATGTTTTCAAAAAGCAGAGTGTGAGTTTTCATGCTGTAGAGGAAAGTGAAGAGAGAAGAGACAAGATGATTTGCAGCTTGATTTATGGTGGTCAACTTTAAGATAATCTACTCCTGAAAAGCAGTCTGGAAATACTTGTAGATCTGGAGAGCAATTTAAATTAGGGATGTGCTTTTCGGAGTTGAAACAATATCAAAGAGTTGAGAGAGATGCAAATGTATCACTGTACTACATAAGACTTTGTATGGATGGGATACACCTTGCAGGTTTAAAATAGTAGTGCAGAAACTAAATCTTAACCTACAAGTGCTGCAGAAATCAATTGTAGACGTTTAGATTTGTATTTGAAATATTTGATGAATAGCTGGATACTAAATGTGTTTGTTACAGAAGGTTATAATTCAGGCTTGATTTATGTTTGGAAAGCTATTTTTCAGTAGTACATGTTACTGCTGCTTTTAAAGTGCGTTTCTGACGCAAAATATGACATCAAGTGATAAATCTTTTAACCTCATTTTTTGAGTCATGTATATTATCAGAAAATTTAATGAAAAGATGATGTCTGAGAAATGGCCTGTAGTGATGTGAAAATTACCAGTTTAATTCTAGGAATATATTATAAAGAAGTTACAAACGAAAGGATGAGGTATGTAAAAGTATGAAAGGAACCTAAGAATCTTTTGCTGTTGTTGACTTCAGACAAACTCTGATACTAGCTTGTGGGATACTGTATTGGTCTTCAAAAAACCTCAGCAAGTATTTGTTTCTCCAGTTTTGCATGTTTTGATTAGGGTACCTGTTCACTAGTAGTAGCTCATGTGAGAATGACTAAACTTCATTGAATAAGTGACTCCTGTATGTACAGTCATTGTCAGAGTGATGTTGGGGCCTTAATGTCAAATAGAAAAGGTCTTAGGTTTATAGTTTCATATTTTAACCAATCTATGCATAAATACACAAAATGTTAAGAGTAGTACCAACTGCAATTATTGAAGGATGCTAAATTGGAAGGAAGGTTTGATTTCCCCACTACCCTCACAAACTAAATAGAGTAAAATAGTTCTTACGGTTAAGCCAAGTGCCACCAGAACAAAAATAACTAAAGAAAGGAAGCAGTAAGGTGATAGGGAAAAAAACCTTTCAGTTTAAATACACTGGAAGTAGAAGCAAGATGATGTGGCTACAGTTAAGTTGCATGGAGTTCAAGATCAAACACATGGTAAAAAAGTACAGTTTGTGATTTGTTTTCCATCCGTGTTACTGTAGAAGATAATGGGGAAATTTAATTTTCCGGTGGCCCTCTTCACAGGAAATCAGAATGTGGCCTTAATAGAAATTGAAGACTTATTAAGGAAGTTAAAGAGCAATTTGAAAAACTCAAGTGATGTAAGTACCGAGGAGAGATACTATGCATTTGAAGGTTCTGAGAAAACAGTGACAAGAATGTACAATATGAAGCCTGTAGCCCTGTGGGATCTCTTTTGCTATTTGAATGAGCAACTAGTGAAAAGCCTCATTCCTGCTCCACTTGTTTTGTAAGAAACTCATTTCCTATAAAAGTAGATAGTGGCTACACTAATACTTGTTTCATCACCACCCTCAGGTTATATCATTATATGTTCCTTGGGTGAAGACTGGGAACTTCAGGTTCCATATAATGCAGCAGTCTAGCCAGGGGTGGAGAAAGTAACTGAGAATGGTCAAGAGTAGAGCACACTGAACTACTGTGCTTCTGCTGCTGAAGAAGGTTTTGTCTGGAGATGTCTGTATGGTTATGGAGATATTCTAAGCATTAAAAATAGCCCATTTTCACTGTAAATGGTGAGTAGTCTTAGCATAAGCAGCAGACTTAAATATTTGAACACTAGTAGTTTGGTATACTGTGGAGAGATGAGAGTGCTTGATGTTTCTCTCTGAGAAGCTGGCTAATTCAGTGTTGCCTTTGTGCAGATGTACTGGAAGTACCCTTGCCAAATCATGGATATTAACAGTTATTAATGACTCATCTATAGAAAATTAACTGAGGCTCATTCGTAGTGCATGCCAGTCATCTTGACCCAGCACCGGTTAAAAATATCACAGAGGTTCTGTTACAGTTGGCCAGTTGATCCTTCCTTGGCCCACAGGCTATTCAAAGATTCCAGTGAGGTTTGACTCTGCACTCAAGATGTCATCTTTCCAGTTGTTTTGACTTACAACTTCCGGGTAGCTCTGTGCTGGGAGCAGCCTGCAAAAGATCTCTGCTAGTCTGCACTGCCCTAAAATCTGTAATAGGAACTTCAGTTAGTCATAGCAGAATGGAAGAAAAGACATCTCCAGACAGGATACTGAGCTGAAGGGCTGCTATTGTTGTATTAGGCTGTTTTGGACGTCTTTAATTTTAAGAAGCACAATTTATGTTCAAAAATGATAAGTAGTGTTCAGGTAAACAGGAAAGTGCTGGATTGCATTGAATCGGAAAGCCCAGGAAGTGCAGTAACAGGTCCTTTGCACATAAAATATGTTAATTTTTGAGAATGGAATGTATTTAAATACACTTTTTAGCCACAAAAACTTCTTATATCTAAGACACTTGTCTCAAAAGAAATTACTTTAATTCAGATGCATAGCTGTAGGATGCGCTTGGGACACATGTCTCCCAAGAGATATTTATCATATGACCTTCAGTTACTTTGAGGTACTTACTTTAGCTGGAGTATGTTTTGTAAGTATTGCTTTCTTGGGTTTGGGCGTTTTTTTCTACCTTTAGCTCTTAAGCCCTTCTAAAGATCTTGGTTTTAGTTTTTTGGTTTACTGGCACAGGCAAGATGGAGGATGGTACTCAGATTTGTAGAAGGGTCTCATGATACTTGATCTTCTTGGTTTGGCCCATGTGTGGTGTGGTATGGTATCACATGTGAAATAGAAGTTTCTTAGCAGTAACTAGAGTTCTTGGAGATGATGTTTGGATGTACATTCACTAGCAGTAGGGCTGGTCTCTTTTTTCAGGATGTCTGAGAGGGGAACAGTGTTTGAGGGTTTGTTGTGTATTCTTTTGCTATACGAGTAAGAGCTCAGGACACATTCACATTTGTGACTTTACATGTGAACAATCTTGAAAAAAATGCTGGTTGGTGAGAATCTTTCTTGCATTGTTAGAGGTGTATGATGCTGCTGGTAGAGGTGTTTGGGGTGATGGGGTTTTTTTTTGTTTTGGTGCTCGAAGCGTTTCCTAGAGTTTGACTGCAGCGCTTTTTAAGAGTGCATCTCCTTCCTTTCTGGTTCAGGATGTTCTTTCAGCCTATCTGTGTCCCAACTACAATGGATTTCTCTTGTGCAGTACCTTTTATGTGTACTTTTGGTCACTTTGAGTTTGTCATAAAGAGGAGTTTTTGCTGTTTCAGTATAAGTTTTAGTTACTTATATAGCTCCCTTTAAACATTCCGACTCTAGAAACTGCAAACACAGATACATCTTGGTTTGCTGCTTTTTAAGTCTGAAATATTTCCATCAACTTAGCAGCCTTCTACCAGCCACAAGTCAATATTTCTACAGACTCCACACAGAGGTATAGTATGAATCCTGATGGGTCCTGTGACTGGGACAAAACTGAAGAATACAGCCTTTCAGTCTCACTCGTACATGTTTTCTTCATTAGGGGAATGGGTATTCCCTTGATGGGCAGTGGCATTGTATTTGACAGTAAGTAAACTCTGGCCATGTAAATTGGACCTTCCTCTAATCCATATTTTAGTTGATTTTAGAAGGTAGGAAGTCTTCTAAAAGTGAAGGCTGATTCTTGGTATAAACTTTTTTAGGTGTAACTGTTCAAGTGATACTCTTTTCCCAAATACCAACGTTACGAGTCTCGGATTCTGCTTTGTCATAGTGTATAAAAGAGCTAGCAAATTGTGTGTGCTGGAACAGTGGTGCCCACCACCACCCCAACAATACAGAATTAATCCTCAGCTTGTCTTCTATGCATAAGGACAGTAAATTTTGCTTTTGTAATATTGTATAAAGTATTTTTTAAGCAGAGTTTCAAGCATAGGAATTTCTCTTTAAATGCTAAGTATTTGTTGATACAGTGTCTAGATTTTCCAGTTTCTATAGGTTTTTTTTCTATATGTTTTTGGAACTTCCAAGCTATGACAAAATAATTATGTTGACTTACATATTCTTTTACATTGACTGCTAGTGGTGGTAGTTCGTTTAAGTGATTTCATGAGCCCTGGAGATGTCAGCTGTGATAATACATATTGTAGGGACAGCCTTGCTGGCCCAGGCCTACCAGAGGGGTGTCAGCAAGATGTTCAGTTTCCAGATGCATCACTGTATGAAAATAGCTATGTGGCTTCCACAGCCAGCAGGCGCACAAGGTTTGTGCAGTGCTTAGCTCAAAATAGTAAGCCCTACCAGAAGTTGAATATGTTGGAAAGTACACTGCAGATGTAACCCAGCTAACTGCAAGAGCTAGCTCAGGTCCAGAAGTGGTATATTTCAGTCCAAACATTGAAATAAAAGATCTGATGTTTGTATTTGAAAATTTGGTTTATTTGGTTTTTTCAGCATATATATATATATATATGTAAAGTAGTTTTATATTTAACATAATGACTTGATTGAATGCTAATTTTTAAGATGAGCTGTATCTTCACTTCCTAACATTCCTTAAGAATTAAACTGACTTTGTTTAAAAAGTTTCCATGTTTTTAAGTCTCTCATATTTAACTGGTAGTACTTTGAGTGAAAGGAAGATGTGCCCAAAATGTAAATGGACTCAAATCCAAGTGTATATATTGGCCTTTTTAAAGAGTGTTTTCATAAGAGTACTAGGTGTCATGTTAATAGGCGTTCTTTCAGAAGTACCAATGAATTGTGAAAATGAGATTTCTAAAAAACAGTATTAGTAACATCAGGTTAGCAGTTATAGTTGGTTTTCTTTCAATTTTGGCACTAATTACCTTTAAAGGGAGAAGAGAAACATGCAGGAATAATGTATATATTATGCCTTAACAGATGGCTGTCTAACATGGTAGTTAAGTCTAGATTTTATTTTGTCCTCAGTCGATTTTCCATGTGAAAGAGTACTCATGAGATTCTTGATTTTTATTGGTTTTTTTCTTTGAGAAATCTGTTTGGCATTATGTCTGAATTTAAGCTGTGCTATGGAATGCAGGTTAATTAGCTATATTCAACAGACAAAATTTAAGTTTGACAGCATTAAAATGTCCCTTGCTACTTTGGTGCATAAAACCAGTTTCTAGGTAAGAAGGGAACATCGAGCTTCCTGGAATCGTGTTGAGAGGTTAATGCATTTTAATTGGTTTTAAGCTAGACAGTAAGACGGATAAATATCTATACACTGACCTTGTTTAAAAAAAAAACAACCAAAAATCCCAACCTTGTGCAACCAACCTGTATTGTGTCTTTTAAATAAATTGTGATCTCTTTTCCAGGCCTTAGATGGTCAAAATATTTATAATGCTTGCTGTACCCTACGAATTGATTTTTCCAAATTGGTGAATTTGAATGTCAAGTACAACAACGATAAAAGCAGGGACTACACTCGTCCTGACCTTCCATCTGGCGATGGACAGCCAACGCTGGACCCAGCTATTGCTGCAGCATTTGCAAAGGAGACCTCTCTTCTAGGTATGATGTTGACATTCTTCTGTATTGCAAAGCCACTTCATGAAAATATTCATTAATCCTTCTAACAACTTAAATTGAGATCGTGTCCAAAGGCCCATTTAAGGTTCAGTCTATATTGTGATCTGAATTGTTGTAACATAATTACATTGTCTTTAGAAGTACTGCAAAAAATGAATGAAAACTTGCATGACAAAATGACAAATGCACAGAGTATTAGAAAAAGTCAAGTTAGTTCAACTTGTATCCCAAAATCTCTCCTTCCCTCTTTCATATGTTCCTGTCTGTGGCCACCTTGCCCACCTTCCCACCAAGCTTGTAAGAGAGACTTAACAAGATTTGCATTATTTCTTCACGCTAATGTTTATTTGTAATATCAGATTATGAAAATAATGTTTTGCTGGCTTCCTTCAAAGAGGGAAGATTATGCTCCTTGCTTAAAAAACCCAAACCGTATGGTGCTAGCCTGTAGTTTCTGTGAATAAAAGAAAAAAATCAGTAGTTGCACTTCTAGTGCTATGGTATATGAGTTCTAATATCCTGTCAGCCTTTGAGTTCATCAGAAGTTGGTGAAATGCTCTGAGAAAGATGCAGATATATCTATCTTCTGACTATTACCAAAATAATCAATGCATACTCCTACTCCTGTCAAACTGGCTTTTGGTGAGAACACCTTTCACTCTTTAAAATGTAATAGCACTCAGATACAGAATCATTACTTTTGTAAAAGCTGATGTTATGTTGTGATCATTGTTCTTCCCACTTAGTCTTTCTCTTATTTTTTTTCTTTCATAATTTCCCATTTTTGTTCTGAAGAAAACATAAGAACAACATAGATTTCATGATATTTTCTACAGTCTGGGCCAAATTGAAGTAAGTTTAAGTTAATGTAGGAAAGAGAGGCCTCTGCTCTCTGTTATGAAAGATAGAAGGCACTTAGTGAATGATATGAGCCCAGGAAGAGGTGAATATTGTAGCTAGGGCTACTGAACGTTGCGCTGTATTTGCCCCTTTTCTGAAATCATGTTACTTGAAGGATACATTTTATATCTAGTTGTAAAGTACACACAAAGCAAATTCCCCCAAATTCCAGAGCGCTTGGCTTTACATCTCCAGCATGACTTGCAAAATGATGTATCACTTGCAGCTACAGCAAAAGTTTTGGGAAGTAAAAAAATACTGTAAGAATCTAAAGTCTCAGAAAAAAAACTGTAGCTAAAGTTCATTTTTTTTTTTTTCCCTTTTAACTTCCCATAATTTAAAAATTGAAATCTCTCATTTCATGCTTCAGTTGGGAAGGTGGATGAGTGTTGATGGGGAAGTTTGACACCATAGAGATGAGTGCTGTAGGAATACCCTTGAGGCAATTAGTAATTCTTTTGTCAGCCCGCAATGACTAGAATGTAGACATGGGGCTCCAGTATGAGTAGTAAGTAGACAAAAGCTGCTTATTAATGAGACCCTTAATATTAGGGATTGTAAGGCAGGGATTTAGGAGAGGAGAGAGTAAAGAGTCATCAGTTATAAAACAGTAACAAATGCAGCACTACTTATGTAACTCTGATTCTGACATTTTCCTGAATCCTGAGAAGTTGGTTTCTAGTCTCAGGCTTACTAAAGAATTTCCTTGTGTATAATACTTACAGTATGCATCAAATTAACAGGTTTCATTTGCTTGGCATGGTGAAATCACACTCTGCAGATGCTTGGTTCATTGCATTACTATGGATATGTTTAATTGGGGTTACTGTACTTTCTGCAGTAATCCAAGTGACTTTAGTGGACTTTATGATCTAGTACTTTTGACCTGAAAGTTACTTAGATACTTTTGATTTTTGTCTGCAAAACTACAAAGTTTTCTAACATTTTGATTTTAATCACTCATTCTTTTGTGTATATTTAAAAGTAATTTCTAAAAAAAATTATGAAGATGACAGTTTCAATAACTAATTAAATATTATAATTCGTACTCCTTGGGTGGACCTCCTTACATGCACTGTTTTTCCAAGCAGTACAAAAATAAAAGTTACACAACCTGAGTGACTTTCATTGCAGCTATGAAACATTTTCAGAGCATTGGTGGAGTCAGTCATGTTTATTTTGATAAGCAGTGGAGATTTTATATCGTGTTGGCTTTTTCTTGTGTAAAAATATTCATTGTTTCAAAAGAGACTTAAGGGAGCTGGGTACATTTTCTAACTCTGCTTGTGGCCAGTTGGGTGAGCTTGGTGTGTTCTTAACTCTTCATCATCTGTCAAATGGGGATGGTTTCTAAGTAGTTTCAGATAAGTCCTAAACAGTGTGTTGCATGGTAACTTATTCATAATAGAAATTCTTCTTATTTTTATTTATTAAAAATCTTTTAATTGCTTAAATCAGAATGGCAAATCAAAGTACAGTGGAGACTGCAGACCAAGAATTGTTTGCTGTGACTTTGTAATTTGTCTGACCTTTTCAAGAAATGAGATCTGTGTGTGCTGTGTAATCAGTTAAAAACATATCAATCAAATAGATGATCTAGCCTGCCTGCATCATCATTCATTCATCTACTACATCCTCACCTGTGATAAAAAAAGGTTTCAGAAATCTTTGAGACTGAATTGGACAATATTCAATGAGTCTTAATATTTTTTGAAAGAATGAAAAAGTTACTAGTGGATGAAATAAACTGGTTTCAAATGAATTATCAAGAGCAAATTTCTTTTTCTTTCTCTTCTGTTTTTTACCTCACATGTGAAATGGTAGATATATTCTCCCTCCTCCTCCCCCCCACCCCAAAAGTTACAGATATTACAGAAAAAAAACTTTGGATAAACAACAGCTGTGTTATACTGAACCACAACAAACAAAATATTTTATATAAGAACTATTTATAATTGCAAATACTGATATGAAATAATACATTACTCACAGTTTAGATATTTGTTTAATATTAGAGCTGGAAATATGTTGTGCTTAGGGCTCTCAGAGCTTTATCCCTTGCTGTCATTGCTGTCGTTCTTTGTTAGCACTTTCCACTAATGCCCATTTTTAAGATTCTTACTAATAATTTTGAAGGATAATAATTGAAAATACTTTTATAGGAATTGTGTTTAATTAATCATTGTTTTTAACTTCTTCAGTGAGACCAAAGAATGTCCTTGGGAGGATCTGATGCTATGAAGAATTTTGCCTTTTAACGTATGAGTTACTTGGCTGTGCTATGCCCAGCTATGGAAGGAACCATAAGAACTTCACTAGTCTTCTTTAGATTCCTTTATTCCTAAAAATCCTGGACTGGCTTAAAGTTCCTAAGGTTAGGGAGAGGTGTCTAGACATACTAGAAGACTTGATACGCTCTAGTAAGACCGGGTAGCTTGACATTTTCTAAAACTTAAGTGATTGCTGTTGACCTAGTATAAAATAAATTGTATCTCCTTCATTTTGACGTTTGTCATGCCTTACTGTCCTGAAGGAGTATTTGGATACATCAGTGCTCTTTTACTGAACCCTACATGATGTGCAAATACAACGTTGATCAAATGTGATAAAGCTGTTCCTGTATGAGCTACGTATAGTGCATATGTATCACAAGAACCTTTCATGAATCCTGGAAGGAGCACTCATCTCATACCCCAGCGACCTGACCAGACAAAACCAACACTTCTCTGCAGGGTCCAAGTTTCCTTGGAAGAAGAAAACATAAAAGCACAACTGAAGCTTTAGCTGAGGGCAGTATGCTTCTTCAGACAATAGAATGACAAAAGCCATAGAGCATGTTGAATCTTGAATTTAGAGGGTTGCCTCCTCACCTCATGCTAAGGCTGTGAGAGAGTAAACCTCTTCATGTGGCCAACTCCACTGTTGAGTATTTAGTCAAGCATCAAGTTGAAGTGAGGAATGTCTCTCAAATAATGATGGAAAATAAGGATGTAATGATGCAGAGAGCACAATTAGTGTTTATTCTTACTGATTTAATCAACATTTATTTTAGACCATTTTGATAAACTAGGCACTTCAAGCATTTTGGAGTGCATTGGAAACAGTTTTGGTGCACAATAATGGTTGTTTGTATAGAAAGTACTTTTTATACCTCATAAGTTTGCAGATTTGATCTGAAAAAAAATTGTCTACATTTCTCTTATGTTAATTTAGCAACCCATTTCACAACCCTTTGGATGACTTTAACAGTGGGATGGTCTGCTGTGTAGAGTGGTGTATGCAGCACTAGTATTGATATAGGAACTTTTTTTTTAAACGACTTGTGTGTGTTTCGTAAAATATGCTTTATTTTAAAATTAGGGCTTCCTGTTGCAGCTGTTCCAGGAGCTCTGAGTCCTTTGGCTATTCCAAATGCTGCTGCTGCAGCTGCAGCTGCTGCTGCTGGCCGTGTGGGAATGCCTGGAGTTTCAGCTGGTGGCAATACAGTCCTTCTGGTTAGCAATTTAAATGAAGAGGTCAGTGAAACAATGTTACTTTTTTTCCCCCCTCTTGAGTCACACTTCATTTGTCAGTATTTTATAATTTCTTCACATTTGGCCTCTTACATTTGGATTTTAAGCTCAAAGTATTTTTGCTGGTTTTTTTTAATAATCCCCAAAGCTTATTTTAAAGCCATTATTGTTAAATACGTTTATTTTCCTAGGTAGCTAGCAACTTAAAATATCCTTTGACAGTCAGCTACCTATTTTTTTCTAAGAAAGATTTGGTAACTACTACATATTTGAATATCAACTATTCTTTCTTTTGTAATTGTAATAATGTAAACTAGAATTTCTGTTTTGTTTCTAATTGTTTGCTGTTTCATTTCATGCTTATATCTCACATTTTTGAGTCTTAATTTATGTGAACTACTCTAACACATTTTTCTTTGAAGGTTCTCCCAAAGATCTTGACGAGGCAGTCTTCCAGTCTCTCTTAGTAATTTTTTTTTTCTTTGCAGTTACTCATTTGTCTTAAAAAAAAAAAAGTGGTGCCAAAGCATTTTCACCTTAACTGTATCTTTCTTGCTAACTCTGAACTCTAAAGGGATTAATTTAGTTTTGCATTTTTACTGTCCTTTACATTTATTTTGATGGCTGTGAAAGCTGGTATGAAATGTGGGAAGTTTGTATCAGTCTAGCTGTTCCATTTTTAACTGGCCTCTGTCACTGTAAATCATTAAGCTTTTTTTATCATCTGGTACTATTTTGTCATCCACAGTCTTGCATGTTAAAATGTTTTAGATCAGAGTGCCATTTTGAAAGATATTTTGCCTGCATTTCATGACCAGCCATGCTTACGCAGTTAAAGTTTAAATTTTAAAATTTCTATTGCATGCTTTTTTTAATTTATGTTCGTGTTGAGATGAAATGCTGTAGTTGACTCTTAATATGAATGTACTTTACCCATATTTGTCTTGGGTGACTACATTTTACTCAGTTTTTCTTGTACAGTACATAAACCAACCATTTTCTGACCAAATTCCTGCATTTCCTATGTACTGACCTATATTTTATTTTTTTTTTGTTCCCCACTTCCTTATTTTTTTTTCTTCTGCATTGCTGTATTCCCTCCCCCATTTCATCCTTTTCCCTGTGTGTTCAACTTCCCTTTCCTTGTCTTTACCCAAATTCCCATGCCCTTCCCTGTCTTACCCTTCTCCTTGTCTTTGTCTACGTTCCCTGTCTTCATTCCCTATGTTCATGCTTCTGTGCTTGAACAAAATGTTCCTCGGACCAACTTGCCCCAATTAACCGCCTTGAACCATGATCCATGACCACCTCACCATTCTGCGGGAACCACCCTTCGTTATGGATGATCTGTTCATCTCCGCTCTTCCTCGACTCTTCTCTCTTCTTGTCTTACGCTGCTTGCTCTTCTCTCCTTCTAAAGATGGTTACGCCCCAAAGTCTGTTTACCCTCTTCGGTATGTTATTGTTAGCACTATACTTTTATTATTGATTTTATTTTTTTATGGTTTTTGTTTGGTTGGTTTTTTTGTTTCACCTTAATTCTTATTTGTAGCTAGCACTTTGGCTTAAAGTTGAATAGTAAATCTTCTGCTATTTTTCTTTTGCTGTTTAAATCTCTCCATAGACACAGATTTTCTTTTAATGCATGCTAATATATTTTGCATGGTCTTTAATTTTATATCATTCACATAGCTTTGAGGGTTTATCAGAAATTATTCTTTTCAAAATTCACTATTCAAAATCTTTATCTCCTTTATTCATATGTGAGTGTGTTGAGTTTGAGTGAGTGATCTTGTTGCTGTCTGAATGTTCCATTGATATGTCAAAATATATTACTTAGGTGGCTGGCTTTAAAATGAACTTTTTCTTTTGGGTTACTTTTGACTTTGAAAAGGTGTTTATGGTGATGTGCAGCGTGTGAAGATTTTATACAATAAGAAAGATAGTGCTCTTATACAGATGGCTGATGGAAACCAGTCACAGCTGGGTAAGATTAGTTTTCTGTTTATATTCCCATTAGTCTAAGTACTTGGAAATTAGGCTGTGTAAGATCAGGTGAACTAAGTGTGTTTATATTTGTCAGTCTGTCTCTTTTCCTGCTTACCCACCAGATCCAAAATCTTTTTGCATGCACTTGTGTTCTGGAAGGTCTGCACCTAAATGAATACCTTAAATGAATTCAACAGCTGAATCAAATGTGATGATCCCTAAATAAAATTAAATATTCACAAAGAGTCTGCAGACCTAGTTCTTGATTCCAGTCTTTTAGCACACTGACCCTTTGATTTGCTTGGGTGTTTTTCTTCTTTGCTTGTGTGACGTACCACAAGCTATTGAAAAGTAGCGCTCAATTGAGTAAACTTGTCTTTTTCAGCCATGAGCCATCTTAATGGACAAAAAATGTATGGAAAGATTATTCGGGTTACCCTTTCTAAACATCATACAGTACAACTACCTCGCGAGGGACTTGATGACCAAGGGCTGACTAAAGATTTTGGTAATTCACCTTTGCACCGCTTCAAGAAACCTGGTTCAAAAAACTTTCTCAATATATTCCCTCCTTCTGCAACACTTCATCTGTCCAATATTCCGTAAGTGTTCACTGTCAGTAAGCCGCTAATATTTATGTGAATCACAACACACTGAATTGCCTAATGATTTCCTGCTTATGCTTATTTTCTTTCTGTCTGTAGACCATCAGTAGCAGAAGAGGATCTACGCACATTGTTTGCTAACACTGGAGGCACTGTGAAAGCATTTAAATTTTTTCAGTAAGTAGCTTTTCTGCACATAGCTCTAAAAAACAGTTTTTGCAGCGTATCTTAAGAAAAAGTACATATCAGATAGCAAACATTAGGAGCAACCCCTGTAGTGTTCAAGTTCCTAATTCCATTATTTTGTTTCAGAAGAGATCACAAGATGGCACTTCTTCAGATGTCAACAGTAGAAGAAGCTATTCAGGCTTTGATTGATCTTCACAATTACAATCTGGGAGAAGGTCACCATCTGAGAGTTTCTTTCTCTAAGTCAACTATTTAAAAAGGCAGATAGAGAATGAAGGTGTATTGCATTGTTTGGTGTTGTCACCTTTTGACTGTTCAGGAAAGTGGGGACCAGAGTTTGTCTTCTGTTTTTTTATTTTTTTCATGCTGTTATCATTCCTTGATTGTTTAAAAAAAATGGCAGTGATATTAACTGCTTTTCAACTGTTTAGCTGTTGTTTAGATAAACCATTGTTTTGTTAAAAGATTTCAAGTTAATACCACATTTTTTCAACTTAGTTGACGTACGTGCCTTAAAAAGGAAAATTAGTACTGCTGGAATTGCGTAACTAGTAAAAAGCAAATTTGGTTGTCTGGGGCACATTGTTACATGATAATTTAAATATGTTTAGGCAGGGGTGTGTAAAAAGGTTAAGTTTTTGTTTTCTCCTGCTTGATAGGTTTCTTTATATGCTGGCTTGTCACTTATTTTTCTTTTTAATTGGATAAGATGCATTATGCTGAAAGAGTAAAATGACATTATTTGATTTTTGCTACTTTTTACTTTGTGTTCTTTTTTTAAAAAGGCCTTTTGTATTTCATTGTTCTGGTCTAGATTCAGTTATGAATGTAGGCATTAGTTAAAATTAACAAGGTACAGAATATTAATTTCTTAAAGGACAAAAAGTGACTTCTGTGACTTTGAGCCCTACGTGAAAAGCATTGTGGAATCTTAACCTTTTTGTACACACTCTTGTGGGATGTATCATATAAATGTCAGCACTAAGTAATGTCTTGTTTGTGGCTGAATATTTTTCGTAGATGTTTTTGGAGTTGACATGACTTACGTGCATTTCAATATATATTGCCATCTTTAGTTTGTAATTAAGATATGGAATATGGTTGTGGATTTCTGAGCATGTACAGACTGGTCAAGCTAGTTCAGGAAATGGTGCATGTATTTTTCAATGATGAAGAAAGTTTGCTGCAAATGCTTGCAGGAAATTTTGTGGCAGTTTCCTAAAACTGACAACCAGGTGGGACCAAAGTTTATGTGCCTTTAGTCTTAATTTACCTTGCATTGTAATATTCAGTTTTAATAAATCTCTTCAAAATATTTTGTATTTAGAAATTGATCTGACTTTACTATAAACATGGCTCAGAATCTGCAGATCCTGTTAATTTGAAAGCAGTTCACTGACAGTCTGAACTGTTACCTTGATTCTGTTTAATGACCAATACTTTTTGAAATTGATGTACTTAGTTTCAAGACTCATAGATTCTGTTATCTATGTAGGAAAAAAAAAGGTCATGTATATTTTCTATTAGTTGAGTTTTTACATCTTTAGAATTGTAAAATTCAGTATAGTTTGAAAGTGGCACAATTAAAAATTAATTTTCTAACAAAGTTGGGAGGTTTGATGGTTGTTTAATTTCATTTTGTGTGTACTCTGCTTACCTCTGTAGCATGCTCAATAAACACTTCTGTAGCTCTGTATTCACCTTTTCTGTCTTTCTCTGCTGCTTTCTATCTCTCCTCTTCTTTGTTTTTCACTTCTACTGTGCTTCTAAATTCATGTTTATTCTCTGCCAGGGTGGGAAAAGCATAATATTAAAAACTGCTATTTATGGCTTTTTACCATAAATCTGATGCTGTGAAAAGTACCAACTCTTTATTTTCAGATAGTGACCCCTTTGCAGGCATATGTGCAAATTAAATGTTTCCCACCCTGTTATAACTTACTGCTTTAAAGACATAACTTTTATTGTAGTTTGTTAGCTCTCTCTTTCTATCTTTTTTAGTTTTTAAGCAGATTTATGCACTAATAGATCTCTCAGGTTTGCCATGCTCTCTTGCTGCAAGTTTCATCTTTCATTTTTTTGTGTCTGCTAAAGATTTTCTACTAATCATACGCTGTACTCATGGGTGATAGTAACAAAGCATTTAACATGAGATCCGTGGACCATACATGTTTGAGAACAGGATGCTTCACCTTTCCAGAGTCATGGGTTCAAATGAATATTAAAACAGTTTGGGCACTTCAGTAGTGTTTCTTCATATTACTTTGAACTGATTGTTGTGCGGGTTTTTTCCCTTCGATTAGAAATAGGATTTTACACAGTTGCTATTTAAGAATAACTGGATGATCCTGGAGCATTTGGTAAAAGCTGTCGGCGTTCAAATCAAAGCATTTTTCAGTCACTTTTCCAGTACAACCACTGTAGATACATTGATACCAGAATACTTTGTGAACTGGTGTCTTCCTTTGGGTGGCTTTCAAATCAGTAAATAGCTACCAGCTTTTGAAGGTCATGGTATAATATAGGGGACTTGAATTAGTCTTAATATGTTCAATAAAATGCATTATATCAGAATTACACCCAATATATGACTTAAGTTATACTCCAGGTACTGCAGTGATCACCCAATTTGAAGTGCTGGTAGAATCCTATTCATCCATGCTCAAAGCTTGTGAATCAGCGTCTTTTTACAACTCAAGCACCCGAACATAGCATAGATGTGACTATTTCCAATGATTTAAGCAGTAGTTAAGGGTCTGACTGAGCTGATCTGTTACATTTTTCATCTGTACAATATGATGTCCCATATTTTTCTAAAATAAAAGTGTGTCAGATTTCCTTTTGTGTATGAGAATGTTGCTTGCGTGTTTCAACTAAAAATATGAATTGAAATTTGCTGTTCCGTGGGTTCGGCTTGTGCTGAATCATTTCCACTCTAAAACATGTATCAGATAGTATACAGTGATTGCCATATGTGTAATTTTGAAATAACTGTAAACATCTACACTGTCTGATTATGTACAAATATAGGGGTTTATAAAAGGGTAACTTACATATTTCTTGCCAGGCTTATTTCCTTAAAAAGAAGTTTCTATACTTACCTGATTTTGAAAATTTCTGTGGCAAAAACCACAAGGGAAAGGGTATATAGTGGCTTTGACTTGTTATAAATTCAACAGCTTTTTTTATGAGGTTATATTTGTATCAGCCAAAATTAAAAGTAATGACAGTCATAATTGTCATGAAAGCATTTTTTATTAATCTGAAGAAAATCACTGTTCAGTTATTGATACTTAGTCTTTAAAGTGTTACCTCTTCAGAAAATACAGACTTAGTAATATCCTAACTCCTAGAACTTTCAAAAACTTGTTTTTCGTGAGATGGTACTGCATTTTGTGTAGTAATTTGTACATTTTTGTTGTTATAAAATGTAAAAAAGTTTCTGTATTTTTAGCTCTTCAGAGTGTGAAAAGCATCACTTTTATTAAAATTTTACTAAAAATAATATTTATGAATAACTTCTTACACTCCATGGAATGTGAGTTTTCAGATTGTTAGTAAAGCTTTACCATAGGCATGGTGATTCTCCAAACTCAATTTCAGATTTTTAAAACAATTCTGATATTTTGTCAGAGGGCAGTTGCTGATTATTTTTTTTTCATTGTGAATTGTTCTGTTTTTCTCTGGTGGAGCAATGAAATTGGTTGGAAAAATCCAAAAATGATTCTTTGATCAGGTAATGTCCACTGGCAAATACAGTATGTAAATGAAATAAACCAAAAGCTTATAGCGTTCTAGCTAGAAATTGGGGGAAAACCTCAAAGTTAACTGAATACACTTAGAAGTATTTCTGTATATTGTGATTTAACATGTTGTGAAAAGTACCTTTGCCCTGCAGGGATAACAGTTCATACAACTATTTGTAGCTTGCCATTTTTAATGTTTTACATTAATAATCAGTTTTATAAGCCATCTTACAGAAACTGTTTGTTTGATTCATTATGAGTTTCCTTATGTTTTATAGTATCTTACAGCGTGACAAGATGAATCAGATCCTGCTATCTGCAGGATTTAAGGCACTGTGATTTCAAACTCTAGTTTACTCCAGATAATTTGTCTAATTCTATGCTTAGGCAACATGTACTTCTGTCAAAACATGAGAAAAAAGAATTGTCTTTTTCTCTGCTAACAGGAATATAACTCGACTAGTCCATCTCAAGAAATTATTTTTCCAATATCAAATGTGTTACAGTGAGTAAGGCTGCTCAAAAGATTTGATTGTGTTAGGTAGGGATGAGGCTGAAGTCCTTGTTCTGTTCCAGATGCTGAGACAACCTGAAGTTCAGAGTTCTGCTGAGGTGAAAAAATGTTCTTCCCATGTCTGGTAGTCCTGAGGTGTGTAGAAAGGGATATATATGTGTGTGTGTGTGTGTGTGTGTGTGTGTGTGTGCGCGCGTGTGTTTGTGTATGTGTGTGTTTGCGTGTGTTTGTGTGTGTGTTTGTGTGTGTGTTTGCGTGTTTGTGTATGTGTGTGTTTGCGTGTGTGTGTGCGTTTGTGTTTGTGCGTTTGTGTTTGTGTGTGTGCGTTTGTGTGTGTGCGTTTGTGTGTGTTTGTGTGTGCGTTTGTGCGTGTGCGTTTGTGT
>VZTE01005845.1:961029-983771 GCA_013397775.1 Eulacestoma nigropectus | reverse complement strand
TGTGTGTGCGTTTGTGTGTGTGCGTTTGTGTGTGTGTGTGTGTGCGTGTGTGTGTGTGTTTGTGCGTTTGTGTGTGTGTGTGTTTGTGTGCGTGTTTGTGTGTGTGTTTGTGTGTTTGTGTATGTGTGTGCGTTTGTGCGTGTGTGTGCATGTATGTGTGTGTGCGTGCGTATGTGTGTGCTTGTATATGCGTGTGTGCATGTGCGTGCACGCGTGTATGTGTGCATGTATGTGTGTGTGCGTGTATATATAGGGGGGTGTGTGTGTATGTCTGTGTGTATGTATATATGCATACATGGCGACATCTGCAATGTTTCTTACCTTCCTGGTTTCCTGGGGAGCTGAGCAGCTGCAGCCTGCTAGTCTGGTTCCATCCACACAGAAGATAAGGAGAAAGAATGATTTTTCTGAAACTATGGGATTTGGCACAGTATTTTCTACTTAATGGGCCTTGGGAAAGTTAGTCAGTAGACTGCAGTAATTTTAAGTATAGAGAATGATAAACCATTAAGAATTATTCTGTTAGTGCATTGGCTTGCTAGAGCCAGTGACAAAGTTCCTGCCATGCTGAGGAGTTATCGGCCACAATAATGAAGTTTAAAGATTGTCTTTACCTTGTTTTTTCCTTTAATGTAAGAATTTATTTAGTATTACATAATTTGAGTATCTTGAGCTTTGAAATTCTCTCCAGTGCATGTGTTTGGTCTTCGGGATGGTTAACAAAATGAGATTGGCGAGTTTCTGCTTCACCCTAAAAAAATTTTATGGCTTGCTATAGCTCTTGTTGTTTTCTGAGTTCAGTGAATTTTCCTCTGATCAACAAACTAAATTTGGAAGAGAGTTACATTGCTTTGTTTTTTCCCTTTCGAAGTTTACAGAATGTCATGTTTAAAATCTATTCTTTCTTGATTAGTTCTGCAGGCAGGCAGCCAGCAAAGGAAAAGCGAAGAACTTTTCTTCCTTGGGAAAAATGTGAATTAAATGCAGATTGACTTAAATGTCTCAAAAAACTTAGCTGAAAATAGCGCTCCTGTTATTGAAGAGTTCTGCATGTTTTATGAGTTTTAGCCCAGTTTCATAAGGAGATGAGGCGTGTGTAATTGCACTGTCTCCGTGTGAATGTGCTGCTCCCGAGATAACCCCTGTCTCTTCCTTGTCACTTCTGTACCCTTTGGTTGGCTTCCTGTCAGACAGAGGGGATGAAGTCTCCAGTAGTAAGGCATTTCTGTTTCTGTCCTCATGATTAGTTGGCTTGCTAGTCAAAATCCTTACTTTCAATGCTACGGGCAAGGGAAGGAGAAGTTCTGATGCCTTGTCTTTTGCCGGGAGTTCTCAAACAGACAGAGACATGGTTCTCTCCCTCTTAACAGGCAGCAGCTTGTGAGGCAGCAAAAGTGGCCTGGGCATAGTGGGCAAAGGACACGGGAAGTGAAAGGGAAGGGATATTTTGCAGGAGGAGCAGAATATTGGACAGAGGAGCCTTGAGGGCGTTTCAGTAGTTTGCTTTCAGTTGTTTTCATGCATAAATAGATGAGAAAAATTGTTGACAAGGTGAGATATGTTGGCTGAATAATTTTGTAAGGGTATTTTACAAACAAGTCTGGACAAAATTAGTCCAGCCTATGAGGTAAATGTGATGTATTTTCGTTTCAGCTCAACAGGTACAGGGGTGTTAGCAGTTAGGGTGTTGACAGGGGTGTTAGCAGTTGCATACAGACTGCTGTGGAAGCTGGTTTTCCTAGGATGAGTACTTATCATCCCTGGAAGCCAGCAAGACTGAAAGCCTGAAGCCTCTAGCCCTAGGAAAGGCTACATGTCAGGGTGGTTTAGGATGATTGACACTGATGGCTTGCCAAAGAGCTAGATAAAGTGAGCTAGTGGGATCCAGGAAGAGATTTGTTAGAGGCGTCGTCGAGTGACACATGTGGGGATAGGCATTTTTTGATGAAAAATACAAACTGTAAAATTTCTGACTGTCTGTATTCTATGGCAGGGTACACCAGTATCCTTTGGGCTAACCGTATTCCCCCTAGTTCCTTAATGCCCTGGGCTTCTCTTTGACAGCATCAACATCCTTTGAAGATTCCAACTGTGCAGCTGAAATCATGCTGGACTAGTCTGATCTTTTATGAGGCAAGAAAGGTTTCTTGGCAGCTGCATCTGACAAGCACCAGTGATTTGCTGTGTGTGGTGGGACACTGGCCTTTCCACTTTAAAACACTGGCAATCCTCAGTAGAGAGTCCTGGTGCTGTGTCAACAAAATACTCCTTTCATCGTGCTGTGCTTTGTTGTCTAAACGCTAACCTTCAGGTGTTGACTTAGATAATTTGAGTGAACTTTTTGTGAACAACATTTGTCTTTCAAAACAAGAGGGCTTTTCCTTTTTTCTTCTATTTTTAGAGAGAGGGAGAATTTCCTGTTGATTATAGAAAATAAACTAGAGGTTGCCATTTTCCAGTTCTTAAGCAAATTTTGGTTGACCTTAATCATTTTGATCAGAAGTGTGTCTAACTTGTTTAAACTCTGATGGTACAAGTCACACAACTCCCTTAGTCTGTATCACTGTTTTGCAATGCTTACCCCTAGACTTCAGAGAAAAAAAATCTTGACCTAAATCTTTTGCTGCAATTTAAGTCCACTTTGTTTCTTAGAGTGTGGTCATTTTCAAGTTCCTCTTAGATGGAAGATGGAGCTATACCTGATCTTCTTTCTTGTGTAGTTACACTAAAATACATGGTTAATAGTACATGACCTCTTTTTATTGGTGGCTCTTCACTCAAAATAGTTCTCATAAACAGAGGTATTTGTGGTGTGATCCTGTTACAAATGAATAAATTGTTCTTTTAATTAGAGAGTGGTAACACCAAGCCCTTCTGCATTGCTATGGGTGAACTCTAAATAGTTTTTTTCCTGCAGGTGGCATGCCTTGTTTGAGTACGAGTACCTACCACAAGTTTTGGTCCACCAAGAGATGTGCTCTCAGTTGTGGCAATGGAAGAATTACCACATCACCACTCATTATCATTCCCAAGTGACTGGGGTTGCTCAGTAAAACTGAAGTCTGTAGAATGCAAGTGATCTTGCTCACAGATCAATATTAATATTTATTTGCAATTTTCTTAAGGATACCTGGAAATCCTTAAAAGTATTTTGCTTTTCAAAGCAAACATGTAAAGTATCAGAACTTTTTTCACAGAAATGTAGACTGTTGGTTTGTGTAGTCTATGATCTGTAAGTTTTACACGGGTCTTCTGAATAGGCTGCCCTAAGGAAAGGGATTCCACATTTCATTTCATTTAATTTCTAATTCCAGCTTTTGCAAGTTTTGAGCCAGTTGAAAACTTGGATTTTTGCTGATCTGAAATAATACACCCTTTCATACATATCCTTTTTCAGTCCACAGCAGCTCTCTCAATTTCTATAGATGGGAATTCTGTAAAACATAGCTTTTTTTCAGGGTGATTTCAAACAACATACGTGACACATTCCTGCATAGCTAAAGAAAAGTACAGAGATCCTTCTATGTTGGGAGCAGTTACCCAGCTGCCTTCTGGGCTTAGAACTGCTTGGTAAGCTTCCAGACAGATTTACTGGAAAGAAAATATATTGTGCTTGGTGTACCTGGACAGTGGTACAAACCCTAAACTTCTCTCAGTGAGCCATCACACTTGAAGCAAAACCTGGTTCACTGCTGCAGCTGTCACATTTCTAGGAATTCAGGCCTTGCAGATTCAGTGCTTATAGGACTCTCCAGCACTTCTGAGACCCTTCAGTAACCATAGCAGGTTGCATCCGTGATTTCAGAACGTTTGGAGTATGTGCTGTAGAGTGAGATTAGGGCTGTCTATTAAGGCTCTTGGATTAGGACACTGAGTAGCCCTAGAAAAATCTGGGAGCCCTTCAGTCTGTTTTGAGACAGTTCCCTCATAAGAAATCATGGGATATTGAAAGTTACATTCATTTCAGCTTCACTTAGTATTTAGCAACCTGCTTGAATCCTGAGTAACCAACATCCTTGTTACACTCAGAGAGAAGCTGTTAAGATGCCTCATTTTTTTTGAAATATTTTTGGAACTTAATGTTATGCTCTGAATACTGCTTTTGTAATTTTAAAAAAGTTATATTTTTCAGTCCTCTACTTTGTATTTTTTTTTGTTATGTCTGTAGTAAATGTTACTTACATTTATGTTAGTAGAAGTTAATAATAGTCAATGTAGAAGTTGGTGGACTTGCAGGAGAATTACCACTTGGAACAATAGGCATTAGTTTTCTGTGCTGGAAAAAACGAGTCCAGGCTTCTGGCACTTAGAAGGTGGTATCTAGGCAACTGCTAGTGAATGCCACGATCCTCTCTTATGCAGACATCTGCCCTGCCAAAACTGTGTTCCTAGGGAGAAGAGAAAGTTCATCCAGATGTAGTGACTGAGTATGCAAAGAAAATGAAACTGAGGGAAAATGCTGTAAATACTGAATTGCTACACAAGACCTTCAGCTCCCTAGAGGTGAGACAAGTAGCCAAGAGCTTCCTCTGCACATACAGTGTGAAAGGTGGCTACTGCAAGGCACATGGCCCGAAGCTGTACCCTCTCTCAGTTGGTTTCAGCCTATGCCCTTGCACATAAGAATGCTTTTTCTTCCCTTTCCAATTTTAGAAATGAATTTGCAAATTTAAATTGCAGTGTTTTAAGGTTTTTTAAATCTGTCAGGCAGCACTATGGAGATGAGCTGTGTGTCACTGTGAGGCCAGGTGTGATTCACTTATAACTGGAAATAATGTAAGACACTGAATCTAGCTGAGACTTCACTTTTATGGATTAATAATTGTCACAAATAGAACTCTGATCTTTGGGCTGCCTTAATCTACAGTACAAAGTCTCCTGTTGAGTAAGTATGTGTACATCAAGTTGCCTTTCTCTGTCAGGTAACAGAATGCCTATTTGCCACCATTCTATTGTTCAGAGACATTAACAACTCCTTCCACTGATAAAGAACTGATGTTTTAAACTGGTTGATTTGTATGAGTTACCAGGTTTGTTATAGGCTTATTCTTCTGTGTTTGGCAATTTTAGAAGTGTTGAAGTGTCAAAATATCTTACACTTGTTAGCATTTAAGCACCACCTTTTGCAATCATTTCAAGCAGTGAGGAAGATGGAACAGTTACAAGTTTCAAGTATTTTTGGATGTCAGCTTTGTTCCAAATTTGATTTTAAGATACTTAATACTTCTAAAATTGCAACTGGATTTTTAAAGTCTAACGTGTACAGCTACCTAATTCCTTGTATAAAATGAAAGATTTAGCTACACACAATAGACACATAACTTTAAATATATTGGTACTAATAATATAACCTATTTATCTCTCCTATCCCTTTGTTAACATGGCTGTCAAGGATGGGAGGTGTTCCAAATGATCCTCTTGCACTGCAAGAAGTAGCCAGGAATCATTCAGGAGGTGCTTTCACTTTACAGTTGGGCTGTTCTGAAGGCTTGCTGCTATTCAAGGGATTAGTTCTGCTCCTGCCATTCTTGGTTGGGATCTTCTGCCAGCTCTGATGCCTGTCTTGCCCTTCATCTGCATGATTCAACCTGCTAAACTGACAGCATCACTACCAAAAAAGTCAAACTTCTCCATTGTCTTCTCCCTCTCCCCTTTTTGGTATTAGTTTTTGCACTTTAGTGGACTGAACCTCGTCACTGAATGGTTAGAGAAATAATAAAGGGGATGGAGCATACTCATGGGAGGAGGGGGGAAAACAACACTGCCTGCTTCAACAGAAGTCGAATATGAGCTAAAATGTAACAAAATCTCATATTTAAAACACTTTATGCTGATATGGTTGTTCCACCCCTAAAGGCTTTAACTGTCACGGATTTTAAATACAGGTGGAAATACTGAGTCGCTCTAGGGCTTGAGCTAATACACACTGTGATATTTATTGACCTGAGTACCCATATGAATCTCTTTAGCGTCTAGACATTAATAATTACTAAAATATTGTCTATTACACAGAGTTGTAACATAAGTTAACATAATAAACACATCACTTTACAACAGCATCTTAGGAAATGGTCTGCCACACACTGACAAATAAGTGGATTACATCAGCTTCATGGGCTATGTGACATGTTTTGCTGAAGTAATGTTATTTGAATTCTTAATGTTTTTCCTTCAGTGAAGCAGGAAAAAATACTTGTAATTATGGATTAATGATCTCTGGGATGCTGTTTATTTTGCATGGGATTTTTTGGGGGGTTGTGCTTTTTTCCCCTACCTTGTGCCTATCATGCCACTTTTGTTGTGTTTCTGTCATTGCTGCTTTGCGTCCAAGCAGGATTCTCTGGGCATGGCTCTTTTAAAGTCTCTGGTTATTATCTGGGTGGAATTTTCCTGTTCTGTTTCCAGACATGCTCTTTTGAAACAATGTGTTAGTTCCTTGTTAATCATGCTGCGAATGATGTTTGCTTTTACTTGATGGAGTTGGGCTGACATTTATGCCATACATTTCTTAAAGCAAAGGCTCTCTTTGACTTTGAGGTGTCAGACATGTTGTAAAGGCCGTAAGCATTCTCAAAGAAACACTTCTGATTTTTGCCCCATCACTGTAGTATAAGAGGAGTAAGGCAAAAAAATGGTGCTTCATGAGCCAGGGTTTTACTGCTTTATGGTGACAGATAATGGTAATATTTACTCCTTATGAGCCATGCACATAAATCTACATATTTATGTAGTAATGAATACAGTAAAATATTGTGGCATTTCTACTTAGAACATAATTGCCATGTATATTAACACAGATCTGGATGTCACAGAAAGTGAGCCAAAAATAAAGCTGTTTTACCAAATTGATTCAGTACTATGGGAATATTTTAAGAAACTGTAATAAAGGAGGTTCTCAAGAAATAGACTGAAATATTTCTGTTTATATGTAATGACAATGTAAAGGTGATAAGCAGTGTCATTCTTACAGCTGATTACATGCTGCAGAGGTAGCTGTAGACTAGTTCTTGTACTAAATTTCTGAAGTGTTTTAAATAGCTCTGTTCTTTAGAGTCAAAGCAGATTGAACATTGAATTTAAAAAAAGTTCTGCTAGACTTGGCTTACTCTTTTCTGAAACTTTGCACCTCTTTTCCTCCTTGGTCTATCATGTCTCCTTTTCCATTTTCCATTTATCTCAGCCTAGATACACCAAACCTTAAATGAAATTAATGTTTTTCTTTTCTCTACTTTAACACCTGCCTGTCATCACACCACCTGCCCCAAGTTTGGAGCATTTGCGTTGTTTACATTGATTGGATTTGAAAGCTGCTCTCCTGATCTGTTCTCCATCCAGCATTGCATCCTTGTACCTTATTCCCCTGATGTTGCTGCCTCCTTGTCCTCTGTGCACCACCTTCCCCCGTGACTGATCCCCACATGCTTGCTTTGGGCTCCCTTTGCTTGTTGCTGGAGGTGTAATGGTGCTGTGCAAACCCGGCACACAGATGCTGCTGTTGGCCCTCTACAAGTGTGAGCACGCTGGGAACTCTTGGGTTTGGGAGCAGTTTCAGGAACTGCTTGTCTTCTCCAGCCAAAACTGACCTTGGGAGGACATAAGGATTCTAAACCTGAGCACAGAGAGCACTGCCTTGTGAAGTACCATCTTTATCCTTCACATCCTGTGTACGGGGTACTGGCCTAGGAGACCTCACCTACAAGTGCATCAGAGACTGTGCAGCGGGACACGTGAGCGAGACCTGTTGTCTATTCAGAACATCACGAGATTTACCAGCAAGATGTCCTCCAGGTAATGCTGACGGTCTTAATGCTGAATTGAGGGGTGGGAATGTTTGAGAATGGGTTTTCTATGGATGTAGGTTGAAATCAGACTTTAGGTCTTGCTGGATGGTTATAGTGGTGGTAGCAGGACTTCTAGACGCACTCTAGAGCTTTCAATTTTATTGATGTGCAAAGCCAAATGAGGGGGTTTTTTTGAGGTTCTGACCCAATCCCTTCCCATCTGTCTGGGGCTGTTTTTCCGGCGAGATACCTATAGGATATGGCAGAATTGCTAGTTAGTTTGGGGTTTTTAGATCACAAAATCTACTGATATACTAAAGGAAGGGCTAGTAATGAAAAAGGATCAATTGACAGGAGAAAGGGTGATTGCTAGTGTTGAGCAGGGAAAATGTACGTGCTGCTCTCTGGGTTTTCTTAAAACAGTTTCTTTCGGCATGTTCTCTAATGACCTTGAAGGTGAGGTTAATTTGATATTGATCAGATTAACAAATGTAAAATCTGGTAAATAAAAGCAATTAATTGAAAATAGTGAGGAGGCTGAATAAAAGTAAGGGGAGCTTTAACATTTGGAAGAACAAGAGGCTACAGAACTGCTGATGTTCCTGAAGTTACGCATGAACTTGTGACTCCTTGTTACTTACTAGAGAGAACTTTGGTTCAAGGGGCCTCTTGTGCTTCGGCATTTGATGCTGTTCACACTGATTCAGCCACTGAAGCTGAGCAGAAAATAAGGCCTTGTCTCCAATGATTTCTAGTTAGATTGCAAGCACCCAGACATTCTTTACAGGCTTGTATTTAATTAGTTCTAACATGGCCCAGGAAAGCAGAGGAGATACTGAGCTTGCTGTCCGTGTTATGTTAAGGTACTGTGCTATTTTGTCACATTTATTTTATTGAAAGAGGTAGAAGGATGTTGAGATTTAAAGGATCTGTTTGCGAGCCTTGGCTGCAGAATTGGGGGTCAGACGTGTGAGTATCTCTGTGTTTAATATCAGTGTTGGTCCTTCTTCTCTCTGACCTTCGTGGCAAATATTCTGCCTTCTTGCTGAAGATGCGCAGTGTGAGGGCAGGATATGGGATACCTGTGCATTCTCATGCAAATCCTGATTCATTCCTGATGAGCACATCTTTCTGCACATGCTGACAGGTCATGAGAGTAAACCTAGCAGCACATCCCATGTGCTCAGAATTCATGATCCTTGTCTCTTCCTAAGCAAACCCTGTAGTCTGTTCTTTAAAGCACATGGTGTTCTGGGAGGTGCTGGGGTTTATGGGTTTCACAGCCCTAGCAAGGAAACTCCAGTTTGCATTGTGCACTAACATCTTGAGTAGAGGCTTTAGGCAGATGCTTCTTCCTACTGTTGTTGCTTATTCTGTCCTTTACATACAAATGAGAAGACGTGAGAAAATCAGCAAGTGAACCCAAGCCCCGGGCCATTTGCTTTAATGCAGTGGGCAGAGAGAGAAAATGAAGTATTGTTAACTGCCTCCCTCACTGCCTCCTTCAGTCCATTCTCATCCCACGAGTCCACTGAAAAGCCTTTCACATTTCTGTACTAGAAATAACATTAGCAGGGAAAAAACCCAACCACACTCCACTCCATACATTGCAGCTGTATCATCCTTTCCCAGGTGCCCGTGTTGCTTTTAAGAAAAATGATAATAGAAACACTAGTGGGGAAAGACAGAGCACAAACAATTCCCACTCTTCCCCTTGAAGTGAGCAGTTTGAAAATGGGCTTATTTTGTTAGAATTCAGGGTAAATGCTTTTCAATAGATGAGAGATACTTTTGCTCAGTTCCAATGGACTCCACCAAATCAACCTCCCACTCAATTCAATTAATTCCCTTCCCCCTGTGTGTAAGGAACAAGGTTTGGATATAAAAACACTAAATGTAAGATTAAAATGTCTACAGAGATGATCAGAAGGGAGTCTATTTTAATAACCCTCTCAGATTGCTGTGCATGAGATGTGGAAGTAGG
Organism: Eulacestoma nigropectus; assembly: GCA_013397775.1. Classification (NCBI taxonomy): domain Eukaryota; kingdom Metazoa; phylum Chordata; class Aves; order Passeriformes; genus Eulacestoma; species Eulacestoma nigropectus. Next base: position 974,006 of record VZTE01005845.1, on the reverse strand, counting down.
AGGTTTAATCTCAGTGCAGTGCCTTTACAATTATAATCAGAATTGAGCTGAGTATTGGTCAATAGGAAATTTGCTCCTCAGGGTAGGGAGAGGACTGTAACAAGAATTAAGTCTCAGGATGTTAGTGAGGGGAACTGTCTGAAAAGAATAATCAACTGCAGGGGTATGGATCTCAGGTTCACAGAAAGAATTGTTGAAAATTAAACAAAAACTCTGAGTGAGAAACAGCAGAAAATTCGCAGAGACTCAGATGATCGCTGCGCTAACAGGAAAGAAACACAGGTTCCAAGTACATGATGCTTTCCTTTGGTGAATTTTTTGCTTTATGATATTTGCAGCTGGTGTCAGTGTAAAAGGAAGAAGCTGGATGTCAGCAAAAGGTTCTTCCCCCAGAGGGTGGTTGGGCACTGAACAGGCTCCCCAGGGAAGTGCTCACAGCACCGGCCTGGCAGAGGTCAAGAAGTGCTTGGACAGTGCTCTCAGGCACATGGTGTGACTCTTGGGGATGGTGCTGTGCTGGGCCAGGAGTTGACTCGATGATCCTGTGTCCCTTCTAACTCAGCATATTCTGTGATTCATACTCAAAAGAAGAAGTGGTTTTAGCAAAAGTCACTTGACAAAAACATTTTCAGTAATTGCAGCACATATTCATGAAAATGTTTGCATTTCTGCAGGTTCTGACCATCCAGAGTATTTAGCACGTCAAACTTTCCTGTCAGTGTGTAAATATTAACAAGTCAGGATGCTTGTTATGCCAAGGCAGTGTTCTGTGGGTGTAAGCTATTGCCTTTATGCTTTTTAAAGCTGAAGATTTTCTATTATCAGTCACTAATCACAATTGTTTGTCCTCCATGATTTAAATACTGCAGTAGAGGTATCTATTTCTTATGCAGAAGAAGTGGAATGTACAGTGTGGAATTTCCTTCAGTCAAATCTTAGTCACATGACATGATACTTGAAATTACCACTTCAATTTAAAATTGCTGCCGGTTACGATGTCTTTTCAATATATTTATCATTGCTTCTGAATAATGAAATTACTCACAGGACGCAAGGAAGTGGGATCAGGCTTCATCTTTGAAATTTGGGGAACAGTCTGGCAAGGCCAACAGCAGCCAGGTAACCCTGTCAGTCATACCATGTCAGGCTGGGATTGCCTAGGAAAGTATGTCAGAAATACCAGCCTGGGGCAGAGAAATCAGCAAAACTGGCACCAATGAAGGAAGAAGTCATTGGAGGCAGGTTGTTTATTTTGTGGGAGGGTAAGACAGAGAAAACAGGGTCAAATAATGGGAAGAGGTATGGTAAGGTATGCAAAACTCTCCATTTTACTGCAAAATGCGGGAATCACCTCCAAATGTAAGAGCTGCAAGATATAGCAAAAAACTTGTAAAGCTGAATAGAAAATGAATATTCTGGAGTGAACATAATCTAATTATTTGGGAGTTCAGATGTAGGTGATACTAGTTCTGCTTAAAAATAGCACTGATGCTCTGGAAATCTTGAACAAGCTATTAAGGAATTACCATATTATAGGCAAATATTTTTTTTAAAATTTGCTTCCAGTGCAAAGGCATATGGTGCCGCTATGTCTCAAGCGATAAATAAGCAGATGTCAGAAATGTAGCCTGTGTTTGACACTGCTTGAGCTGCCTGTGCTTCCCCAGAGCCTGAAGCTGCAGCACATTTCATGGTGCCTACCAGAGTCAGAGCAGCCTGAAATACCACTGGGAGGCTGGGGAGTGTCACAGGGGGTGCTGTGCCATTGGCCTGACCCACGTGTCCATCAGAACTTATCTACCCTCTTGGTAATGAAGGTTTCCCTTTTTCAGACAAGAGATCAGACCTGGGCAGTGCTCCTGAGAGGGAGGGAGGGCCTGAGCTATACTTTCAGTCATTCTGACTATCCCAGGTGGATTATTTGGATGATTGCAGGATCATTTGGTGGCTTTCTCTCGTAAGGCATCTTTGAACCTAGCCTGCCTTAATCTAGTCCTGAATAGAAGTTAATTTAGAGCTATTCAGAAGCTAATTTTGAGAGGTTTACTGAGCTCTCTTCAAGAGAGCAGTCTTTTAGTATTCCATTTCTAAATTGTGATTTTTCTTTTTACTGTGGCTTCCAGGCTCTGCATCAGGGAAAAATATCTTGGTTACTATTGTAGGACATGAGATGGTGGTTAATGGTGGTTACTTTGTCTCTTAAGAAGTGCTGAGTTCTTCTTGAAACAGTGATGATACCTTTACACAGCACATGTGGCACATCTGTATGGCTCTTAGACCTCACTGGTACAGGCAGAGATACCAACAGCAGCTTACAGTGACCCCTGGATTGCAGCAAACACCCAGTCTTCTGTATTTTTCCCAGGAATCTCATTGTTGTCATTCTCGTTACACACATCCTGCCAACTGTTTGTCACCTTGCCACCAAACAAGCTCCTGAGCTTGTTCAGATGAATCCCTGGCCACCTTGCACCCAGTCCTGCATTCTCCTGAAGAGCACATGGGTTGTGAACAGCATGTCCTACGAGGATAACAGGAGAGGGTTTACCTAAAGATAAAGGGTTTACCAGATACTGTTTAAAAAACCACAGTATTTCCATAACAAATCTAGTAGCAACTGGCATTGGGTTTCCCAGAACACTTTTTATGCATTTTAATTGTCAATTGTCTGAAGACTTTGGGTGAATCTCATTCTAAACTTCAGGCTCTTGTGTCTTGAGGCACCTGGCACCTGGTCTGTATGTGAGGGTAGGACCTTTGGCCAAATTATTGCATCTCTGACAAGTTCAGAACAAGGACTATGCTGCATGAATTGTGGGGCAGTGTAGAAACAGGCAGAAATGAGTGACTCCTGTTGCTAACTGATTACAAAAAGCCCCTTTTGGTGCATTGGGAGGGATGTGCGCTGCTGAGACCAGCAAAAGAGGAGCAGTTGCCGCCTTGTCTTGGCTCTTGCAGGAGAGCAGGAGCAAACGGGCCCAAGAGAGCACAGCAGTGCTCCTGGGTACATCAGGCTGGTGCCTCTCCAGTTTGGGGAGCGCTGTGGAGGCTGTGGGGTGGCATGTCTCTACTGAAGTTTGTGTAGAGGCTCGAACAATGACTTTCTGACTGTAAGAAGGGTTCCGTTGCATCTGACAGGAGAGCATGTAGAAACACAGTATTTAGGCCTTTTTAAAAACTGGTACAAACGCGTAGTGCAAGCAGGGTATATGCATGGCTCTGGACTGGGGGTTGCATTGGAAGGCAGGAAACCAGGTGGTTAATTCCCTGTGATGTTTTTAACTCCTTCCTCACTTGCAGCAGTGTCCAGTGGGCGTCAAAGTCTATGTCTGGAGCTGAGTCTGGCAGGATTTCACAATGATGGTTCAGTTGTAAGTATTGTACAGAACACGTGGCTGAGGTTAGCCTGACCCAGTGCACCTGGGCACATTTCTTGCAGGCATTCAGGATTTTCCTGGAGTGTCAGGTGGGAGTATGAGTCTTGTTTTCAGAGAGAACTTTTGAAAAAATTGTGGTTGGTGGAGAAGTTAACTTGGGCTGAGATGTTTTATTTTTCTGCTACTCCTTCCAGTCAGATAACTAAATTGATTAAAAAGCTGTTTTTAAAACAGAGAATTACTCAGTCTTTTGTAGTTCCTTTTACAAGAAAAACGTGCTCAATAGAAAGGAGCCTAAGGTTTGCAGCAGAGAGAGATAGCCCTGTAATCTTTGTGTCTGTGTGTGGGAAGTGCTTGAAAATTGCCTCCTACGGACAGATTAGTGCATTGTTGGTAGAGGAAAGTTTCTTAAAAATTACGCTTTGCATAAACTTTAAATTGCAGAAAACATCTACTTTCCTGTTATCTCCATTATTTATGTACTATCTGAAACATATGTCAGGCACACCTCACGAACTGTTTGCTACTGATTCTCCTATTACTTTACAGATGTTCCAAAAGTTTTCACACCAGCTTCTCAAAAAATATCTAAAGACGAGGGCAGGTTTCATTCTGTAGCATCATTGTTTTGGCAGGTATGAAGAAAGTTGAGTGGGCTGATCACGTGCTTCCCATCTGTCAGCTCATCACTGTTAATAGGTGCTTCAAGGAAAATTGCAGTTATTTCACACAGCACTGGAAGCTGAAAGTTCATGTGTCAGAAAAGATGGACATGGAAATAACACTTTTTTATCTACAAAAGACATCCCTGTGCTGCCCTGTTGGGGGTAGTTATCTTTTGTGCACGTGTGATCTTGGTCTAATTTGGACTCGCTGATGCTCACTGAAAAGGACATTGCACTCAGTCTGGGCCTGTCTTCCTTGAGACATTGAAATGCAGAGCAGGTTTTTTTCCAGTAGTGCTGAAGTCCCCCTAAAGGCTGGCAGAGTACTACAGCGCACAAGTTTTCCTGATTCCTGGAACTATAGCTCATTCCTGCGTGCCAGCTATTGACACCTCTCTCTCAGCCACTGTGTTTATTGCTGTTCCTTATCCACGGAAGTAAGGCACAGCAGTTTCACAGGAACAGGTCCATATATCCACCACGGATAAAAGCTCCTCCAGATGCAGGTTGGACTCTACACCTTTAGTGGTTTTAATGACTAAACCATAAAATTTCCTTCTCTTACTTGTCTGAAACCCATTCTAACAACCCAGTCAAACTGCCCACATCCATGGCTTCCTGGGCTGCAATTTATCTCAGATGATAAATACAGAAAGCTGTGCTTAACCCGGATTAGTGGCAGCCTGCAGTGTTGGAAACAGCTCAGTGCTTGCAGGTTCTGGTACAGCATGTTACAGCATGACAGCAGCATGGCTGAGCTGTTAAAATGGCCAGTTTGCCATTTGTAGTGCACCAGTCAAATAAAATTTGTCTTGCTATTGATTGTTAACAGCAGCTAAGCAAGCTCTTCGGTGTGATTCATATCCCCTAAATTTAGCTGCCTAAATATTAGACATCTCATCTGAACCAGTCATCTACCGTAGTCTCAAAATTAGTCATCGGAGATAAGCAGCTCAACATTACCTGTGTCAAGAGAGGTTTCTGGCAGAGATAGGGGGTTGAGCCATCTCTGGAGGTAACTGTTTTTCTCCACTCTTTCTGACTTAATTTAGTGACTTTTGACAGCAATGCAAGGGAAGCTCTATTCTTTGCTCTGTTTAACAAAGCATCCTTTCCATTTCAGCTACCAATATCCTTCCTTTTAATTAGGAAAAAATGTCTTTGTGTGTGAAGCACCAAGTTGGATTTGCTGCCATGGTTTTAACTTATTGCCTCTTATTTTCTTATTGTTTCTCCTGATTGTGAATTAGAATAATTTTCAAGGTTGGGTGAAAAAGAAATGTTCTTTATTCTTTATTTAAACACATTTTTTTCCAGTAATCAATAGCATAACTGGAACTCTGGGTTTCAATGCTTTCTCCTTAAAAACATAGATCAGAGTATTGTGAAACCATACATCTTCCCTGTCAAACATTTAATTTATTGTGCTGTTCATTTATAGCTTGAGACTAGAGAACTGTTGGTTGACAAAAGAGGATGGATGACTCTTTTATTGAGTCCTTATACAGCTGGCAGAAGATAGCAAATGGAGGAAGGAGATGTGCAACACTCATTTCCAAACTTCTAATAAATCGTGGCTGGATCACAAGGGATTTATGCTAACTTAAATAACTTTTCAAAGGATCAGGAGCTGACAATCATTTGTCTCCTTCACTGTGGTTAAACTTGAGCATCACAAAGCAGGTTAAGAAGAAACTTTTATAGTGGTACACAACAGCTAATGTTGTGGATATAGACAAATAAACAGCATGATCCATTTCTAACTCAGTTATGGATATTGCTTTATCCCTCTGGAGTTAAAGCAATATTAGCATTTGAACCGTTCTTGTTTAATGCTATTTATCCCATTATATGTCAGTGCTCCTTTGCAAGTTAGGATTTTATGGTAGTAGCAAAGAGATTTCAGTACTTCTCCAGGGATCAGTTTGTTGGTGTGTGCCCAGGAGGGTCATGCTGTGGGAGTGCTTTGGAGCCCCGATGCTGCTGCTGCCACCTCAGAACTTCTTGGTTATGAGGCACTGGGCATCCCTCAGCCTCCACTCCTGCAATTCTCTTCCTTCTATCATTTTGATGTACACAGAAACCTTAACATGGTAGAAAAATACAGAAGCTTATTGGTTTGAACTAATAATTTCCTGCATTTAGTATTTTTCTGGTTTTTTGCAGTATCAAGTTGTAGGTTTTATCTCAGTTTTGGGGACCTTTGTGACTCTGCTCCTTTGCTTTTTCTTACCATATCTGAACCCATCTTTCTCTGTATCGCTAATGATGTTCCAGAAGAATTCTTTATTATTTCTTAACTATGATATTTTCTTCTTGAGGAAAGTTTTGCTATAACATTAAAATACTTTTTTTTTTTTTAATGATCTCTTGGCTGGATATTGTCAGTGGGTATGAGCCATGCAATCTGAACTTCAATCTGCTTTGTTATCTAGTAGAAGCAGAAGTCTTATATCCTCCCTCTCAATCACTAGAGGGGAATGAATCTTATTCAGCCATAGCAATTAAAGAGATTGTGATTGGTTTCAAGTTAGAAATCCTGATGGGTTGGTTGGAATAAAGAGCTGCATTCTACAGTCCTCTAACTTTCCCAAATTCCGTGTTTCACTTTTCTTCAATCACCTTTTATTTAGGTGTGTTAAAGCTAATATTACAGTTTATGCACGTGTGTAGAACATGTAAACCATTGGATGACTACTGGCAAAGAGGATTGCAGAAGCCATCATAGAAGCTAAACAGAGGTGAATGAGTGCATTCTATAATAATTCTCTTCAGAATGTCAAACTGTGTATATATGAAGCAAATGCAAGGAAAGTGTTATCTGAGCTTTTTAAAATGAAGTGAAATTCCTGCTTGCAACATCTTAATAAACAGAAACAGGCTAAGACACATTTCTTTTATCTGCACAAAAATGAATGGCATTTCAATCAATAAACACGATAGTGATGAGTAAGCGGTTGTAAGTATGTAGCTGCAAATGTCAAATACAGTAAGTATTTAGAAATAAATTGAAAAAAATGGGATTAGTACATTTCTTTATTTTTTAGTAAAATATACTTACATAGTTATCAACACTGACCATCAAATTAACATGCAGAATTAATAATGTGTGATTTATTTTTGAAATGAAGAACGCTTTTATATCACAACCTCATTATGAAAGAGTCAGCCTGGTAAAATCTTACAAAAAGGCTCATAAATGGGACACAGCAAATCAAAATAATTACCTTTACTCCTCTTATATTCAGAAAGGTTCCAGTGTAGAATAGGTAGAAGAAAGAAAGAGGAATGCGTGGATGTGATATGATGTAACAACTCCCCAGGCTTGCATTCTACCCGCACATCTGACTACCTTTCAGGGAAAGTACTGGGCCAGACTTTGTTATTTAAAAGCTTTTAAATACCTTTTATTTAAAATATTATGCACAAAAGGAGAAGGCTATGGCACTTTTAAGAATTAACACTTAAAAATATCTGCCCATATACATCCCTTTGTGGAACACTTCTGCCATCTTGTCTGAAGAAGCTATTTTACAGAAACAGTGTTTTCCAGCACAGATTTCTGTCTTCCAAGCTTCATGAAACCTTACGTATAGATACATTTGTAGAAACAAAGCTCCAGCCTATTATCCAGAGGTAACATTCGAGTTTGTGGAAATGCTCTCTCAAAGTATTTTCACCCTTATTCCCCAAAGTCAGAAAAACTTACCCCACTAGTCTGTTCTCCATAGCTTTCTCAAAATAACAGCTTATAAAGCCATTTTCATCCAGTGGTAGTCCTGACCCAAACTAGCAGCTTTTCAGTTTCCAGTCAAGCAAAGTTTGAGGTGTGGAATCAAACTGGCCCTTTCTGGGGCTGTGCTGGTGTGTGCAGCACATTTCTTGCGGTGTTGGCTGAATTTGTCTGCGAGGGCTTTGCTGGCACAGCCGGAGGGGCGGCCCGGCAGCTCTGGGGCACACGGAGCAGAGCCAGCAGTGCTGAGTTCCCATTCCTGCACGGCCGCAGCCTCCTCCTCCTCTGTGCTGGGCCAGGGAGGGTAATTGTAAAATATGGCCTGTCTTGAGCAAGTGCAGCAAGGAACTGATACCTTTAGTCTTCAGCAGACCTTGACCAACCCGCGGGGCTGTCGGCAGCACTCATCGCAGTGTTAATGAGCGTTCCTGGTAATTAACATACTACGAATTAGTCCTGTAGTTAAGAAGTCTCTAAAGGGGCAGGATGGTCTGCACTATCTCCTTGTGAGGACTAGGTTTGCACACTCTGAATTCATTGATAGGCATCACTGTAATAACCGTAGGTACCCTGGACCTACCAGGACAATCTGAGGCTTGTACTATTCTGCATTTTATGAGACTTGGTGTATTCAACATCTTCACAAGGAAATTTAAGGGGGAAAAAAAGAGCACACGCTAGCTAGTTTGTACAAGCATGTTTGCACCTTTTTTTTCCATTTTTGAAGAACTGTGTTGAGATAAAAGGGTATGGTTGAGAGAAGATCGGTTAGAATTAAACTGCAATCATTGTAAACAGCACTAAAACTTCCACTATTTCTACTTTCCCTTTTCCGTTCCTTTTATTTCCTCAATAAATAACAGATTTGTTCAATAAGTGAAATAGACTGTTTCAGTAGTCCATCATGGATTTTATTTTGGTTGTGCTTTTTATATCATGCTACTTTAAAAAATCCATTTTGTCAGGCTGTTTTTCATTTAAGCTTATTGCAAATTATTTGTTTGTCCCAAGTACATCTTGCATTTAGTGCGAGAGATACCACTGAGTTCTTGATGGCATGGGGAAATAAAACATAGAATGGCTAGATACTCAACATTAGTTCCTGAAATTCCTGTTACGTCCTTCCCCACACTACCTCCCTTTGAGCCAAGTTTACATGCATTCTCTTACTTTTTTCCATAAGGTAAAGTATAAAAACACTTCCCCACTCTTAAATTTCCAAGATGCACACCAGGGAAAACACAGGAGGAGGTTTTGTTTAAAATAGCTTCAGCAACATTGAGGCAACTGATGTTTTATTATGTTGCCTGGTGAACCTGTTATTTATCAAATGTATCCTAACTGCAGAAATATGCCTAAAAAAATAAGTGTTCAATGATTTACACACAGAAAACTTATAAGGTGTTCATTACCTTTTAGTAAAGTTTCCTTGCTTGTCTTGTGTGTGAGCAAAAAATCTACCTTGATGTTTCTGCCTCTCTAAATATTTCATAGGCTCTCCTGCTGTACCCTTGCTGGTTTGATTTCCAGTCTCCAGTTAGCACACAGAGCCAGGTTTTTATGAAGTTTGAGAACTTACATGCTGCTTTGGCGTCCCAGCCATTCCCCTGAGTAGGTGATAAAGGAAGTCTGTGTCCATACACCAGATACTGCACCCAGCACTGAAGTTTTAGCACATTGTTGTATGGAATCTGAAGCACAAGAAACAAAACAACCCCCCTCGAGACATTTTATCACCAAGCCTTAATCACACAAAACAATCTTTTCATTATTATAGCTTTTTCATTATTAATATCTTACTTTCCTACCAAATATCCACTGTGATCTTTTTTGGTAAGTCAGCATATTTGTCCCTCTCCAAGCAATACAAAATAGTAAGAAAATATTTTCTGAAGGTAAGAGGAATACTGAAGTTTGCTACATAAATTTAAAAGCTGTGTTGAATACATTTAGAGTATTCCCTTTTTGTTTTAAAGGGTGAGATGGATTGCACTTTTTTCCATTGCTGTCTTTTTGGTGCATCTTCACATAGGGATGTATTTGCCTTTTGGGAAGTTGACAGTGTAAGCGGCTGACAAACTAGCTAATAAATCTGAGGTTAATAGGGTTGTAGACAGCCAAGTACATAGGCGTAGGAAGGATCACCAGCCGCAGAATGCTGCACATCTAGAAGCTGTCAATACAGAGTATGAAAAATGCAAAGGCCAAAGCAAAAGTAGAAGTTCCAGCCCATTTTTCTGCTTGCTGAAGCAATCTCTCACATCAGCATGTCCTGGTCCTCTAGGGAAGACATGTATTTAGGGTTTGATCTTGCTTCTACTCATGCCAGAAAAAAGTCTCTTTTTTAACCCTAAGTGGACAGGATCAGATTGCTAATGATTGTCCCCCCCAAAAACAAAACCAGAAAAAGTAAAAATGCCTCAGGTTATACCAATATGACATGTCTCTGTAAGAAGCAGTACTCTCTACTGCTTGTGTAGAAATTAGTTTGAATTCATTTAGGGATATTTAGAGATGGGTATTAGAGCTTTAAAGCTGATTATTCTAGTTCTCTTAATTAGTGGACCAAATGTCTGATACAGCTGCTGTGCACTCATGGTATTGAGGACAGTTTCCATCCGGAGGAAAAAAAATCTTTTGAAGAAATCTTCTGTGCAGTCAGTTAAATCCCTTGAAGTAGCTTGTGGCCAGAAATTTGAGTAAGTCAGCATGGGGCTCTTGGACTTAGCAGAGCCGCCCTGATGGCGGTCACCTGTGATTGTCATTGAATTATGCAATGGACTTCTCTTAATTCCTGAACACAAGTATGAAATAGGAAAGGGTGAAAAGATGTTACCATTCCACCAAAACTCTTCAAAGAAATGACAATTGCTGAAGCTTTGCACCTTCAATATACTCTCCACTTGTCTGAAGCCACCATAAAAATAGCTGGCTGGAGACTTAAAGGTGTGCACATCACAGAACTGCCAGGGAAACCCTCCCTGCACTAGGCAGACTGCCAGGCTGCTCATCTGGGTTCTTTGAAGGCATGATGCCCTGAAGGCTCCCTTTTTCCCCTCTTCTTCCCTGTGAGATGTCTCAGATGTTTTTTGATCATGGAAAGACCTTGCCAAGGGGTTATCATTTCAAAGGGAGCCAGGATGCCACACACCAGCTGGTCTGGAGTAGCCGCCTGCCTCTGTTCTCAGAGGAACGCCATCCCATCTCACGGCCTCCCACTTGTGGCAGAGCAGCAGCAGTTCCTGCTGGCAGCTGCTTGTAGCTGGAGAATGCTTCCCACATGGCACAGAGGAGCAGGAATGGGATCTGAAGTTGCCAAAAGGTAAGACCTGAGAGAGCTCTGCTCTGGCTGGGAGCTGCACCAGGGTGTTTCTCATGGGGTGGCCACCTGGCCATGGCTATGTCAGCATGAAGCCTATGCTCTGCACCTTTGTGATGCAAGGCTGAACTGGTGCCCTGAGCTGGGATTTTATCTTTTTTAAATAGCTTTCTTGAAATACATATTAGCCACATAAGGCCACAAGTTCTTATACAAAAGTCTTGGTCGTTTAGAAGGGTGTTCTGCAGGCAGGTGCTTGTGGGAGGTGTCATGTAAACACATGTAAGAATGAGTGTGTGGTTAGGTGCGAGTTTGGGGGGACTGCGGTCTGACAGCAAATCTGGATTCAGGGGTTACCTGAAACAACACCATTGCCCAAAGTGGAAGTTCCCTGATGAGGAAGCCTGGTATGCTGAATCAAGTGCTTGGAGGTGCCACTGACTATGGCAGGAGTCTTAGAAACCGTCTGAGATTAACTTAGAGATGAATAAAATCAGGTGAAATTGAAGTTAGGCAAACAAGAAATGCACTTGGAAGCCTTTCTCTCTGACCCACAGGAAAAGGTGTGCTTATAAGCACAATGGTTGTATTTTCAATGAAAGTTGGTTTGATGCTTAAAGGGGAGATGGATAATTAAGACTTCATCCTCCAAAATATTAAATATTGATTTGTAGACATTTAGCAGCAGGCATAAAGCTCTTCTGAGAACTGGCTGTAACTGTCTAAAAGATTATAAAAGATTTTACTTCTCCATGTAGAATTTAGCATTTATTTTTTTTATTTAAAATTTATGAAATGAGAGTAAAATAAATCAGGAGATAAACTTCTAGCCCTCCGAGTGTGTTTCAGTTCTGCTTTATGTGGCCTTGCAGAGTCAAAATGGATATATGATTTTTTTTAAGGTTGGTATTGGCTTTTGGTTTATTGAAGTGTCAGGAGGTTTATAAGCTCTTCAACTCCAATTTTGATTGTTTTATCCAACTACTGTCACTTCTTATCAGTATTAAAGGCAGAAATCAAAAGCACGGGACCCGTGGGAAGAAGCGTTTCATATGTACACTGCTGCTCTTTTTTGTCACTGTTCTGAACTATGCCCCTCTGCTCCTGACAGCAAACCCACAATAAGATAAGGAGGTGAGTTTCATACTTCATTAATCCATTTGTGAATTAAACAAAGGTGTTTTTAGCTTGAGTGTATATCTTTCCACTTGCCTCGGCCTTTCTTTGTGACTTGTGAAAATTGCTGACGTCCAGCATGTCCCATATCACGTAGGGCAGCTTTGCTTTAGGAGCCCATTTGTCTCCAGCCTTTTGCTAGTTGTATGCTGGGAATCAAGACAATTTGTTTAAACCGGTGAAAAAAGAGACTTTCAGCTCAGCTGCGCCTTGCAGATGTTTCTCCCCAAGAGAAAGTAACCCAGATTTATTAACTGGGTTTGAGAGCTTAGCCCTGAGTGTGGCACTTGCTGGTCTGAGCAGGGTTAACCAGGTGTTCAGCTCCCTGGAAAGTGCTGGGCATGGGCCACAGGGCACTGCTGTGGTACCAAGGAGGCAGGTGTAAAGTGGTTTGGAAAACCATCTCTTTGCAGAAAGAAAACACCCGCAGTAAAGGGAAAGGAAGAGTTAATTCTCACTAGGCAGTGTCTGGGTGGGTATTATGAGGTGGGGTCTTTTTTTATTCACAGCTGGGCTACAGAAATATCTTCAATGAGTAAAACTGCAGTATTTTTAACCATGCTTCGCCATGGTCCAATCTGTGTAGTAATAGCCAGTCTTGTAAATCAAAGACTTTATTCATAGTAAAGCATTTGTTCAGTAACTTCTCTTTTCTCCTTTTTTTTTTTTTTTTTTTTTTTTTTTTTTTTTTTTTTGCTTTTTAAATA
>VZTE01005845.1:939818-961007 GCA_013397775.1 Eulacestoma nigropectus | reverse complement strand
TTTTTTTGAGATGTCTGTGCATTAGAAACTGACATGAATTTTCACAGTCATTTTGTTTGGGTTAACAAGTGTATTGAATTTAAGAAACTACATTTTCTGTGCTTTATTTGCAATAGTTTCAAGTTGATCAAATCTATTTCAGAACGTTCTCCATTTTATGCAAACTCACTTTAAATAAGTGTAAGCAAAATACGTTCATTTTACCACTGGATCAATTTATTAGGTTTTAAAAGTGCATTTCCACTCTACCATCGACAGCAGTAAAGGGAAAAAGGGAGGAGCAATGACAGAAAATCTATTTGACAGAATAAATAGTTTCTTTGCACGTATGTATGTATAGGTGTATGGGTTTATATGGGTAAAGTAATGGTGCTGGCACTGGTGAAGCAGACATGTTTTAGCATTATAATAACGCATTGTAAAAGATGACACGTTAAAAGAAAGATGATGTTTATTGGAGGCTTGATTATTTCCTACCTTCCCCAAACAGCAAATTGACTGAGACAATAGAATCCAGCAAGTTAGAGTCCAAATAGAAACACTAAGTCATGTCTACGTGGCAAGAAAAAAGTAATTAAAAAAAGAGTCACCAGTTTTAGGGGAGGTGAAAGAGAGAGGCAACACAATTAGAAGTCAATACTTAATTCTTACTTAAACACTGCAGCTGCAAAAAACAGATATTTCAAAATAAGATTTTGCAGTGGCAATAAAGCAGGGGGGAAAAACACTAGGGTGAAGCAAGCAAATCTGTACATTTGCACATTTCTAAGTGAGCATACAGGCAAGATATTTTTGTGTCCTTGGGTGTTTATTACATTCCTTACCTTCTTTGACCATTTCAGCTGGGCTATAGACCCAGGAGGGACATACATTTTATGTTATTTTCATTTTGACATTTTTACGGTTAAATGTTGTGCAGACTTAAATTTTTTTGTGCTCAACTTCAGCCACTTGAATCCCGAAGTCCTTTTATTTATCCTGTCATCTGTCATTGATGTAACTGACTTCTGTGACAGTGTTGACAGAATTTATCTAAGAGTTTGCTGGATGGCACATTTCACGGAATCAAATATAAATAAAAGGGTCCATCACCTGAGGGATATGGGATTGGAAGTCAATGGGTGTTGAAGGTGCTTAGTTTCACAAAGACCTGTTCCAGAACTCACACAATCCTGTCTTGCAGATTTATCTCTTTATATATGACCATGTTCATATTCCCTTCAGGTCGGGTAGCAATATGTTGTTCTTCTTTTTTTCTTTCCTAAGACCTGGCAGATAATCAAATATGTACCTGCATTTCTTTCTGACATTTCAGAAATGCTAAATATTGTATTCTGGTGATAATGCTTTCTGAAGAAGGAAGGAATGGCCCATTTAATAATGTATACTTCATTTACAGTTTGGAGTGTTAGCCAACTACTTGTGATGATACTTCTTCCAGTCATAATACTGATACATGCAGAGTTCTAACTACATTTTTAAATAGAAAAACAACTGAATGATACATTCAAAATAATTCATGGAGAGGAAATAGATGTATTTCAGCATGGGAGAATATTTATGCATTATTTAACAGCAATAATGTTTGAATTCATACATTATGCAAATGCCGTTATAATCAGGAAAATGAAAGAACTTGGACTGCTGCAACATCTTTAAATCTACCATTAGGTACTTATTTGTGCATATCATTTAATACTGCACAATGTTACAGTATGTCACTTGAAGAGAGAAGTTATCAGAGACTAACAGGTTATAAAAAAGTAAAGCTGATGAAGCCCGATTGCTACCTTGATGCTAATGTCTATAAATTTATCAGCAAACAAGAGTAAAGGCTTTAATGGTAATTTACATAAAATTCTCTTCTGGAGATGAGTTACTGTGGTTTTACACACGGTTCCCATTTTGCGTTGTGATCCTTATCCATCCCCACCCCCACATGACAGACCGGCACACAGCGTGGGCTGACACTGCCAAATTGTATTTTCTAAATGTATCAGCAGCTCTGTTCCAAAACTATCAAAACCAGCAAGCCTGACCATATAAAACTAAAGCTGCTTCTGTTTCCTCTTATCTTCATGATAAAACATTAAAAAAAAAAGAAAAAAAGAAAAAGAGAAAGGTTGTGATTTGGAGAATCTCATGTTAGACTTAGAAGACTGCTCTCTCATCGTCGAAGGGGTGCATGGTGAGGGAGAGCTAGACTTTCCCCTCGTAGTCGATGAGTGAATAAAATTTCCTCAGAAGTACTCATATTGCAAAACTCTTCATTTGTAATAACTAGTATTTCTGTTAATCATAAAAATGAAAGCAAATAAAACTGAAGAACAATTGTACTGGGAGAGTGATCGATTTTCTTAACTCAGTAAATAAAGCTGGCCCATCACTTGTCCAGGAAGTATTCACAGAAAGGGACAGCAGAGGGATATCTTCATTCTGATTTGCATGTGTATTTGTTGTGTGGCAAGCAAAAAGAATTTACATGCAGATGCCATCAATCTGGCATGTCTCATAAACACTATTTTCCCCTAATAGCTCAGGAATTCAGAACAGATCTTGCAACTGGGTGGCATTTGGGCACAGTTTGGGTGCTCACCAATTTGAATCCAGTCCACAGCCTGGAATTTTCACTGTGATAGAGTCTTCCAGAAATGATTACTTTTTATGTCAGAATGGATGCAGTAGTGTTTGCTCCTCCATCATAAAGACTGCCAGGGCCTCTGCTATAAAATCTCTATTGCTAACAAGAAAACACAATTCAACCAATATATTGTGCTCCTGGCTAAGAACTGGCATGCAAGAATTCATCCTGGAAATTTTTATTTGCAGAGAATGATACTAATTTCTCAGAATGCAAAATAATGCATGAACTTCCTTTTGTTGAATATTAACTACTTTTTTTTATGGCATTGTAGCAATCAGTTGTTGTAAAGCTGGTTGTGAAAAGAAAAGGATGTAGGATGCAGCAGGCAGCACGGGCACAATAACATGTGCCCACCCCAGTGCCAACTGGAGATCACCAGCTGATGGTGAGGAGGGGACAGGACTGTACAAACTGGAGTCAATATGTCATGCAATGGCAAGTCAATTAATGAGATATTAACTTTGGAGTGGTTATAATAATTAATGCAGACCTCCCTGTTTCACATGGTTTTGACAGTGCCAGGTGGATGCTGGCTATACAAGAAGAAAGTGGGAGGTGGTTATCACTGCTATTATTTTATGGCACTGTGGGGCTGGCTGTTGTGTTTGTGCCTAGGCGAACTGAAGTTTAAGTTCACCTCAGGTGGATTTCTGTGTCCACAGTGCCTGAACACAGCGACAAAGCCCAGCCTTAGATAGGACAACATGTTTGCATCACTGCAGTGCTTCCTCCTGGCTGGTGTGCTCCTCTTGGCCAAGCAGATGGTACAGCATTTTGCGGAAGCTGTCCAGTGTGTCTGTGTTTTCTCTGTCGTTACAGCTCCTGAGATGAAATTTCAGAAAGTGTGAAATGCAGGCAGGCCTCTGTATGACTAACAAGGATGCCATCCCCACCACAGAGGAGTGCAAGAACTTGTGGCAACCCCTCAGCAGAGGAGCTTGGAGAGAGCAAGAGGGCCAATGGTATGGTGAATTCTGAACCTGTCATGCTGTAGAAATCATCTCTTCTGCCCAGTGCAGCCCTGTTGTTTTGGCAGCGTAGACGAACTCCAGCTGGAGGAAGTGCCTGCTTGGCTAAGGCAATTCAGCCACCTTCTGTGAAGTTACCAGAAAGTAACATCAGAGCTTTACATTTCTATAGACTTAGAAGAAGGTCTTCGAAATGATGACCATAAACTCAATCCAACCAAAAAAAATGACAAAGTAACTTCTTTGGCATGTGGAAAAGCATCTCTGGGTTATCTCGTTTTCCCAGCTCCTCCTCCGCTGGAGTAGGATTATTGCTGCCATTACTCCTAATAGTTTCTGATTGCACTGAGGACATGCTCCAAAATCCACTGAAGTAGACATAAAAATTTCCTGAGAGCCCAAATTACAAATGTATGTCATTTTCTCAATTCAGGGTCATCCAGTGTCTGGCCCCAGTATGCCAGGATAGGTCCAGAATACTTGTTTTTTGAAACAGAAAAATTAACTTCAACATGAAACTTGGCACTGACTTCAAAAGGATTATCCCAGTCATCTATGTTCTGGCAATCCTTGCTTACAGCACAGTTTTAACATATGTTAAATTTTATGCTGATAGTTTGCCTATCCTAATACTAAATAAATATGTACATTTATGTACACTGTGATGCTACAGTGATTTACATCTCATATGACCATCTGACATTGCTTCTCCTAGGAATGGCTGTATCTCCTCAGCATGATGAGGAAAATGCTATTTCAGCCTAACAGAATATTTTAATTTCAGATAGTCAAAATGGTGGACCTTTAACATAAGGTTGTCTGCAGTTTGTGACGTGGCTTTCAAAACTTTGCTAATTCCTTTGGGTTTTAGTTAGAAACACTTCAGCTACATTTCCCTAAAACATGCAAATGCTGAGGCCCCCACAAACAGTATTATTAAGATGGTTTCTTAATTGATTTTTTTTGGGAGCAATTTGGTTCTCTTCCATTTTATTGTGGCAAACACTGGCATTTGTCACTTCTTCCAGTAACTGATGCTTTCTACTCTAATAAATGCACATATTAGATGCTATTCTCTTTCTCTATTTGATAGGTGTATAGTGTCAGGAAGAAGAAGGTCACAATGATGTTAAATTTTCTGCCAAGCAAAGGATCAGAGTGTAAATGAAATCTTAAAAGCTGGGAAATGAGAATGTGCAAGTGTAAATAATGTATTAATTATTGACAGCTAAGGGACCGAAGAGTCCTGTTTAGTAATGACATCTTCATTGTCACACTGCCTGACACTATCTCAGGTATTTTTTTTTTTAATAACAGGTTTTTTCCCCCCAAGATAGTAAGTGTTTCAATTTACCAGTGTAACTATTGATATTTTTCATTTTCTCTGGCTTTTCTTTATCTTACTGCAGTCTAGGTGCTTGGTGCAGGAGAGGACGGGGGAGAAGCTAATCCTTGTATTTTATTGTGGCAAGTGATATTATTATGGTACAAAATAGATTTTTTTTTATATATATAATAAAAGAACACATTACTGAGGTGCAAAAGGAGATTCCACTTCATTGGTTATTTATGAAAGTTAAGATACAGTTTAGGAAAAGACATATGATAGCTAAGGGGTCAGTTTTGCCAACAGGCCCTCCCAGCAACGACTAGTGCTTAATATATGCCAGGAGGAGAATTGATTTCACCATGGCTTTTTGAGTGAAACACTAGTTATGTTAAGGAAAGGTGTTTCTGTTTAAAAGGCTTTTAATACTCTGTACTTTCCAAGCATTGCACAAAGTCTAAGAGTAGTAGCAAATTCCTTAATATTTAAATTGTTTTTGTTACAAATTAGAGCAGAAAAAATTCCCATGATCCCAAAAAGGTCTTTGTACATTAGCTGTTTGAATAAGGCTGCTAGATGTAAATAGCTAGGAGCTTTCAAAATCTGAGATTTAAGCTGAAAAGCAAAAAAAAAAAAACCACCACAAGCCACCAGACAAAACAACAAAACACCACCACCACCAAAAATACCTCCTGATCCTTGTCTGCCAAATGAGCTGTGAACTTTTGTCCCCCCACCCCCCAGGCAAGGGGTTCCATTGCCCTTCGGCAGCCCTGTGCCACCTCCAGACCTCTGCTGGTCCCTGACTCCTGCTTTAATCCCCCCACTGGCTTTGCCCGCAATTAGATTTCGTCCCTTCTGTGGGTGGAACACGCATCAGTTTGAGGAGGTTTGCAAGGCTTGGGCAGGCGCCGAGGAAAGCCGCTGTTCCCTGGCTGGGATCCCCGCCCTGCAGTGTCCCTGGAGGGCACAAGGTGCTCCTGGGGGCTGGGGGTCAAAGAAAAAGAGGCAGCTACTTCAGATGCTCTCCACCCCGTGGTAATTGTCTTTGCTTTCACCTTACTAAGGAGAGTTGGGAGGCAGCTCTCAGTCAAATCCTCTTTCCCCTGAAAAATGCAGGTTGTGGTCTGTGGAATCGCTTAGCAAATTTCTGTCAGCCCTAGCGAATTGATAGGGTTGATAAATCCTGGTATGTGGAGAACCGGAAAAAGTGAAAATATTTAATTTCACTGTTTTCAAAACACTGTTTTGATTAATTGCACTGGAAAGATTTCCATCTTTGCGCTGGAAAGATCTTCCATTTTAAAAAGTTTGATTTCTTTGTTTAACAAATACGAATGTTTTTACATAAGTTAAAATTAACGGACCATTTCACCTGCAGTTTCCCACTTTTCAGTTGAACCAAGCCCTGCTGGTTTTGGCCGCTGGTTCCCGAGACAGGGGATGCCCGAGCCGTGCCAGGCGGGGCCGGGGTGAGCTCGGGAGCTGCGCCCGCACCCTGCCCCTCTGCTGGTGCCCTCTGTGCTCTCTGTGCAGAGCGGATCCGTGGTGCAGGGATGTTCCAAGGGGATATTTTCAGGTACTGACATCAGGAGGGGAAAATGTGACTCGCTTTTCAAGTCTGTTGTTGTTTACAGAACATGTGTCTCAAACATGAAAAAATGCCATATGTGATGCTGAATATAGAGCCTTCTTCCTCTGCCCAAGAATAGAACTTTATCAAAATGAAATTTCTTGCTCATTTGAGCCCGTCTCCATAGCAACAGAACTGTACACCTGTGATGTACAGGCAGAAGCTGTTACAACCTCTGAACTAGGCAGAATGAGCCGTGCTCCATCCCCCCGTGGAAGGCAGAAGTGCATCTCTGATGTATCCATGGCACATATTCCTATATGATACCTATGTGCACTCCCTATATACAATTATTTTATTCAGGATTACCCTACTTACATTTGGTAAATAAATACAAATTTGCTACTTACATGAAGTTGTACACTTGCAAAAATTCAATCTATTCTTGTCCTGAGGGAAGACTTTCCAATGCAAACGTTACACAAAATAAAAGGTTGTGCTTACATTTGCTTCTGTAAGAATTTCCTAATTCAAAAAATTCATAAAATGCCTCACTCTTGCAGATCTGCCAACCTGTTAATAGTACATCATTAAAAGAAAAAAGCAACTGCATGCTGAATTATTTAAATATTATTTTAATAGTAAACTGGAAATAATTATGCACCTTTGGCTATCCAATATTGCAAATTGCTGTTCACTCCATAACTTTTAGTGAAATTGAACTCACCAATAAGAAACAAATGGTTGCATTTTAAAGCAACCTGAAATTATTTCCCCAGGTCATTCATAAGGTAGATCATTATAGAGAAACGTTTTCTTATGCAAATAAAAAATAGCGTGCTAATGCAATGGAAATTATATTTTAAGCTTCCTACATTTATTAGCTTATTTAAGAAGAGGCAAACTTCAAAGAAGGATTTTATTTGAAATACATGCAGAGTAAAAATCTACATAATGATGGCTTTTGCTCTCAGATATACTGTATAATACATAGATGAATTGTCTGTTTCTGTCTTCTGATGTTTGCTTGTTCTTGTCTTTGCTTTCAGACCTGCCCTCTCTTCCCTTCTTAACTCAGCGTTTCCCATTACTGAAGGCAAGGCAAGGCAAGCTGCAAGCAAAAGGAGGAAATATGATAGATGATACATGCATCTTGGCAAAGTTCATTGCATCAGGTTGCCTGAATTTTTAATACCACTCCTTGATACAGTGGGCTTGACTTTTTTTCCCCCAGTGTTATTATAACCCTCATTTCTATACCAGCAAAAATGGGGCTTCTGCTCTCAGAGCAAAATTTCTCATCCTTTTTCAGCAAATGGGTGGACAATGTTGTTTTTCCCTTGCAGGGGACAGAGAAGCCAGGGCCTGGGGACTCCCCCGGCAAAGGCTGCAGCCAGCACAGTGCTTTGGTACAGGTGGCGACTGGATGAAAAGGGAAGGGAACTGATCTTTCACCCACACCTTGAGGAGAGGAGGCAACGATCCCCAATTTTTTGTGGTATTTGTAACAGCTATTTACTTTATTTTCTCTTTCTCAACTGTGGTTGTTTTCAGATTTTCTACTAGGAAATATCTGTCTTATATAAGCTGCTAATACTCTGCTTTAGGCAGAACATGGTGCTTGGAGCTTATGTAGGCTGATTTCAGGGAAACTAGCAGCATTATTGATTTTCATTGGGCTTATTAGGATCAGTGTAACATGCACTTTTGCTATACTAGATTGTATTTGGCTTTCATCATGAAATCTCATTACACTAAAAAGAAATGGAAACAAGTTATGCAAGTAAAAGATTTTGCAGGGTACTCTAATGAAATGACTCTGTATCTGCAAAAACACACTTTGTATGTAGGTCATTCAAACCCTGAATGTTCCTGGTCAGACTGTTCTCATTTGCTTTTGAAAATTAAGAATAGATTCTCCAGCCTTAGCAGAATTATTTCAGATTTATGCTAACATAACTGAAGTTATAGCTTGGTCCTTGAAGTAGTTGTGCTGTCTGAATTCTGTTGTTAAATCAGTAATTTACTACGAAAGAGAACTTCCAGTTGTTTGTCTGCTTGCAGCTGGTATGGATGATATTACCACATTATAAAGTTGTGAAACCCATGTGGCTGTGGGCACACTTCTAAAACCCAGCCAGGATGAGGAATGAGCAACAAGCTTGTTTCCACCCTTTTTGCTCTTGTGGGACAGCATCTCGTTGTGATTTGCCTGTTGACATTGGTGGAGGAAGCACGAGCTGGCAGCACAGCAGATCTTCTCAGTGCAGCATTGGAGGCATAAAATCCTCCCTCCTGAAGCTCAGAGGAGATCTGCTTGCCACCTCAGCTTTCCTCTTCCAAGACCAATTCCCTACCAAAGCTCATATGTCCAAACCCAGACTCCTCACCAGTATTCCTGCAGCTGCAGACAGTGCTGAGACTTTCCCATATTCTGCTGGCAGGGAGAAGGTAAAGCTGTTTGTGTGATTCATATCCTGTGAGTACCTGGACTATTTGGGAGAGCAAAACTCCTCTGTGGGTATCCTGATGCCATTGAAATAATGTGCTCAGGGCTGTGCAGGCTGAGGATGGCAGCAATGCCCTCTTGCCTGCAGTGGGGAGGCAGAAAGCCTGGGCCTTGTCTCCATGGGGCCAGACCTCTTCTCGTGGCTTGTCAGCTTGCAGGGTTGAGGAAAGGGGGTGTGCTTTGTTTTTGTGTTTTATCGTCTCATTTTCTTGGCACTTGAAATTGGCAGTGGGGAAAACATTCCTCCGAGACCTACACTTACTCTGTAAGAATGGATCAAGACTTTTGCGCTGCCAGGAAAAAAATATCCTCCTTTGATGTGTTTTGATGGTGCCTGTAAGAACAGCCCATTTCCTAATGGTCAAGATGCTTTTATTTTCACAGATGTTCTACGTCTGGAGAAAGCAACATTCTTTTGAGAAAGAGAAAATTAATTTGGAAGAACTCTGAGGGGGGACTCTCAGGCTTCCTTTCCTAATACATTAGTGTATTTCAGATCATAGAGAGTGAGCTATTTAAGGTACCAAAATGATCAGAAAGCACCCAGTTAAAAACCAAGCTACAGAATAGATGCTAAAAAGAACAAATTCAAGCTACAAAGCTGCAGTTGCAAAGTTACTTGGGGAGTACAAATTTTGCATTATTGACAGTCTGTGACTTGAAGACATTTCACAGTCAGCTCTTAGGCAGTCTTGGGTCATTCCCTGTTGGTCCAATGACACTGTACTCTTCTGCTTGGAATTGCCTACTGCTTTTTTGGGGTTCTGAGAAATTTTGGTATGGGCTAGA
Source organism: Eulacestoma nigropectus (assembly GCA_013397775.1). Taxonomy (NCBI): domain Eukaryota; kingdom Metazoa; phylum Chordata; class Aves; order Passeriformes; genus Eulacestoma; species Eulacestoma nigropectus. Next base: position 951,197 of record VZTE01005845.1, on the reverse strand, counting down.
CATGAAGGCTTTTTTTCAGAACTTTTCAAACTCAGCAGCAAAATCCTAAAGGGGAAGCTCTCCTGGATATACATGCGACAGTCTTATTTATTTGTGAAAAGGAGTCTCAAACTGCTGAACACACAGGTTTATGGAAAAGAGTTCTCCTGTGTTTCTGACAATTAGTACATTTTTTCACTTGTAAAATGGTGCTTTCTGCTAATGCTACAGTATAGTAATCAAAAGCACCTAATCCAGCTGATTAAAAATTCCCTCTTGGGCTTTGCTGACCAAATGAATACCATTAGTAAGACATTTCAAGTAGGGAATTTCCTGCAAATACTGATATTCGTAGACTTTAAATTAAAACTATGATATGTAAAATTACATATCAAATGAAGAGAGATCTTATTCCTTGGTGCATCTAACTGAGACCCATTTTTGATGTGCGGCAGGACATATTTTATGCTCTAAGTGCAGGTAAGCTTTTCACTCAGACTTCAGCTTTAGAACCAAATTAATTGTGTGATCAAAGCATTTCTTTTTTACGTCCTCCCAAAGAAACCTAGCAAAAAATAAGTCCCTTAAGTAAGTTAGCTCATGTAAGCAATGGTAACAGGTGCTATGGGGTGTTGTTGAGAAGTTGTTTGTTTAATATTAATCTAAAATAATTTAAATGGCATCTTAATAGCCTTATTTTATGTCTCTTATTTTGATTTTAAAAATCAGCGCATTCCCCTTACTGCAGTTAATAGGGTCAGCCTGTGAGCCTGTGCTGGTTACCATGCCTTCAGTCATGTGGAATCCAAACAGCCATTATAATTTGTTTCTAAACAGATCAAGAGCTATTTACCATCTCAATGTTTTGTGCACAGCTGGGTGTCTGGCAAACATCCAATATCCATTAACATTTAAAAATTAGTCCCATAATGCATCTTTTCCGTGGCTTGAGGAGTATACACACTGACACATGTTGGGAACCAATTATATTTGCACCACCATTAGTCTGGCTGCATTCAACTTCCCAGTAAATGAGGGCTAATTTAGTTTCCAGAATGGTGTATCTTAAATTCATACAATGACCTTAGCAAAAGCAGAGTATCTGAAGATATAAAGAGGAAGGAAATGTTCAGAAAGAATAATGCTTCCTTTTTTTCTGCCTAAACCATAGGAGTAGATTATTATATGACTGTTTCCAGTATCCATGCCTGGCCTTAAAACCAGATTCCTTTAATTCAATACCGCTACAATTCATGAGCAGACTTTGGCTGGGGAGAAATCACACTAATATGGTAAACTAGCACACCCTCCTTGCTCAGATCAAACCTGCTAATGGACCTTTTTATAATAGCAATTTAGACCTGCCTGTAGCAGGTCTAACTCTTCAGGTTCCCAACTGATTTTAAGTGTTCTATTTTCCTACCAGCAGGAAAATAAGAAATACAGATTTCACAGTAAGTGCTGTCTACATTGCTGGTGAAATATATTCTAACAATGCCATGGAAGTGAAAAGACCCTCACAATTGGCAGTTTGGCATAGAATTTTAAGGAAAATGGAGACACACAGAAGTATTTTGAGAAGTATATTGCCAAACCTCTGCTGGCATGAGAAATTCATTCAATAATATCAGAGGTGAAATGGGATGTCTGGCTTGGGGGATGAGGGTGTAACACCCTTCCTTGCAGCCTGTCAGCGCAGCTCTCAGTCATCAGGTTCTAGACTGATTTTCTGCTGCTGCAACGCACTGCACAAGGCTTCTCTGAGCTCACCCACTCCATGGCAGGCTGCTTAATAAAGCTAAATTGCTCCTACAAACACAACACTATTCAGCAGCCTTTTGGAATTAAGAGCTGGTTTAAAAATAGCGTTTTTCCTTAACATTCATCTGAACCAGTTAGAAACTCAGGAAGGCAGGAATTTTCTAAATGGGCATAGAGCAATACAGTGCAGTGAGCCTCCAGGTGAGAGGTCTGCTTCCTCCTACAGCTGTACTCATCTGCAGAAACTCTGTCTTCTTGGCACAGTTTTTTGAATGGAGTTTACTGTAGGATTCTGTCTGGAGTGAGGCTGCAGGTTTATAAACAGCTCCATGAAATTTTAATGTATAGAAATAGTTATGTACATATTTTTAAAATGCAGTATATAATAAATAAAACTTGTTCTTGTGTTACATCCATATAGTTCAGAGTTAGCCTTTGTCAAGTATTTCTTTATTGTATCAGCACCTTTTTCCTTTTACCTTTTGTCAAAGAAAGCATTTTTCAATGAAATGGCCTATTCTTGAAGCTGCCCTTTTGAAAAAGTTCACTGTACAGTCAGTATTTACAGATGCTGTTTATACTGTCTTTCTCTCAAAAGACATGGCTTTTTATTTTATTGCTTTCAGTGAAACCCATGCTTGTAGTCCCTGACAATAATACATTTTCATGCATCACTGGCAATACAAGGCTTCATTTAGACTATTGATTTACATTCTTATTGTATTAGTACTTGTTAGTGTTTCATACCTTCTTATTGTTTGGTGATTGACCTTTGCAGATTTACAGTACATAAGCAATTAGCCAGTAATAGGTTAAATTAATAAGGAAGATTCCTATCAAATTTGGGGGATTCACACATCTATCATGTTGTGGTACTGTCCATTTCTTTATTTATATTCCTCACAGCTGTGGTTATGAGCTGAAGCCCAAGTGCAGTAAATCCTGCTGAAGTTACATGCGGGAAGAAGATGATGCACGGCGTGTGTATGATTTGCTGGGTGAGTGGGTAGAGATGGGAACTGCCAGAAAGGTTGAACTGTTTTCTTTTTCTGTCTTCACAGTCTCTTTTGTTTTTCAGTTGTGGATTTAACAAAACAAAACTAGAGATAATTTTAATTTTTAATTAAAGTCAATAGCTTATGTTCATTCTGATGTATTTGCTACAAAGAAGAATAAAAGAAAATACAGAGAGAAACTTGAAAGAGAAATGCATTTCTTCAGCTTAATTATTTAGTTTCCAACTAAGAAACAGCTCTGCAGACGTCGATTATCCTTTAGGGATATCTTAGAAGAAGTGAGCAATTAGCTTGATTTTCTGTTGAATATGTAGCTTGTGACTCAGTATGTGATCTATTAAAAAGATGATCATTCCTTTTAAACTGTGTCCTGATAAACATGGAGCCTGTTGCTGAAGATAAAAGTCAGTGGAGTAATCCAGTCCATCACCATGTGAGACACAGGTTTTCTGGCTTGCTCCACAACAGACAGTGGTAATTTTAGGTGTTCTAAGGACTGTAAGAGTAACAGAAGGGTGAAAGAGGAGGGTTATGCTCTCCTGTTAAAAGGTAACCTGGGATACTGCTTAAGACTCTTTGCAGCTTTAAGCATGCTTTCCCTTAGAAGCAGAGTCTAAAAAAAGGGCGACATTTCTCTGGTGGAAATAAAGTCTCCTTGCACTGGTTTCTGTAGGAAAGCAGCGACTGTTCTGCCCTCAGCAGCCTGGAGTCATGGATGGGGCTGTGAATGGAGATCAGCAGCTTGGGAAGTTCAGGCAAGGCTGCGTGGGAAGGGCTGTGGAGAGGGGCAACAGAGGGTATGATCCATCCTGCTGCCATCCAGCCTTCCTGGGGCACTCTGGCCCTCTCAGGATCAGTGCTGGGTCACCACCCACACACAGCACCACGGTCCTGGCACAGACACACTGGTAAGAAGAAAGCAGGAACGGGAAGGGATATTTGAAAGAGTTGTATGATAAGCACAACTTGTCTGTGAGTGCATGGACTCTGCTGCCACTGCCCTGCTTCCAGATTGTTGCTGCTGGATTGAATATGCCCAGACTGTGGAGCTGAGGGTTATATGTCTGCTGGCACTTGTGTTGCACAGCTGGCTGGAACATATAAACTCACAAAGTGCCCAGATTTCACACAGGAAAAGCAGAATGCACATTTTTGCAATTCATGTGTTAGGAGTTTTTTGGTTGCGGTTTTTTTGGTTGGTTTATTTAGTTTGGTCTGTGTGTCTTTTACTACTATTATGACATTAAAATTCTACTGCAGGGAGATACTGGAGAGTTTGAGCTTAAAAATGAACTTTAAGTAAGCGACTTGCACGAGGGTAAAGTTTGCAGATGTACTGCCAGATTTCCTGTACACCTCAGTCCCACTTCGAGCACCTCCACCTGTCAAACTGTGCTCCTCCAAATGCACACAGAGCAGATGCTCAGCCCTTGATGGGCCTAAATTAGTAGGCACCTGTATTTCTGACATTGAAGCTTCCATGCTATCTGAAATCTTGCTTCTGGTCATGTTTAAAAGTGCCACAGTCCTGACAGGACTGAGCAATGTGGTACCACACTTGTACCTTCATCTGCAACAGGAACCCAATGCTTTAATGTTCCATGACAGCAAAATCTGGGTCTCATTCCTTCAAGGCCAGACTGCTCTGAATCCTTTCTGCACCTTCCCAGCACACTAATGGAAGGGAGGAGCAAGCCTGAACTGTGCTTTCTTTCCCAGAATTGTGGCAGGATGTTGAATAATCCCGTGTTTGCCTTTCTGCAGCTGATTTCAAGGCCATATAAAAGAGGGCCCTGTGCACTGGTGCGACTGGCACTGGCGTGGGCACCGGTGGGCTCCCTGTGGCACGACCCCTCTGCTCCTGGCCTGGGTTGCTCCAGCCCACAGGTGGTGCACAGCAGCTTGGCCTCCCCTTCCCCTGGTCCCACTGAGCACTCTTCTTTACCTCCCTGTGCTCCTCCACTGCAGCCTGAGATGGGCTGTCCAGCCTGGGGAGGCATGGCATCCAGCTGTTTGTCAGACTGGACACAGGTCTTTTTGCATGATTGCAGTTCAAGTTACAGCTCATCCATGTAAGAATAAAAGTAAGAAATGCTTGCCCACCTCATCCTTTATTTATTTGCATTAATTGCATCATGCAATTTACACTTACTGCATCATGAATGCTACTGGTGCAAAACAGCCTGTCCTGCTCAAAGATACATATAACAGATAATCCAGGTGACACCTACTCACTGCTTACACGTAGCCCAACAAAAACCTCCTGTGTGGTTTCCAGGGCTAGCTGCAGTCCAAAAGCAAATTAGGTATTTTCTTGTGGCCAGGAGCCCAGACTAACAAACCTAACTTTTCATACAGATGGGTTGTGGCTTCCTGCATTGTGTTTCCATTTGTATGGAAAATGACCCTGGATCTGGCATCACCGGATCTCTGGCAAGGCTAATCGGCCTATCCAGCCACACGCTGACTCCTGACGAGCTCCTTAAATCCTTCTTGCATTGCTGTCCCCAGTGCTGAGGAGCAGCCCAACCCAGGATCCCGAGCTTATATTTTTTATAGTTTCACTTGTATTTGTATTTATTTTATTATTTTAGACCCTTCGTGGCTCTGCTGGCTTCGGGAAGGTGCTGTGCTCCACGAATGCAGTGAATGTGGGGCAATGCCAGCGTGATGGCCATGCCATAGGTTTAATCAGCTCAGCAGAGACTCACAGGAAGGCCATGTACTGCCCAGGAAGTCCTTCCATCCAGCCGTGCTGGCAGTGGACAGAGCTGGAGGTATTGCCCATGTCATTGCTTCCCTGAGGGGCGAGCTGGTGTCCCTGATATTGGGAATACAAGGCATCTCTCAGGCAGTGTCTTACTGGAGAATGCGATCCCTGGATAAGGTGTGGTGAGGAGTCAGGGAGCAGCACAGCACCTTTTGTGAGTGCCAAGCTCCAGGCTCTGAGCTGGCTGCTCTGGCAGAGGGTGTCATGGGTGGAGTGGGAGCTTCAGACAAAGTGTATTAGAGAAGCCCTCCTGTTGAGTCAGCCCTCCTGTTGAGGTGCAGAAAGGACCCCCTTGCTTTCTAAACTCCTTCTCATAGAGGAGCCTGGGAGTGGCTGGATCCAATCTTAGCCCCAACCTCTGCCAACAGTTTAAGTCTAAGGAATTAGAGAGGTGTGATTGAAGCCTTGCACAGCTTTGTCCCACAGGATTAAGAATGGTAAACCAGATATATTTCTATAAAAATGGATGACTTACGATGATAAATGGTCAGACAAAAAGACTTAATCAGAATTACTTACTACACAGTATAGAAGATAAAACTACCATTATAGTATAGTCTAGTGTGCTATATTAAAGCAATTATATTAAATCTAGCAAAACCCCCCAATTATTAAGTAGAGTGATGTCACTCACCCATACCAACAACTGTGGGCAAATCTCTTCTGCTCATCCTGGAGGACTAACCTTGAAGGGCATCCCCACCCAAGGGAGGAATCTCCACACACACTCCAAGAAGGGGTGTTAGAAGAGCCTGCCGATGAAAGTGGGACTGGACTTTTGTAGTCTAAAGTGATTGACTGTATAAAGTGATATGTCTCCAGGCCAGCTGTGCCAGCTTAGCATTTTTAGATGAGGATACTTTACCATATCTGTCACATTTTCACCTCATTATCAGAATGTTTAACTTTGGGGTTGATGAGTCAGAATGGTTTTACCATGATTCAACACCAAAAGCAGTATGACACCCCCTCTCAGTTCCCCACTTTGTGGGGAAAAAGCTTTGTGAGGCAGGGCGTTGTTGGAGTTGTGTTACCCCATCCCAGGCAGAGCATCCTGCCACAGAGGGCCGGGCAGCCCAGAGCCATGCGGGCAAGGGCTGGCCACAGCCAGGAAAAAGCCAGGAGACAGCTGAGTGCATGAGATGGCTGTGAAAGGCACCAATGGTGGAAAAAGCCCCAGTGAGTACAGGCAGGGTCTACCACAGCTGTGGGTTGCTGGCAGGGCAGGAAGAGCCAGCGGGGAGCATCCAGCCCTGGGCAGCAGCAGGAAGAGGCCTTCCCTGTGAAGGACACCAAAGAGCCACGGTCAGGGCAGGCAGTGCTGGGCTTCACTGGAGGTTTGGGGTTCACTGAGTGCATTGCTTCTGCAAGTCTTGCTTTTACATCTTAAACAAGGAACTAAATTAGTATGTGAGCCATTGCTCTATGTTCATGCTGAAGTGTTCCAGTGGAAATGTTCTGACCCAGGGAAGCTACAGCATTCATTTTTCCTGAATGCTTTTGTAGGGAAATAAAACTATAGGTTATTTCTTATTGTATGTCTGAGAGGCTGTACAAGAGAGTTAAAACTGAAGGGCAGGAAGAATTTAAGGAAAAGGAGTAGGACCTCTGTCTGTTCAGAATGATTCCAGCTTAAAGATAGGACACTGCTTCATTTTCACTTCAAGCATCACTTCACTGATATTTCTGACATTTTGGAGGAGCAGAGTGAAAAAAACCCCAGAGATCTTTTCAATCCATTGGAAAATATCTTCCTAGTGTTTCACCAGAAGGCTGAAAGACATTTCATGGAAATGTGTGTATGTGCAAACACTTACATAAATATTAGCCTTTATTAGTGACAAAATGGGGAAAACAATATGGCAAACACAACTACTGTAAATGGTACAAATTCATCAGAGTTTGAGTACCAGGAGGCTGCTTTTGTGTTGGATGAAAGTTCACTCAGCTTAAGGTTGCCTCCAAATATAGAACTAACTCAAGAGTTTGGATTTAACACTGACTGGACAAGTCATATTTCTCCTTAATGAGGCTCAGCTCTGAAGAAAAGGAGGAAAAGAAAAGGGTCAGTGTGATAAGCTGTGCAATGCAGGGATTGGATCAAGCCGAGACACTGGTGGCCTTTAGGAGCAGCCGCAGAGACCTGTAAGCAGGTTGGCACATGCAAATTGTTTTCTGTATACAACTGCCTCAAAGCAGTTTGTCATTTTCTTCAAAATAGGACAGACAGAAAAACTGGTTAGTGGCTTCTGGGAATTCTTCATGTTTTACTTCTCAGCCTGGTAAGACGTGGGAGGTTTTTTACCCAAAGACAGCATATTCATACCTAAAAATTTATTGTGAAATTTTGGGAGCCATCTTCAGTGTTACTTAGTAGCTTAAGGAGGTTTGGAGGCTCTGAGTTTTGAAGTTAAATAAATACAAGAGGAGTCAGATGACAGCTACACAGGTTTAATCCTGGTAAGTCCAGAGCAGATGGGGGGGGTCACTGCAATATTTGAAGCACAAATATTCTCTGTGGGTCTTTTCCAGCTCTTATCCAGAATTTGTGGAGAATATCTTTAGGTGTAAGAGAAGTCTATAATCCTTGCGGAAATCCGAATTTTAATGATGCTGATGATTATTTTTTTCCCCGTTGATTTCATATTGATTGGATTTCAGGAATAAACTTCATTGTGAAAACAGGATAAATGTAGTTTATAAACAAAAGTGTTTGGGATAGACAGCTCTAATCCGGGTGAGGCAGTGAACTGTTTCCTAGGTTAATTTCAGTTCAGATCAGATACAAATCACTGAAAATTTGGAAGATAAGTGTCCTGTCCTGTTCATTTTATGTCGTAGATGAAAGAACTTTCCTTAAAGTTTTGAATTTGACACCCAGTCTTCTACTTGCAGTGTACTTCTAAGGCTGTGTCCTGCCTCTTGGCCTTCCTTTTATGGCTCAGCATCCAAAAGGCTACAAACTGCCCAAGGCAGAGTAACTATTAACAACATTGGGAAATAAGAAATCTGATCACATTTTCAATTGGCAAAATTGTAGGGGTTTTTTTTGGTCATCTATTAGGAAAGCAGGTTTTAGTAATAAAATTAGTGTTATGCTTGTTTAGTATGCCTATGATATTGTGAAAGGAAATTTGGGACTGGTCAAACGGCAGCTATGCAGAAAATACATCACAAGCACATTGCTGGGCACTGTAATACTTGCAGCTCAGAGTAAGAAATAGTAAGAAAGACCTCACCAACTGCCTGTGGCAAAATTAATCAAGTCAGCTCTGTCAGAAGGCTCTGGAGCTTCTACCAGGACAGGCCATTTCACCTGCTGTTTCTCACTGGTTGTTTATAGATTGCAAGGTTGCATCAGGTTTCTTGGCTCTCCATGCACTAAGTACTTTAAACATATCACAGAAAAATTTCTCAAAACACTAACAGTGTAATTAGGTTTGGTTTTTTTTCATTCACCAACTAAATACAGTATTATCCACTGGATAAAAATGACTGACATTTCTCAAGTTGCCACCAGCAAAATTCTTGAATCCCCAAATACCTTAACATAATTAAGTTATCCTCATACAATTTCTTCAGGGATCATAGTGGTACTACTACTGGGTTTCCTAAGGAAACTCAATCTATATACTCATGCTACAGATGTGTTAACTCACAGCTTTTTCCTCCTTTTGGACTTTTCAACTATACCAACCAATTTCACGTAAGTCTGACAGTAAAAATGCCTCAAAGATATTAAATTAACGCAGGCTCTGTGGCAATCTTCGATGTCATCACTCAGGGACAGCGGGTTTTACAGTGTCCCTGCAGTAGCAGGGCATGTGGAAGGGGAACAGGCCATGCAGCTGCTGCAGCTCTAGAACAGGCTCTCGCTGGAGCACAAGCAGTGCCACAGCACCCCGGGATAAGATGTGAACTCAGTGCATAGCTCCTGCCACTCCTGGAATGGCTTGTTCATGCATGAAAACCTATTTTCCAAAGAGACCTTACTGACTTCCAGAAGAACAGACCATGTCCACATGGCTACCTCCTGATGCTGGCGTTGCCTCACTGTTTGTCTGCATACACGAGTGGACCCCAGCAAGGAGTCCAGGCTGTTCTGCAGTGTCTTCTCAGGTGATTCATGATGTCTTTGTAAAGGTCCACGGGACTGAAGTCACACACAGGACGTAATAGTGTTTTTAAATTTGTTTGGGAAAGAGAGAAAGCATTACAATAATGTCATCAACTGGAAATATCTGGAAAATAGAGGTGGTTTAGACTTGGTCTTTTATAAACTCCAAGTTTTTATCAGTGATTCAGTTCAGTCGTGATTTTTTTTGTTTTGTTTTAAACAGATGCAGTGATGCCATACCCAATGCATGTAGTTAAGCAAGAACAGGGCTCTGTTAGGGTTTATTTATTATTGAGAAATAACCAGATTGTCTCAAAACAAGGTATCTCAATAGAACTGTTGTGCCACCAGCTATACTTGTGTGTATCTGGCTTGCCTAGATGTGGCAAACTCTTCTTGTATATGAAATTTATGTTATACAGATATGCAGGAGTGTTTGTGTGTAAAGCAAGTGCAGATGCAAATATCCACATTCTACTATAAATACCAAACAATATATTAAAAAAAGGTTTTGCCAATTAAAACCCCCCAAGAATCTTTTTTATTATTATTTCTTTTTAATCTTACAGCCTGTATCTGCTTTGATAGAACAGCTGGGATAGGGCTGCTCTAGCTTCCATTGTGATCCCCAGCCTGGATACTCAGACTGTGGATGGGAGGGATGGCTCTGCCCCCCTCACATGCTTCGTGTTGCTCCTGCCTCTTGGCTTTTTCAAAAATGCGTCTTTCCTACGTAGGCAGGGCCGATGTGCCATCTGTTGGGGGGATCAGCATCCCCAGGCCACAGCCCTGCAATGCTCCTAGACAATGTAGGAAACGTACGACTGGAATGTAGCGGCTTGCATTTGCATTTCACACATTCAGCTTTGCTTCACACATTCCCCTCTCTCAGACATGATAAAGGCAGGGAACACTCTATTTCTTGTCAGCATGGATGGATGGCACCCCTAGAAGAGTATGCATTTGAAGCAATATGTTCTGCATCACTGACGTAAGCCAAGATGCTGTTAAGGCCGGGCAGGTTTGTTTTCCTATTCAGTGCTAGTGAGAAGGGCACTCGGGGACTTGGTGTCCTTGAATTTAAAGAAGATTGAAATGTTGCATTGTTCAGAATGAAGGGGAAGAGGATGGGAGCAGAATGATGCTGCAGCAGACGGTAAACACTTGATTGCAAGAGCTGAATAGGCTTGGCCTACATTTTGAATCTCATCATGGTCTCTTTTATTTCACTCATTTGTACCTCCAACTCTGCAGTCAGTCCCAGGTTTAATCCTGCTCTTTCTCACACATTTTTCTTCAGATCTGCAATGCTGGCCGAGCATCTTGGCAGAAGAGCAGTACATGCCCAAGCATTTATGAATGAGGGATGCCAGAGTGGTAATGTACACAAGGTAATTACTCCCTGTTTATGTTTAGTCCTTTTAAGATTGAAAGTTGTCCTCATGAGATTCACCTAGTAATCTCTAAACCTTCATTTCATATTGTGTGGCAGGGCTGTAATGGTCAGTGTGCAGAAATGTTTCTGTATTTCTAAAAGGAAAATTTTATCTGTAGCAAGCCCTGTCCTTTCCCTTGCCCTACCCACCAAGCAAATCCATCACTCTCTCTTCATTTCCCATTCCACCTGGGGAAGGCATCAATGTAGTGAATGCTAAGTACTGAACTCATTTGCAACTTGCCAGAGCCACTTCTGTTATTGTTTATTTTCTGCTTACCTTGGAATAGTTACAAACAGG
>VZTE01005845.1:885910-939742 GCA_013397775.1 Eulacestoma nigropectus | reverse complement strand
GCCATGGTAGTTTCCAGCGTAATTCATTTAAATATCCAGATTTTTTTCAAATCAGTCTGTGGAGGCCAAGACATTTGTAAAATTATAGTTAAAGCTAAGATGGGAAAAGAAAAATACTGGTGTTTTATATCTAGCTGATATTTGACAGGAATGACCAATTCTGATTCTATGCAAATCTGAGTTCCTTGCTGGAGATGAAGGAAAGAAATAGAGACAAATTTGATGCAATGCATTTGTAATAGAGAAAACAACTTTTTGATCTATTCACAGGGCTTGCTATATTTTTCTCCTGCAAAAAAGTGTCTAGAACTTCAAATTATATCTGGATTTACAGATGCTTTGAGGGACTTTTGAACCTTTGTCTCCTTGTCTCCTGTCTCCATTGCATGGATGATTAGAACAGTAGCAAACAATCGTGACTCACTCATCCTTTCACCCTTTATATACAAACCAAACATTTTTTGTCAATTTATTCAACACCTTACAGTTGATTCCCTAGGTAGATACATCCTTGATTCTGATCATCCTTTAGAATGACATCTTAAAAATATATAAACTATGTTACTCTTTGATGCATACAAATGCATAAAACTGAGTATAAAGAATGATGTCTCCACTCTTTGAAAACAACAGCATTTGTCAAACTATTTCTAAATTTCAGTCCACAAGTTCTGTAGGATGGGTTTACAGCTAAACTTTCATCACTAATTTCTACAAATATTTCCGTGGTAATCACTGCCCCAATCACCCTTGCCATTTGTTTGTGTTATACACAGAATTTTGGAAAAAATTAAAAGTAGGTCAGTATAGAAGTTAATACTTCAACTGCTCTCTGATTTTAATTTCCAGTATCATTCAGGGACTGAAGGCACTGCAGTGTTTGCGTTTGGCAAAGCTGGAGAAACTCCAAGATACGACTGGTCCCTGTTAGCGCATTAAAGAACGAATGGCTTCAGGCAATGGATGGCTGGGATTTGGTCTGTGGATGTGATTCCTGGCTGTGCTTACACCCTGGACATGTCTTGCTTATGGCTGTTTGGAGAGATGTTCAAGTCTGCATCAAACAGTACGACAAAGAACAGGCCTGAAGGATGGACCTTTCAGTGTGTGTGAGTACCACCTTCCTCCCTGTAACGTGCTCACCAAAACCAGAGACCACAGTCGACTATGTGAAATTTCCTTTTGTGCCCTTTAACGTCACCTGTAACTTTGAACACGGAGGGGAGGGCTTGAGGAAGGTAGTATGAGACCCAAGTGGTACCTGCAATTCTCTCCCTAATCAAACAGCTAGAGAAACAAAGGAGAGCTGATGGGGCTGTACTTGGGACTGCTACCCTCGGGACTAATCCTGGACAAAACATCCAAACATGGGAAAAGGAGAGTAGAGGGTTGTCCTGAGGAGACATCCAGTGAGGTGGCACGAGTGTGTGGCACTGTGTGAGTGACCACTGCCCCAGCTCTGGGCATTAGCCTCATGGCACAGATTGCTCAACTGCACTTCCTGGTGCGCTGGATTATGTGTGTTCTTCCAGCTCCTGGTGCTGCAGTGGGTAATAGCCTGCATGGCATTAAATCTGGTGGTGATCCCCACTGCAGAGAGCATGTAAGAGCTGTGCAGTGCTCAGGGACCAGCAGAGCAGGCTGGGGTTAGGGAGAGACAGGGTTGAAGCACTTCTTCATAGGTGATGTTAGAAATACCAAATTGGTATCTTAAGATCAGACCTTGTTCCAAAGAGACAAGAGCTGTCCTTCCTCCCCCGGCTCTGCAAGGCAGCCTTCCAAAGCACTCAGCTTTGTTTCTCTCTATGTATTCATTACTATTTTTTAATGACTGAATTCTCACTCAACCATGAAATAATTTAGGGAAAACTGCATTAGCAAGCAGACTTGCTAAGTTCATAATTAAGGTATTTTCAAATATTATGGGTGGAAATTAACTTACCATGCTGTCTGTGGAAACAATGCAGAAGGCAGCAGGTTGTCTTGTGGAATATTTATGAAATACTAGCTGGTTTTGGCTGAGGCCCTGGACAAATCCACAGCAACTGAGCACTGAGGGTGTTGGTATCGGTGTAGTGGTGGCTGGAGCTGATGTCACTCACACAGTGCTGGTGATAACATCCCCTGAACTGATGGTTTTGTCTTTTTCATGTTTAATCATGTTTTCCCGTAATTGTGTGTCTTTTAAGAGGAAAGAGGGTTTCTTTTTAAGAGGAAACCAGTGGAAGGTGTGTTAGAAGATCCCTCAGCATCAATACCTAATATCCTGTTCCTCTGCAGCCTAAACCTTGGGACAGCTCACTTTCTCTATTCCCTCTGTCAGGAAAACTGGGAGTGGGGCTGGTGGGGACATGGGTGAGGAGAAAGTTTTGGCAAGAAAAAAGGTGTTTTAATGAAACTAAGTTGTTTAACAGAAATGGCAGGCTTTTGATACATTTATGTTGGATAAAGCCATGAAAAACCTAACTTAATATTTTGTTTTGGTTACTTTTGTTTCAGAAAAGGAAATGAAAATTTAATTTCTGAATGCTTATTTAAAAATGTCTTCTCAGTTCAATATTGACTACTGTCATTTTAGGAATGGGAAATAATTTACACATTAACAAGGAAAACATTACTTTTTAAAAAATAGATATATAACAAACACAAACTTCCATCAGTAAACATTTCCTACATGTGACAGGCTGGCAGTGGGACAGGGTGGTTGAGACGAGATTGACCCGAACTGAGCACAAGCATTTGAAGTCATGGGAGAGAAAGGACAAGGCAGAGCAGCAGTCCTGCTCCTGTGGTGGGTGGAAAGGTGGAGCTTCCCCTACATCTGTTCTGCTTGGGAGAGGCTGAAGAGTCACTGCAGTGATGGCATCCTCCCACTTGGAGCTGTAGTGGACACTCCTCCAGCAGGATTTGCAGCACCTGTAACTGGATGTGTGCGTGCATGTGGTCCATGGGTACCCCAGCAGCGAGCTGGAAATCTCACTGAAGGGGCTGGTGGCAGCAGTGTGGGACAGTCCCCTCTCACATCCCTGCTGTATCAGTCTGTGGAAGCAGGGTGGGGAAGGCATTTGGGAGGTGTGTTTTAGGTGTATTTTTAAGATGTCAGTGGGGCAGAGTTTTGCCTCCTTTCACAGGAGGCTATTCTGCGTGTAGCAGGGCTAACCTTAATCACAAAAGGCATCCACACTGGAAGTGAAGATGTTGGTAACCTGTCAGTGAGATGTGATGTCAGGATGTGAACATTAGGAATGGAGATGATGTACTAGGTGACTACAGGCACTCATCTGGTTGTGTCTCTGTCAGGCTGGCTTGTGGTGAAAGCAAGAGTTAACAGCTAACATTGTTTTATGGCCAGTACATGTGGTAAATAAGATTACCTATAATGAGATTAGCCTTGGACAGACTAAACCAATGATGAGTTCATCTTGGTCTGAGGCAATCCTGAAGCAATTGTAGCACCAGAGAGGATCTGAGTGGTGCTGGCTGTGCCGGCGTGCCAGGGCCATGCCAGGAGGTGGTGGCTTCTCCTTCTTGGGTGGAAAGACAGCTGCTGCAGGGAAAGGGTGGCTGTGAGTAATGCACCTCGCTGTAGGAATGTCATGCAATTGATGTAATGAGCTTCAAAGGATCATCTCTGGTGAAAACTGAGTGCAGTTACAGCTGGAAATATTTGTGAGGTGACATGTGTTCTGCCCAGCAGCGGGAGGTTTGTCAGCAATGCTCCCAGTGCTGGGCAGTGGGGCACCCGAGGGGACAGAGGTGGGAGATTTGGGTTTTGCCTGGGAACAGCAGGAGGTAGGGCAGGGCATGTGGAGCCCCTCCTGTGACCCAAGGGGGTCAGGCACTGACCAGCACTCTGGGCTGGTGGGCAGCTGCTGTTGCCTGCAGCCCCCCAGGGGGGTATTGGCCGGAGACACAGGAATGGATGTTATCAGGGGGCAGGGAAGGGAATTAATGCAGCCTTAAATAAATGTAGCTGGAACAAGACACCTGACAGCATGTGTTTGTGCTGTCCTTGAACAAACAGATTTTGTCTGGGATGGATTAAATTAGTTATGAGTTTAAGTAAAAATATATGGGGAATAGAAAAGAGCAGCCTGGTAGTGAAGTCACTGGCTTCAGAGAAATAGTCCTGCATTTCCACATCATTTTCTCAGTATGTTGCATACAGCTTCTCTAGGGGGGCCTCCCATAGAAAATAGCACCAAAAGGCATAAACCCAAACAGGGATTTAGGAGAGCAGGCCCAAACCTCTGCAGGGTAGACCTGGCGTGTTCCCACTGAAGGCACAGTACCACTGGGGAGAGCTGGATAACAGCTAGACCTGCAGAGTGCAGACCTGGCCTGAGACAGCCTTGTATTTGCTGATGTATTTTAAGTCACCAATTCTGACATCCGACACACTCAGTCTCTGTGGTTTTATGGTGGTGTAAATTAAATTAAAATCTGTCCATGTAGTGTTGTTGCAATGCAGATCTGGTGTGGTGGTGGTTTCATGCCAGCTCAGTGTTACCCATCCAGTCTGTCCCACTGGGAAAAGCTCAAATATCTCCCTTAGTCCAAGGTCTCTGTTACAGAATACACAAGGCAACGGCAAATGGCAAATGATCATCATTTTAGCAGACACAATTTACATTCCTACCACTCGGACACTTTATTTCTTTGGACAAATCTCACTGTCATCCATCAACTTTTGATATTCAAAATCTAAATATATTTGCTATTTTTTTCCAATCAAATATGAAATGGTTATTCTATTTTCAGTAATCAGTCTTTTTAACACATTTAAATTATCTTTTAACAGAAGAAAATATGACCTAGAAGTCTTTGAAGCCAACCTACTCTTTTCTTTTCCTGTTGCTTTTCACTAAACACAATGTCTGTAGTGCCAGACTAAAATTATGCTGCTTAAACTTGATAAAGTACTGCATCAACAACAAAAAGGAAACTATGACAGAGAAATGAATGGAAAGCAAAAAAAATTCATAGTACGCCAGGCAGGCTTTTCTTTTCCATCTCACATTATGCAGTGTGCAAAAGTATCCAATTTGAAAAACTGACTCAGAGCAAACTGCTAGCAAGAAAGCAGCGAGGAGGCAGACACAAAACTGCTCGCAGACCGGATTAAGTGACCTTATTGCCAGCCCTTCCCCCAGCACATCAGAGATTTAAGCAAGCTGTGTCCTCCAGGGCAGTTGAGGCCTGGCCAGGGTCACCCCCTGAGCCCCAGCATTGCCCGGGGCCAGGGCCCCCCTCAGCTGTACCTGCCCTCGGCCCAGGGCTGGGTGGGCATTGTTTGCTTTGAAGGGTGCCAGAAATAGAGATGAACTAGATGGAACAGTTCAGCTTATTAAATTGTCTCAGTGCAAATTGAGAGTGAGCATATGAAGAGGGAGATTGGTATTTGCTATATTTCTCTTTCTCAGAAACACTATTAGTGATCTCCCACTTCAGCACTTCACTTGTTGGTTAGTCCCCATTCTCCAAATGCCACTATGTCACAGAGGGAACATCAGCCCAGAAATAATTAGTATGGCAATTTGGCACTCACTCTTCAAATTACATCTAGCAGTTGCATGCAAAATTGTCTGTAGAAATCATCTGGCTCTTACCAAGAGTTAGTTTAATAATGGAGCTTGTTTTGTTACTGCCACTATTATGTTGAAGTCTGTGGTTAAGAATTGTTTTCCCCTCTAGCTGATGGAAACATCTTCTAGCAAAAGCAAGAGAAATTGAGCCTTTTCTACTGCAATCTGCTTTGCTGGACTGAGGAGTCCTGACCTAATCTCTCTTCAAAATATAAGTGTTCACTGATCGTGGCTCTCTGGGGAGACCCATCCGAATGCTGGATTTCACACACATTATACACTATTGCAGCTCTTCCTCTTATCACTAATTAACTATTAATTGGTGCAGAGACAATAGTCAGACCTCCCACTTATTATGTGACTACTGAGCCTAAGGTGGGCTATGGTACAGAGGAGGAAAAGGTAGCAGGAGAAACGAAAAGACAACTCTCCAACCCTAGAGAGGAACCAGCTTTTTGTTGCAGAAAGATCCAATGCCCTCAACTTGAATTTTGCTTGTCTCCATCCTTAATGAATATTTTCAGGACTCTTATGAGAGAAATGCAGAGTCTATTTTTCTTTCTGCCAAAAAATCCCCCATCTTGAACCTGAGAAAGCTTCTTCAGCAAAAGGGGGTTTTGCCCCAGCAGGTACAGTCCCCTGAAATTGTCCCAGTCCAGCATGTCAGCATCATCCCAGCAGCAGTATTTTGTCCAGCCTTCAACCAGATTACTAAGTGACTTAGCAATCAGCCTTTCCCATGACAGCAGGAGGTTCTGCAGCAGACCTTGCAGGTGGGATTTTAAGAGCAGGAATAATAGATAATGATGGGGCTATGTCAAAGGAAAATACAACATCCTTATAATGTGGACATTACAGGATTTCTGAAGCTGCTTTCAAAATGGGTCCAAAGAATATCTCCAGCAGTGCAGGGCCTCTGGAAAAAGAAAACAGGCAGCCAGTGTACTAGATTGAGAACAGTAAACAAAAAGGAACGGGGTGGTTTGTGTGTGCATGTGTGTTTGTGCTCATGCCTCTTGGGCTTTGCACATCCCCAGGAGCTTTTAGAGGTCAGCAGCTTCTGCACATCAGCTGATTCTCTGCAGCTGGACACACGCACATCACTAGTGAATGCCAGGCAGTGCAGGTTGGTTTGGGCATCTTTCCTTGACATAGTCGTAGGCTTAGTCTGTATGTCCTTGGTGACACAGAGGGTATCTGTTTTTGAACATGTGGAATAAAGAATGCACACTGTGAACATGTCTTCACATGGCAGGTTCTTTGGCTGTGTGCTCTGTGGCTACTCCTTAGATTTCATGTGTTGCTTTTTTCCTATGGATTAAAAGCAACTGAGCCTGATACCATGACAGCTGTGTGGCCAAGGAGCTGGGTGGGGAGGGACAGAGGAAGGTTTGATTTTCACTGTCCATTTATTCCTTGGTGTTAGTGCTTGCTTGAACTGCAGTGCAATTAACCAAACACCTGATGCTTATGCACTAGGGCACCTGATGGTGTTTGTAATGGCACTAAGTTATGAGCACTCATGGAATGGGGTGTTGTTCCAATTGTCATACTCTTCTTCTGGCAGTCTTTAAATCCCATTGGATTAGTAGCTCCTATAATGATTATGACTGTCAAATTAAGCCATCTGTAAACACTAAAACTTGCAAGCTCTTACCAAATTCACAGCACTCATGTCTGGGAAATAAGTTCTGCATCTTTTCAGCTGGCTGTCACGAAAATTCTTACATGGTTGGCATGTGCCTTGGTCCCTTCCTCCCAGAGCATCCTTGCCCTGTGCTGTCCCAGCCAGTGTCTCCACCCTGCTGCTGCAGGGAAGGTAGCAGGCATGGGGCTCCTGCCCTGCCACACATGGCTGGGGTGTGCTCTGCCTGCAGGGTGTCAAGAGGCTACCTTGAGTGGCAGTGCCTAATTCATGGCTCTAAGCAAGTCACAAAGGAGTTACACTTCCCAGCAGTGAGGCAGCCCCCTTGCAACACACGTATTTAACAACTCAAGCACAAAGGAGCAACCTGTGCCTTAAAGCAGGCTGAATTCCACAACAGAAACCAAACAGGAACCAGAGGCTGGGCTCACTGGGTGCTGTTTATCCTTACTCCTTGCGGCAGCCATGGAAGATGCTACAGAGGCTGCTCAGAGTGGTGTCACCAAGCAAATCTCCCTGTAGCTGTCTGCAGCCCTTGGCTGTGTCCTTGGTGCCCTGCAGCAGTGACCAACTTCCCTGCTCATCTCCAGTGCCAGCTCACCTCCATCCAGACAGGATTCCTGCCTCTCAGCTTGGCCTGTTGGTAAGCACAATGTGTAATTAATTATGCAAACCAAAGGTGCAGTGTAATAACACGTGGTGTGTTGCTCACACCACACCAGCAACGTTAAATGCCTCCAGGCTGCTCTTCAGGTGCAAAAACAGGCCAGGACAGAACTACTGAGGAGAGGAGGGAGAAACCCAGCCTCACGGATGGGCTGTTGGAGTTTCCCTGTTTTCTGCCAGGTTTAAAGGGCCAACTGGCTGATATCATGGGCTTCCCTATGCAAAAGCTGGGTCAGAGAGATCTGGGATGTGTCATAAGAACTTTAAGTGGTGAGACTTTTGCTTGCTGTCACCATGGCATGGCTGGCTGAGCAGCTCAGAGCCTGCTGTGAGACAGGGTTGGGGGCTTGGCTTGAAAGAAGCAGAGCTCGGGCCAGTGGTGTTGGCTGCTTGTCAAGGGTTAGCAGAACAGGGGGAGTCATTGAGATATCCTGCCCTGAGACAGCTCAGGGCTTTGAAAATGCTTTAGGTGACCTTAATTTTGATTCAGGGTGTGCAGTAATGAGCAAGTAGTGTGATGAATGCATAAAGCTGACAGAAGGCACTGGCGTCTGTAAAGAAATAGGATGTGCAAGGTCAGGAAAGGTGTGCAGGGTGAAGTGATGGTTCAGAGGCAGTGAGCATGCCAGGCTGACTCATGAGCTGAACTGTGCAATAATCACAGGTAATTATTGCACGCCAGCCAGGAGAAGGATTTGCATACATACCATGCTGGACCACAGGGTCCATTTGGGCTCTGGCATGCTCCGCTCACAGCTCAGAACAGACTGGCAGAGAGATGAGGAGCCATTTCCAAACAGCCAATATTCTGTTTGTCTCTCCATCCAGCTTCCAGACGTGACATTGAACCATGATGTGCAAGAGTGAGGAGACAGGGAGCTCTGAAGCAATGAAGGGCAGATGAGTGCCTGTATTCACCCCCTCAAAGACGTCTGCACTACAGGAATGTGCTTCTGAATGTATAGTGAGGAATTCACTTGTAAGCCAATATATTTTTCCCTGAAATGAAAACAATGGAAATCCTGAAAAATAATGAAGCCCTGTTGGACAGGACCTCTCAGGCAACATAGGCTGTGGCTTATCAGCTAAGGGGCAAGGTAACACACCTGCCTGGGTCTCTTGTAACAGAGCAATCCCAAGGGATTCCCATCGTCCCGGGGGACAGGTTTTGAGCTTGCAATAGGAAAATAACCATAGTACCTCCACTCTGGTGCAATTAGGGCCCTTGTGTGGTTTGGGTTTAATGTCACCTTCCTCTCCCTTGACCAGGTACGTGGCTGGGTTGGTGCTGATGGCAGGGAAGGTGCGTGTCGGTGTCTAAAGACACAGCACAGATGAATTCCATCCCAAAGCAGCTCTCTGAATGCAGAGAAAAGCACAGATTTTCTGTGTGCCTGTGAACAGACTCCTTGAAAGGAGAGCAGATGTACAAGTCTTGTGGTTGAACACAAGGTAAATGTTCTCATGCACTGGGTAAGGGCTACTGGAACCTCCTGCCTGCCGTTCCTTGTACCTCATAGCGCAGCTGCCAAAACCCAGCAGTTACAGGCAGATCCTGCCATGGATCTTAGGGGTGCATCCATCAGTACCTCTAACACCATTTCTCTCCCCACTAGGCCCGAAGATATGTCTGCTGCAGACATGTCCCTTTGGAGATAGTTTTGCAGGTAACCAGCCTTTTATCAGTGTCTCACATGGCATGCTTAGAAAGAGAAACTTAACTGTAAGCAATAATTAGCATCTGTCTAGACTTGTATATGAAATGTGCAGTATATAAAGCATATATATATATATACATGCTCACAATGTATTGCAAACAAGTACATATACAGGACTGTTTATATGCTTAAGATTTCTTGCAGCAAAATACCATTTTAGATTGAATAATACGAAGCTGTACTCTTTTGGCTATAATATAGCCAATATTTTTATAATATTTTTAGCTTTATCTGGATAATTCAGCTACTCTTGGGTAGCAGTAATACTTTCTCTTCTCTTCTTATGATGCTGATTTTATTCTGGTACTCAGAGTCTCTCTGGCAATGCTCTGCCTCCCATTCCATGTTTACCGTTGGAAAGTTGGAATACGCTGTGATTGGTATCTCAGCAGCCGAGTGTGTGCTGCTGTTCAAGTGGGACAAAAAGAAATTCTACCTAGTCACGGGTACTGTGGGGAGATGACCAACGCTAAATGATTCACTTTTAAGACCTCAGATCCGTATTACGGGCAACTAGGATGAAGCCAGGCATCCAAGTAAAATAAATCTCTCCCCGCGAGTCCCGTGGCTGGGCGGCGGCTTCGCTGCCATGGCCCGGGGGTCATCGCCGAGGGGCAGCCGCGGGCTGCCCCGGGACGGCATTCGGGAGCGATGTGACACCAGAAGTGACGTGGCGAACATCTGGGCTGCAGCGCACCACCCCCTCCCCAGGCTGTCAGGAGAAGGCGTAAGGACTGGAGGAGCTGCTGCTGGGGTGCGAGCGGGCTGTCGGGACACGATGGGCTGCGGCGCCTTGCGGCTTTCATTTCTGAGTCGCTGCGAACCCTCGCTGAGCCGGCGGCAGCGCCGCCCGTCCCGCTGCGGGGTGGCCCTGCCCTCTTCCCCCCCGCCAGCCTTCCCGTCCCGTCCCTTCTCAGGGACCCTGAGAGCCCGGGTCGCTGCCGCAGCCGCCCCTGGCAGCCGCAGGTGCGGCTGGAAGCAACAAATCTTGGCCGTGTTCTGCCTCACGCGTGCTGTTCGCAGGCCGCCAAGCAGCCCTCGGGCGCTCGCACCGTGTCGGCTCAGGAGTCCCCGCTGCACTGGGGGTGAAATAACCCCCGATCCGGCACACACAGCTCTCTGCTCAAGCGCAAAACGGCCTCGGAGCAGCCCTCGGGAGAGAGGGAAGCAAGTTCTTGACCTTTATTTTATAGCCCGCGCAGGGAGGCGAGCAGGGGACAGGGACTCGCAGTGCTGCGGTGCCCAGCGGCGGCCGGTGGGGCGGAGCTGCGGCTCTGAGCCCAGCGGCGCTTCCTCAGCCACAAAAGGCTTGCACAGAGGGGCAGGGACACAGGTATTCGCACCACCGTGGGAACAGGGAGAGGAAGGCCAGGCCAGGCTCCTGACTGGTTTGAAACACACAGGTTTTTTGAAATACATTTTTCCTCATGGTTGGACAAGAGGAATTTCAGTGATTTGCAGCTAAGGGTACTCCCCAAATCACTCCATCCTATCTGTTGAATGTATAAAGTATCCAACTGCCATTCTTAATGCATGCCAAGTTCTAGTAAAGGATAGAAATTTTTTGGGGAAAAAAAAGTAATGTGTATTAATTCTTGTACCAGTATTAATCTCTGTGTGGGGGGAAAAGGTGTTGGATGCAAGGTTTTTGAATCCACAAGCTCTCTGCTAACCATTACATGATATGATGTTCTGGCTAAATTTACACCAGATGACAAGTTGCCCAAAACCAAATGATGCAAAGGCTAAACATCACCATAACATTTAGTAGTCCAAACTCTTAGCCTACAGCATCACGATACGTAATGGCAAAATGAACTAAGTCCTGTATTACTTCTAGACAGCTCAGAGGATGCTTTCCCTATACAAAGAGAAACAAAGGCGTGAGGAGAATATGGCACCAGCACAATCTGCAATGCGCACAGAGCCTCTGTGCTTAGGTTTTGTGTCCAGGGTAGGTCTTTCACCTTGCCAGCTACATAACTTTCTCCTTCTGGGTCTTTGGGCATTTCTCAGACAATGAATTGCCTAGGAGGAAGCACTTAAAATTTAATTCAGGTAGGGAAGGCAGCACACATGAATGATACAGACTCTACTAGCCCTTGTAGACTATATGATTTATACATTCACTCAAACAGCAGTGAATGAACAATATTACAGCAGGCAATATGCTATTGTGCTGTTACTTCTATGCCTTGTCTTTTTAATGAAGGAGTTTATACCTTCAAAGTTAATTAACTCATTTCTCAAAATCATTTACACATCTGCTCTGTTTCCAGTAAAACTTCAGTTTCTTAACTTCTGAGTTATATTAAAAGAACCAAAACCAAACCACTCTTTGTATAAGACATGTTACTTCATTTGTAATGAGTTCAGATGTGGAATTGCTAATAATGTTAGATTTCATGGGCTGAATTTGGTGTGTCATTTTGCACTGGTAGCTGCTGGAAGGACAGTCAGATAAACAATGGCCAAGAGCCTCTGTAGTGTCCCACCACTGCTGCAAAGCAGGCCCAGTCTTGGGGTGTCTCTGGTGTGCACCAGGGCACCAGGGCCCTTCCTGTCACTGGCAGACAGCAAGTTGGAGCTGAGGGGGTCTCCAGTTCTGGCTATACCTACCTATCGCCACAGCCCCACTGCTACCTGGCACCAGCATGTTATGAAGAGCTTTTCCAGCTGCCTGTGGGGCCTGTTTTGGTTACTGCTGGCCAAACCTCTGGCTGCCAAGGGGAGCGCTGTGTGTTGTGGGGTCTCAGCCAAGCCCCACTTCATCCCTGGCCTCCGCAGAGTTGTGGAATAAGCGTAAGGACAGCACTGGGAATGGCAGCGATTGGGAAGAGCAATGCGGGCAGGGCTGTCACTGCCCCTGCTGTGCCACACGCAGGGAGCAATCCTGCTTCCTTCTCCTGATGGGCAGACATATTATTTTAATTAAACTATTATTTCAATAACCGTTATGGCATGTGGGCATGGCTTGGGAAGCATTAAACCCAAGGTAAACAAAGAGTGTAGCACTTCATCTGCTTTTAACAGCACAGTTCAGCAACGCGACTGTTTGGGCAGCACACAGAGCTGAGTACTGTTAGTATTTACTGTAGAACACCTCATGCCAAATTTAGCCTACGAGCTGATCGCAGGCGTGAGGTTTCATTATTTCAAGTGATTTATTCTTTTCTGATGCGAAGAACACCTCTTCTCTGCACCAAATGCTGCTTGTGAAGTCTGCTTTTCCACTTCAGGGATGCTAAGCAGAAGCTAACCAATGAAATGAAGGTAAATTTAATTACAAAAAACATAACGTTCTTCAAAACCAACAGCTCACTCTCTCTCCAATAAGGAAAAATACAAATAGAAACCCTTTGGCAATGCTGAGGAAATATCTGGGGCGGAGGTGAAAGGGGCACAGCTTGACAAGTATGCTGAAAGCTGAATGTGGATTACCCGTGAGTGCAAAAATGAATAAATGTGTTTTATTCCATTATATTAATGAAACGGTTAATTCGGTTGCTATAGCAACAAGGAACAGCCATGCTAAAAAGCTAAAGGGCCATACATAATGCCAGATACAAGGTCTCTCTAATTCTAAAGCTGATTTTCTTAGCCACAATAGAAGTGATGTGTATTTTCAATATCATCAGCTTTTGCATCAAATCCTCAAGCTAATCCAATAAATAGGCTAGTAGCATAAAATAGCATATATGTTGGCACCTCTTAAAACTTATGAAAGGGGTTTACCTATGCACAGTTACACGAAGGGATCCACAGAGTGCAGTGTGGGACACTTTAAAGAGAGTGCTCTGTGCATGATGGTGAACCAGCAGATGTGTTACAGTGGGCAGCTCCTACACTGAGGAAGCAGGTGCCTGCAGGGGCAACCACTGCAGCACTAGCCCCGTGCTGACAGCTATTTCACCTTATGGAAAGTAGACTTTATATTCTTTTCACCTGCATTTCATGTGATTTTGATTAAAAATAGTAATTCCATAAGGTTTCAATGAGGAATCCTGCAGTGCTTGATTTTGTTTACATGAAAGTCATGGACAGTGTGACCCATGGTCTTGCCAACAGCCAGAGGACAGACTATAATTACTGAAGCCTATGCAAAGCAAAGGAAAGAGGAGTGCCCAGTCTGCCCTTCAGAGAAGCCTGGGGCAGCCCCTGCATAACCAGGGCTCCTTGGGAAAGGAGCTGCTGGGGAGGGTCATGGTGCTGCCCAGCCCCAATGCTTTCACCAGGCTGGAGCACTTCACCAAGCGCAGGACCACTGCCACTCCTTTGGCTCCCTTTTGTTGCAGTGAGATTTATCAAACACCACCTCACTCACTCTGCCTGTGACAAGTAAAAGTCAATATAGCACACTCACAGGAGAAACAGAATTCACTGGCTCCCCTCGTTGAACTCAGACTTACAAAATTTGGCCTCGTACACCTGCACAAGCAACATGGGTGACTTTTATCTGCAGGCCACCTGATTTGCATGATAATAGCAGTTATGTTCCTGAGAAACATAATTTCTCAACAATTGAATATGAGGCTTTCAGTGCTGAGGCCTAAACCTGTCTGCAACAGGCAGAAGTAAAAGCTGTGATGATAAGCAGTCTCTAGACTAAACAGGTGAGAATTATGTCCTTTAGGATGATAATTAGCTCCAGTCAGTGGCATGTGATTCTAACAAGCAATTGTGAGTGTGGGCTGGAGGCATTTGATACTGCTTGCGTCTTCCTGAAATGTGATAAAAGAGAGCTCACCACTGGAGGCAGAAACACTGAGGAGCAACGTTAACTGTATCCCTGTGCTGAAGTAAACTGTTTGGTCTTACAAAAAGACAAGGCAGATCAATGGTTGCCACTGTTTCAGTCAACTTGTGTGAAAATCATTTATTAAGATTCTCCTGAACCTTACACAGTACCTCAAAACCAGATGAGAAACAGCTTTAAACTATTTGCTGCCCTTAAGGATCCTGGTTGCCAATGTATGTGGAAAGACCCATGCAAAGCAGAAAGATGAGTTCTGTGTAACCTCCACCTCGAGAAGGCGTTGCTGTAGTGTCCCTGCCACGAGGTGCAAAGGCAGCTCCCTGCAGAGCAGGAGGAGTCCTCCTGCACCTACTGCACTGCAGTGCTGAGGGTACGTGGGAGGGTTGGTATTTCCACAGCACCACAAGGAACCCCAATAGTTCAGAGGTTTGTTAGCCTTTGTCAAGGGACAGATAAAATGAAGGGCTACAGTGTACAGCTGCTGAGCCACAGCAGAAAGGACTTTGTTCTGCTCAGGGCTGAGTCCAAGCTAATTCCCATACACTGCCCCAGCATCCAGGTAGGTGTGCCATGGTAAAACTTAATAACTTGCAGTCCTTTTACAGAAAAGGAATAATTGCATTTCCTTGTGGTAACTTCAGTGTGCTTAAGCTAGAAAAAGAGAGAGTGCACGTGTGTGTTTACTGTTAAGATTTGGATTGTTTAGGGCTTTCTTTGTGCAGAGGTGGTGGTAAGCGTTCACTTGCCAAGCTGACCTCCAGCTTCACTGCTTGATAGCAATGAGAAGATCTGCTCCCACATCACAAAAATCATGATAGACAGATTCAGACCTCCAAGAAAGAAGGGATAAAAGCAGGATCTCTACTCCTGGGCAAGGCCAGCATGGACGTTTACACAAGACCCAGCAGACTAACCTGAGGAAGAGTTATTAAAAATTGATCTCCCGGAGTAACAACTGGAAAGATTAGTTTCTCAGAAAAGAAGGGAAATGGCAACAGCAAAAACAAAGCAATCCAGATGGCCCATAAGCAGACTAATTATATGAAAGACCCAGGAGCAACTCTGAAGTTACCAATCCAGCTGCTGAGAGTGTCTGCCAGCTTGCCAGATGTTGCCAATGAAAACCTATCTTCCACAGTTCATCAAAGAAGTGAAGCTGCCTGGTGAAGTGAAGCCTCTGCCAATAAAATAAATATTTTATCTAAAAAATATTTTCTACTAGAAAATGTTGAAAAATATAAAATTTTAACAACATGTCCAACCCCATGTTACAGTAGATAAATAATGAAACATACATACAGAATGCATTGGCAAGATCTTATTGATAGGAAATATCTGTGCTTAACATTTTATTTCTAAGGCTATAGTCTTGGATTGTGTTAAACAAAGTGGTTTTATAAGGCATGAGGTTGATGGCACTCAGCTGGGGTTTGGATAATTTGCCTCGAATCTAGCAGTCGCTTTTTCCACCTTGAGATAAAAGGCTTAAAGACAACAAAGCTGGAGGAGCCAAAGGTGACAGTGCACCTTTGGCTCTGGAAGGTGGGGAGGCTGCAGAAATGACACTAAGCCACTCTGTGGCTGCCAAGTCACCTCTCCCAGAGCTCTGTGTCCCCCAGGACAGAACAAAGAGGAGCAGCAATTCTAGATGGGTAACTTACATTTTGCTCCTGCCAAATTTTATGAACTGAGCAAATGGATGGCTGCTAAAAAGGCTTCCTCTAGCAATTGGTAAAGTATCCGAGTAAGGAGCACTTCAACACTGGAGACACAGGCTGCCCACAGATTCATGCAAAGACTACTTTTAATTTTGCTATGAGATCAAATTAATATTCCATTTTAAATCAGGAAATGATATATTCTAAAAATCCTGTGTGATTTTTCAAATGTGTCTATTAATGTTGCCAATCCAGTGCCTTGGAAATATTATGTCAGTTCATCCTAGAGGCCAAAACCCAAACTGCCTGTATAGTCTCTTAGCAAGGCAAAACATCTCTTTTTTCCAGTGAACATGTATGGGTGCATTGGGATTCACACAAGCATATTTGGCAGCTTTTTCAAGTAATTCTTGGCCTGCAGAGCATCCACTAAACATGGGGAGCCTTTTCTGTTCAGGAATACGATATGAATAAGAATGTGCTACTGGAGGATGAGCTATGGCACTTCTGTCATAATTTAATTTGTCAAATATAGTTTACAGTATTTTATAATAATAATCAGTAGCACAACATGTCTAAAAACTGCAAGGGCTAGAGTTGGAGGATGTCAACCATCATGTCTTTAAAAATACCTAATTCCTTAAATGTGCAACTAAATCACTGAAATATATGAGCTTAATTTGGAACCTCTTACACTTTGAAAATTCGTATCTCTTTTTTAATAACTGGCTACAGAATTTGCAGACAAGACCAGATTTTTCTAATTTGTTTCCTTGGCTCTTAAATGCACTAAATGGGATGGATTCCCCAAGACCAATGTGAAAACTATACAAACCCCAGGAATATATCCTTTGTGGCTCTCTCCCCTGCCTGTTTACACCTCACCTTACCCTGATGACTTAAGACATTCCTGCAGGAGACCTAAATGTGGCTGTTTCTCTGAGTTCCTGCAACACACAGATTTATTGCCGACTGCATTTGTTAGAAACAAATGCATTTGGGAATGCATTTCCTGAAACTGTTAATGGACTTGACAGAACAAGACTGGGGGAGAGGGTGGGTAGTAAGAAGCCTCTATAACATAACCCATTATTCCTTCTTTAGTAAACAAATTATAGTCTTGATTATAGTCTTGATTCACAAAGAATGCCTTTACCTCTCCAAAGATTACTTTATAGCCACTGTGGAACACTGAATGTCCTGTGACTACTGAATATCCTTGGAAAAGGTCTAATTTTGCTGCTACATTTATCAGGTTCTTGTGCTTAGATATTTAAATTAGGTCTCTTGGCATTGTCCTGTATTTAAAAGAGGCCACACTACCAGATGTGATGCCTTCAGGACAGTAAGGTCATCAGGTCTGGGCATGCAGGAAGAGAAGACCTGGAGAGGCTGCCCCGCTCAGTCGCAGGTGACACAGCAGCTCTCACCCGCAGGACTCGTGGTAGGCAGGATGCAGAATAAGGAGTACATGGTAAGGCCTGGGAGAAGACAGCTGCTTTTCCTTGCATCTGCTGTCTGGGAACATAAAATGTTACTTTCAGACGATCTGATTTTGATGTCTTTTTCTGCCCCACTCAAGGGCATGCTGCTTGTTAGGCAGTTCCTCGGCAGAGGGACAAGCAGTACACGCAGAGACTCTCCAAACTTTGTCACAGACATTCACAAAACAGCTTGTTCTTCCTGTGAGCCCACAGGAGCTCATGTTAGATAAGAAACTACTGCAAGACTAGGAGGTTTACAGAAGTTGCAAGTATTTTCTAAGCAATATGACTATCTGTTCCTGTTTCGTCTGAGTCTGAAACATCCACAGTGATAAATAGGAAAATTTAAAATATGAAGAGAAAGCTATTAGTGGAGACACTGGGCTTGAGCCTGCCAAGCAAGCCCAAAGCACCAGCAAAACAGTATTGGTGGAGCGAGGACACTAAATGAAATGACATTTGAAAATGTTCAAATTTACAAATGTGTGCACCCCATGCATGTAGGGAAGGAAGACAAAAGGAAGGGAAGTCACAGGCAGACAAAGAGGTGCCAGAAAGGGGCAAAGAGCATGATACATTCTGCACTGTAGGCAATCAATGGAATAATGTACATGTGAATTAATTCATTAATGGTTCCTGGAGTGAATCTTAGAGATCATGAGACACCAACTGACAAGGCTCTACAAAAAAAAAAAATCTGTTTAGTAAATGCAAAAAGAAAAATCACAAACAAACACAAGTTGGTTTCAACATTTATTTATAATTCAGTGTACAATTCATAAATCAAGAAACAAAAGCCAGGGTATATTTTTAATCAAAGCTTTTGCTGCTCACAATATATGGTATAAGAAATTGAACTGATGGCTCATTTATTATTGTTATGAAACTAAAGGCTTTATATTCTTAAGTGGAGTAAAGCAGACAGCAATATGTTCATATTAGAAAGTTCCTACTGTGAGTGAAAAATGGATTAAAATTGAGATATTGTTTAGTAAGACAGATGAATCTGTATTTATTTTTGGCTGTGAAACTACTAGAACTATACACAGCCACTAAGTATGAAGAACCAGCTCTGGGGGAAATCACCTTGCCAGCTTGCCCTGTGTGTCTGTGTTTGGCAAACGCAGCCTGCAGGGTGTGTAGTCCATTTGCACGCAATCAGATCTCTGACCTGAAACGTGTACATTCTGGAACATTAATTGGCACAATTAAGAAGTTATTTAGAGGATGAGCTTGGAGCAAAAAATGTTGTTGCTTCTCAGAATCCTGAAACGCAACCTGTACTTCCTAATAAGCCATTTGAACTGTTTGCAGAGAGATGCTGTAAGTGTTCACTGAGGGGAGAAGTAATGATCAAACCACCCATGCAACACACAGATCTGAAGAGTCCAGCATGTGTCAGTGCAAAGCAAATTTATTCTGTAAAGTGACTAGTGTGAAAAAGAATTAGAAAGGATTATAAAAATACACTACCATATGTTGTAGTAGTTGAAAGTGATTAATCCAGTTCTTAAATCCTATTTTAAACTCCCTTTCATTTCTGTCTATAGAAAAATAGAAGCCACATCGCTTTGTTTGAATGCTATGTAGCTAATTACATCTTCTAAGAAACTCTTTTAAAACTAAATGTAATGTTTAATTACAAAATGCCCTCCTTGAAAACAGTTAGCTTGTACATTGATTTGTAGTTCATTAAAAATGCTTTCTTAATTATATTTCCAGCCAGAAAATACACAGAGATTAAAGAGTCTATAGAGAAGTTTTGAAATCACAGCATGAATTGTAACAAGAAAGTTACACTTCAAATAGTGGACCACTGACAGCCACAACCACCTTTCTGTAATTTCAAAACTTAATTGTTGCAAAAATAGTAATTGGAAAGCAGTGTTCACTGTAACAGCTATCAGCATTACATTTTTTATACGAGTAGATTTGCAAGGACTAATTAGAAAGCAAATCAGTCGCATCAAACAAGTGTAAAGTTGCCATCAGCTGTGTGGCCGGGCACCTCAGCGCGCGGGGTTCACGGCTAAGGGCAGCCCGCGCTTGGGCTCGTAGGGGGTCGTCCTGGAAACCATGCGGATGCAGTCGATAACAGGGCACACACTGAGACACAGGGTGCAGCCTGTACAGCTGTCAGTAACCGTGGGCAGGTGGGTTTCGGGATCAAACTGGATAGCCTGCAACCGGGAATAAACATTATTGATGTCACGCACAGAAAAGGTCAGAATTGCTCCCGTTGTAGTGTCTGCATTTCCTGCGCTACGGCACTTGGAGACATCTTGGTGTGATTCTGCACTGCAGCTATAGCAACTGTTCCACTGGCAGGGCACAAAACAGCCCCCTCTCCAGACACTGTGAAATTAGAGAGGTGGGCCAAATTACACCTCAGCAAACGCTCGTGGGTCACAAGGGCTGGTTACAAAAGGAGGAGTTTGCTCCATGATATTTAAACTCCCAGAGGGTGTTTCTCCTTCACGCGAAGGAAATATTTCCTAAGATATCAATATGCTGGGGTTATTGGTTTAGAGGAGACACCAGACCACACCTGTACAGCTTCAGCACAATGCCCATCACAAGGCATTCTTTTGACTTTTACTGTCAGCACAGCATAAACAATCTAATTTAATAAACAGTAGAGAAAAACAGAGCTCATTGTGCCTCGTGTGATTACTTTCCTTTGCAAATCTTTGAAAGGAATATCAGAGTTTGGGGCAGGCAGAGCTTGCTTTAGTTCTCACGTTCCATGCAGTGAATCCTCATTACCAATTAGGGTGATAAATGTATTTGGATGTGAAATAACAATTGCAGTCTCAATGATAAAAGCTCCTGGTTATAATGGAAATGGCAATTAAAAGTAAAACCAAAAGCATCACACAACCACAAAAGTGTCAATATCTAAGAAGCAAGACTAGAAAAGTAAAAAATTTTAAAAAGCGCTGAAAACACTGAATATCTACTTTGAAGAGTTTAGGAGGGGAAATCAGGCCTGAAAGTTGAACTCTGGCAAACAAGCAGTGCCTTAGCAAATCTCCCTGACCACTGTCAGCAGATGGGGGAGGCAGGGAGGTGATGGGAAGTACTGGTGCTGCTGCAGGTTGGCTCCAAAGGCAGATTTGAGGCATTTGGGGTTTCAGTACTAGGAAGGCACAGAAGTTGCTGTAGCAACCAGCAAGGGCATGAAGTCTGCAGTAACTGCCCTGGATCTCTGAGTTTTACTTTAGCTTGAGCACAAAGAGAGCTCTGGCTCGTGAGTATTTAAGGAGGACTCCCTTCTTTCTCCCTAACAACAATGCACCTCTTGAAAGGGAGTTCAAAGAGGGAGAGGAAGTCAGGACTACAGTGCTGACTTTAAATTAAGGAAATCTTTTCTGTTGGAGTCATACAAGGTGACAGCTGTGTAGAGCAGCATGGATATTTCTGAAACAAAGGGAAGCATAAAGCAGATGCTGTTTTGAAGGTGAGGGGGGTTGTTGTGGATTTATTTGCAATTAAGAATTCCTTTGCAATTCTGTTCGATTAATTTCTTTTCAATTTCCTGAATTAAATAAGGAAAAGCATCTTTCTTTTCTGCTTAGAAAACCTTCCAGGGGTTTAAACTTTGGTTCTTTTGATGCTGATTTTTTTTTCCAGTTACAGAAAATAAAATTTATTAAATCTAAACCCAATCTTTTGATCTCTAAGGGTTATATGAAAAATATAATATTCCTGAGAAATCTGATGGAAGGGGAAGAGGTGAAGATTGTAATGTCAAAAAGAAATTTAGAAAGTTAAAAGGCTACTGTAGTAATCTATTTTGGTATAAATACAGCATTAATTTTCTTGTATCAGTGGAAAAAAATCTTTGCTCTGACATACTTGTTTCAATTGCAGTTGATTTTCAATGGAAGACTTCTTTCTGTGACTTTATGTAGTTCAAGTCATCAGACCTATTATTGATTAGACTGAATTAAAGAGAACAAAAACTCATGGTGTCCAGAGGAGACGTGGCGCTCAGTTAAAGTATTTGTTTTTGACAAGCTCTTCTCAGACTAAGATGTATGGAAAAAATAAGGTAGAGATTACTGCTTGCTGCATATTGGATTCCATGAAAGTTTTGCTAGACCATATTTTGGTTTTCTAAAAGAAGAAGAGCCCTCCTGTACTGCCTTTTTTACTGCAGACCAGTCCATCAGCTCCAGTGGGCATGGCATGGAATGGCACCCAGATATGCTGATATATTTCGTACAACTTGCTACCATACTGAGCAATCAGAAAAATACTTTGCTGCAAACAGGAGCCTCAGCTCAAAATTGGGCCATTTTCTGGTCACAGTGATTTCTGCAAACTTCAACCTGCTGCTCTAAACCCTGGCAGTTATCCTGGAGAAAGGATCTGTAACTCAATCAAGATCAAAACAAAACCCCATCTGCCTGAAACCTGAATTAGTTTGGTTACTCTGAGGGAACCAGAACTGGGTTTCTTAAAAA
The DNA here is from genome assembly GCA_013397775.1 of Eulacestoma nigropectus. Lineage (NCBI taxonomy): Eukaryota > Metazoa > Chordata > Aves > Passeriformes > Eulacestoma > Eulacestoma nigropectus. The sequence goes on along the minus strand of VZTE01005845.1, from coordinate 917,761 downwards.
GCATTTGGCAATAAGACCAGCCCTTGTATCCCTGCATTCCCCTGGTGGGAAGGGATGTGTTCTTTCCTTTCTCCCTCATGTACTTGAAAACCATCAAGAACTACATTACCTGCCATTCAACTTGGGGCTCTTTCATTTTCTTCCTCCTGAAAAGAACCCCACTTGCAGTCAGGGCCCTGTGACAGTGACGTGGTCTGTGCAGCCCCCTAGGACCAGCCACGTTCTGGCACGGCTTGTGAGCCAGAGCCTGGGAGCATGATGGGCTTTGAATTCAACATTTTAGGCATCTGTTTTTGCCACCTGCTCATTAACAGAAGGTGAATTCTTTCTTCCCAGCAGCAGAAAGATAACTCATCGTGCCTTTCTGCTAATTACAGCTGTGCTCTTACCTGGTAGCCAGAATCATTACAGGTCATGTAGCATTTGCCACAGTTGATACACATTTCCTCGTCAATCAGAGCCACAACTTGTTCTGTGTTGCACAGATCACCATATGTTCCAATATACTGCAGTGCTTTTCCAATTACATCCTAGGGGGAAAAAAAAGTTATCGACTCATTTATAAGATACCTAGGCAGTCTCCATAGCTGCACTGGAGCACTCTCTAGTACTTTAACATGGAAGATTTGGCCATGCATTTTGATGACGTTTAGGACTTTTCTTATAAATTTCCAAGAGGGTGACCTTCACATTCCCTGTAAAATACAAAGAACCTTCCACACAGGCACATTTTGAATGTAGGCGGTACCAGTATACATTGTGTACAAACACATTCTGCAAATAGGTTACACATTTAGTACTCAATTTTGCATGTGCTGTTGTTTTGCCATGATTGGGTGAAACTTCAAGGAACAAAATGGAATGTAAAACAGGAGTGACAATCATCTTTGGTCACTTCTCACTAGCACAGATTTAAGAACTCACAGCAAGGAAAGAAAAAACTGAGAGAGAACAATAACAGCTCTTCTCTCTTTAGCAAGATGCACAAATGACATGATCATCAGTTTATTGCAAATACTGTACAGAAGTAAGCTCTGGGTCTAATCCTACAAGATCTGTTAACTTCACAGGGAGGAACTTGTGGCATCAACCTTACACACATCAGGGCTGCAAGAGGTGTGTGGCAGCGCAGCACATGGGTACATACCACAAAAAGGAAAGCTCTGCTACATAAATTAAATGCAGAAATGAGTCCAACCTTGTGTTCCTAGTCTGCTAAGAACTTGCAAACCCAGCACTACTTTCTGAAAGAACGAGGTCTACCCGGTCTTCAGCACTTGTACAATAGTATCTTTATGCAGAGAGACAAATTGCTACGCTCACTGGATGCAGTATTAGGATCTGTGAAGTTGCTCCTAGTGACTGTTGAGGTAAAAAATTCAACCAAATCCTATGCCCAGGAAGAAAGACTGGCAAATTGTAATGTTTCTTTGTTCCAAAAACACTCAAATGTTTTCTCTCTGCCAAACCCCATAGTTGCTGCCATGTGAAATACCTTGGTTGCATTCATTCAATGCTAAAACCCTTCCAGTTCTTCTCAGCAACATGCAGAGAACATTAATGCTCTTTCAGCATAAAACAGCTATGGCACATTGCTAAAGGCAACATGATGAGCATGGACAGATGACTGTGAGCAAGTTATCACAGCTTAATGAGTTAACACTCATCACTTGAGCTGTGCAAGCTGATTTTGTGCATGGTCCAAATTCACTGCAAATTTGAAGTAAAATCTGTTTGCTTAAACTGCTGTAAAAGGTCAATTAACTACTATGAAAGTGTTTCAGCTAATACTTTTTACTAGAACAAGACTTTTAGACTTAAAGGAGCCCTTTACTGTGACTCCACTGATGAACTACAGTAACTAAATCAAATGTGATCTCCTAGGAACTGCTTACACCCCCATCTTTTCACTTCCAGTTCTTACTCAGAAACATTCATGCATTTACTGGATTTACAGCAGTTTTCAGGTGTCTGCAGTCTTCTGTGTCAGTTGAAATACTGTAGTGGTAGAATTCAGCTCCAGCTTGTTTCAGTTCTCATGTAGGCTTGTCTGTTGACAAGCCTTGTCTTTCGAACCTGCTACAGGTTTCAAAATACACTTGTCTGTATGTGATCTACTGCCCCTAGCAACGCTAAGTATCCTTGAGCCTCTCTTGTGTGTATACAGCCCCAAACATTCCACTGCCAAAAATGCATGTCACCTGCAACTGATGAGCTGTGTGCTCAAGAATTTATAGAAATGATGTAAAACCTGCACAACATACAATTAAGTAGCTTTCCACTGCCTGCCTGTGTTGCAAAAGTATCAACAGGGGGAGATTCCTGATAGTGAAGAGCTTTTCAGTCTAAAAAAAGCATATGTTTAAAAAGCATAGATAATTTTCTCAGGGAGGTTCTGGATTCACATTTGTATTTTTTAAATATTGTTTGGATGTTCACAAAACCCACAGAGCTCAAGTGGGTTGCAGAGATGGGCTACTCAAATAACCATGGAATGGAGTGCCTTGCTTGTGAGAGAAGACAAAAAGAACCTTTCAAGATGTTTAGCCTAGGAAGATGATAGCAGAGAAGGAATATAATGTCTATATATATATATACATCAGGGAGGAAAAAGAGCTAGTTAAGTTAAATGACAATGTTGGCACAAGAACACATGATTATAAGCCAGCCATGAATAAATTCAAAGCTGGAAATTAGAGAAGGTTTTTTAAATGGGAAAGGAATGAGGTGGTTAATGCCCTTCTAGGGAAGCAGCTAGAGGAGACGGGGGAGACAGTCCGAGGTTTAGGGTAGCATTAGACAGCTCAGGAAATGGTTGCTTGAAATGACATGATCAAAATTGATTTTTTGAGCTACAAACTTACAAAGGGAATAATGAAAACAATGCATAAGGCATGGTGATTTCTGCATTTTTAACCAAGTCTCACTTCTCACAAAATCACAAAAATACACTTATGGGGACTCAGAATCCCAAATAGGGAGCATGATGGCACTTTAGAGGCCTGAAAGTGATTTCAAAAGACTGTGTCAATGATTTACTGCTCATTTACACCCATTGGTGTTGTGTCTTTTAATCACTTCTTTCTCTCAAGCAAAAACTGTATATTCATTTGCAAAGTTTCAAGATATTATTGGCTAAAAAAGCAATGGTACTTAAAAGATGTTCTGCAGGTGCACTCTTCTACAGCATCTCAGAGCTTCTTGTTTTCATCAAATCATGAATGCTTGGAACAAAATAAACAGTGCAGCAAGAAATAATCAGCTTTCCCTGTTTAAAGCAGTTTCACTCCAAAAAGCAACTGTCTAAAATGGCACTATGGGATTCCACACTTGGTATATTTCAATGGCCTCTGGATCAAATTTACACTGTTTACAGATTAATTTTTTTTTTATTTTTTTTTTTTTTAATTTTTTTTTTTGCCAACTGCCAGACCTGCAAACAGAAGCCAGGTTCTGAAATTCAAGCTGTGTTCTTTCTGGCTTATGCATTACCAGCAGCAATTAAAAAAAAAAAATAAAAACAAAACAAAACTGGAAGTTAAATTTGGGCCTAAGCTGCACCTTTATGACAGCAGGAACCTAGAGTACTCTTTTTGATTACTGTTGTGCTGTCCTCCTCTTCTCAACAAAACCATATTGAAAAAAACTGGGAAAGTAATGTAGTCCTGCAGCTGGAACTGCCTGGGAATTCAGTTGCTATGGAGAGAATCAGAGCAGAATCCATTAGTTTTATGTTACTAATGAATACAGAAAAAAAATTCTTTTTGTCACTAAGCTAAGCAGATGTGGGTTTGAGTATACACAAGGAGAAGATCTGTTCAGCAGGATATTATTTTTGCAATTCTGTAATAGCTGCATTTTAATGTCAATGTATCAAACATTTTATGCTGATTACCTTTTCATTAGTCATCATACTAGTAAACCTATATTTGCCAATACAATTAGTGGTTCAGCTCTGGTCCTTGTAGACCTGCTGTGTCCATCTTCATGCAGATGCTTTGTAAAGACCACACTCTGTTCTAGAGATGATGAACATCACAGGCCTCTCGTTATAAAGCCATACACAGTGCCGGTACTGCATGTCATAAAGCAAGTTCAAAGGGAACACACATTAGGGAGGTACCTGCCTTCTACCTGATCTTTTTTGGCAATAAAGGTGAGGTATGGTCAGAGAGCGAGAGATGAAAAGAAGAAATGTTAGAAAGAAAACTATGGATTAAAGAATAAAAAGTCACCAGAAACTGAGGGTACACGACCAAGGTAAATTTACAGTAAAGTAGCTAACAAAAATACATAAAACTAACTTTTCTTGAAAGATTACAGATGCTTTGCCAATACTTAAAAAAGGCTACTAAAGGTACTCTGAGATTTGGTGACCTCTAAGCCTTGTTTTCAGTGTAACAGTTGCAGTACTAGCTAAAATGGGACTTATAAAATAATTCAAATCATAGAATCATACAATATCCTGAGTTGGAAGGGAACCACATCACTGAGCCCAATTACTGGCTGTGCACAGGACAATCCCAAAAAATCACACTGTATGCCTGCGAGTGCTGTCCACTTAGATGAACCTTTGTGACATAAGTCAATATGTTTTCTATAATGAGAATTATGCTTCATGTATCGATCACAATTCTTTATGAAGACTGTGAAGTAATAAATCCAAAAACCAACAACAACAACAACAAACCAACCAAAGAAACCCAACCCCCCCAGTAATTTAGTGTTTGACAAGGCCTCTGACAGCGGCCTGTGACATAACAGAGCTCTGAAATGAACTAGCCATGAAGTGGCTAAACAGAGGAAAAAATAAAGGGCTGGAATACAATGATCAATGTTCAGAAAAGGTAAAATCTTAGCAGAAGAAAGTGTCTCAATTTTCTGGTTTAGTTATGATGCTGTTTAATATGCTTGAGTGTGTTTCAGGAAAAGATTTGAACCAGAAGACTCTAGAGTTGATACAAGTTTTCGTTTAGACAAAATTAAAGAAAACCCAAGGAACTTGTAGGTATTTTATAAAATTAGACAAACAGGCACTATCACAGTGAAAAAATGCAGTTTGACAAGCAGCTTATCGAAGTAAGTAACTTTTGCTGATCTTGCCAACAGATACATTCTAGATTAAAGAAAGCTGCAGGAGAAAACAGGGTAGGAGACACCACTGACGGCTCACGGAACTGTCCTGATCAGAGGCAAACTAACTAGCAAGGCACTGAGATAGAAAATAGCCCCATAACTACTGTAGTGCTGTTGTTCTAATTAACCAGCCATGATGTGGAACACGCAGTCATTCCAGTCTTACCAACAGAAGCACAGTGCCCGGGAGCACTGGGCAGTGATTAATGGGATGAAATTTAACAAGTCCAAATGCCAGATCCTGCACTTAGGATAGAGCAACACCAGGCAGAAGTACAACCAGGAGAGGAGCAGCTGCAGGGTGCCCTGCAGGAAGGGGTCTGGGCGTGCTGGTGGACACAGCTGGGTGTGGGTCAGTGTTGTGCCCAGACAGCCCAGAGGGCAAAACCATGTCCTGGGGCGCAGCAAACACGGCACAGCCGGCAAAAAGAGGCAACCATCCCACTGTGTGCGGCACTGCTGCGGCCTCACCTGGCGTGCTGCCTGCAGCTCTGGGCCCCAGAAGGATGTGAAGGTACTTGAATGCATCCAGAGCAGGGCAACAAAGCTGGGGAAAAGGCTGGAATGTCCTATGAGGAGCAGCAAAGGACTTTAGGCTTGTCTAGTTTGTAGTCTGTCCTCTACAGCTTCCTGGGAAAGAGGAAGTTTGGATTTCTAGGATTACTCCCCATATCTGAAGACTAAAATTTACTTAACATGTATATGTAATGAGAATATTCTCTGAGGTACTGTGATGGAGAGGGTTGGAGAGGGTCGGAGAGGAGAGAGGACCATTATGGGCTATTGCAGGGGAGATTATTTCTGTGATTCATGTTGGAGTAAATACTTGGGAGAAGCAGCATTAGAGTCCCATAAATTAGGTGAGACACGTGCATAGCTCCACCTAAAGTATGCAACATCACCACATTTACAATGAAAATTACAATATGGCCTTTTCTAGGCAGGCAAGCACAAGGTAAAACTACTCAAATTAAACCACACAGATACAAGCCAGGAAGGATCCAAGTGGTACAATGGCAAAATAGTTATGGCAAAATAGCGCTGTCCCTACTTCAATATTCCTCACCCCTCAAGAGGCTTTTAGAGATTTAGCACAGCACTGGACTAAATGTGGCTAAATGCCTCCCGCAGTGCTGGCTTTTAGACGGGTGATTACACATCAGCAACAAAAGACTTGCATATTATGTATGTGCAAAAGACTATGTAAATGTATCTGTACAAACAAGGGTGAAAAATATTTCAAACACAAGGATTTAAGCTTGAGGATCTCTGGATATTTTTCCAGCAGCTGGAACAGCATGTCATGCCCTAGCTAAGAGAGCTATGCCAGAATGTTTGAACTACCAAACAATCTCTACAGCAAGACTTCTAGAATAAAAGAAGGAAGGAATAAAATAAGCAGGTAAATGGCAACTGAATATTGTGGTATAGGCCCTGAAGGACAAAGAACTAAATTATTAGGAAGAAAACAGAGGAACATATAAGGAAAGAAATTAAAGTAATAAGGAGGTAACCTGAGGTAGGCAAATACATCTGTGGGAGCTGTACAAAGCTGCAACTGAAAAGATCCAGGGCACATATCCACATACAGCACTATTTCTGATATTACGTACAAGTTAGAAAAGAATAAACAACTCTGCCAAATATCAAACTATGCAGTTTCAATTAATATTGAAAAATATAGAAAATAAAGAGAAAAGCCATGGGAAAAGACATCCAAAAAGAAATTAGATTTTGGATAATCTCAGAGGGGTTTTAAATTGACAAATAAATGGTAATTTGACAGCATGTGGAATTTATATATAAATGTTGGAATTTACATATCACCAATCCAACAGCCGATTAGACTGATGAGGAAATTTTGAGGAGGCATCAGGAAATTTGTAGCAACCCTCCAAAAATACAACCAGCCGATGCAGTGGTCACAGCTCTTTCAAGGGCACCTATCTCTCCTTTAGGTACTGGAATGGGCTCTAGAGTGCCCTCAAAGCCTTCTCTTTTCCAGGCTGAACAACAAGTCTTTCAGTCTATCTATACAGGAGAGGTGCTCCTGCTGTTTAATCATCTTGGTGGCTCTCTGAGGGCTTCCTTGTTGTGTCTGAGTTTGTCCAGGAGCTACTGTTCATCCCTGCAGGCCTTCAGGAATTTTTCCCTGACTTCCTCTTTGTTGGGATGCATCACTCCTGAGGTTGGAAGAGGTGATCCTTGAATATTAACAGCTTGCTTGGGCCTCTCTTCCCTCCAGGGCTTTATTTCATGGTCCTCTATCAAGCAGATTCCTGACGAGGCCATATTCTCCCTCCTCTCTGTGACTGAAGTTGCTGTTTTTCCCCCCTTTTAAAATACATTATCCCAGAGGCGCTGCCATCGCCGCCTATGGGCTTGACCTTGCCAGTGGTGGTTCTGTCCTGGAGCTGGCTGCCAGTGGCTCTGTCAGACCCTGGGGAGCTTTCAGCAGCTTCTCACAGAAGCCACCCCTGTAGCCCCACCTCTAGCAAACCTTGCCAGGCAAACCCAACGCAACACCTCTCACTGCTGGTTTTGTCACTATGGTTAAAACATTCCCTTCTAAAGAGATGGTCAGACTGAAAGACTGCCACGAGCCAGCTTTGGGGATGCCTATCTTCTTGTAATTGCTTCAGTCACATTTAACTGAAGGTGTGGAGAAGATGCTACCCTGATTTCCCTGGCTGAGAGGCTCCTCAGACCCCAGTCAGAAGTATTCACTATCTATGCAAACAAAAGTTTGTGTCTGGGGGAATTCATTTTCCTCTTCCCTGCAGTAGGGTCTCTTTTCTTCTTTTTAATCTATCTCCTACTACTTGAATCTTTTTTTCTTTTCTGCTTGGAGTTAGGCATGACAAATTACTGACCTCCATTTTTTAATTTTTTTTTTTTTTCTAGTCTTCATGTCCATTTTTCCCTCTTGCTAAACTTTTCCCTTCATTCAGTTTATTTGCTTTTGGATACTATCAGTTTTTTGGTTTTCTGCTGTTTTCAGAAGCGAGCCATCTCATTGAAAATGCAGTTATTGGCTGTTGCTTCTTCTTTCTCTTTTTCCCTACATCAATACTCTCCCTGCAAGTAGAACAGAACCATGAAACCTCTGAGGTCAAGCAGGCTTTGAAAATGCTCATCATAGTGAGGAAAAAAGAGTAGATTGCTGTTCTTTGGAACTTTTTGTGTATAAGAAAGGAACCTCAGCACAAGAGGAGGGGAGGGATTTTCAAAAGCATGACATAAACCAAAATAAGCAGTCCAAAAACCTGAGAGAGGTCTCCAGAAGTGGCAAACTAATTAACTTAAACAGGAAGACAATTCAAAATTTCTCCTTGTCTGGTTTTGTCATCCTACCAGTTAGCTTGGAATACTGGATGTATTGGTAAACTGCAAAATTCTCTTGGGAATTACGTGGTTTTTTGAGCCACAGCTCATGTTGTATTTTATGCTTGGCCTTGTTTTTTCAAGAATTCTTACATGTCTGACCATGTAGATATCTGATATTCTCCCATATATGAAGAAGACAGTCAAAAAGGTCAACAGATATAATTTTCATATTGCTTTATAAATGGTCTACATGAGAATAAAAATTATTATAAGAAAATGATTTTTCTTATTCAGCTGGAAGTTTAAGTAAGCTCTAAAGTGAACACCTAGAATAATTAGCTCATGCTGTTTCATTTTATTGATATTTATTGACTACCTAAGGGAAGGGAAAAGCTTCAATGTATGGATTATGCAGTAGATAGGGGTCACAGGTTTTATTTTTACCTTGACATTTACTCATTGTAGACGGTGGATCAGCTACTTAGACAAACATTCTCCAGCTTTAAAAGTTCAATCTCTAAACCTGTGACACAGCTTTTATACGTACTGAACACCAGCCTTTGCCATCGATCCTACATGAGGGACGGAGGCATTTAGCACACTGCAAGTAATCAAAAGGTATCATGCAAAACAGCTCATACTGTAGCATTCAAACTGAAAGAAATTCTAAACAGTTCTGCTTTGTTCTTCAAGGCATTACCCCTGCTTGATCTGCAACCACTGTTCCATTGCCTGAACGTCTTCATTCTGAAAAATGACATTAGGGAAATACCTATGCATGTACATCACAAATAATTTCCCATCGATTTTGGTTAAAAGCTAGAAAGTCTGCATAAAGAGTTGCCTTTGATGCCCTCTAACAAGCTTAAAAGCAGTAATAACCAACTCAAACTGCTAGAAATGACTGTGCATGTCAACTGCCTATCATTTCTCATGTATTTTTGTTACCTTGATTGCTGGAATGGGCTTCTTCGGAACGAAGTGCTTTTTCTCGGGAAGCACAGCAGCCATGTTCTGTGCCTTCAGTTTAATCTTGTTCTCAGCTATTATCTGTTTGCGTTGCTCCAGGTAAGGCCCAAAACCGGGCAGCTTCTGAAACAAAAACCAGTAAACAGGATAATGCTTAGTAAGCAGGTGTAGTAAAAAGATGGGTCCCAAGGATGAGACCTTAAGTCCATGCTGACTGCAACTTGCTTCTTATTCAGGAAGCTGAAATTGAAATCAGTAAGACTGCACTAGAATGAGAAGTGAATAAAAATCAAATATGAACATTGGGATCTGACTTGGAAATATATACTGAATATTAAAATATTAATATCTCACAGCAGAAAAATAGCTGAATTGCAGGTCAGCATCCAACAGTCTATTATTTCCCCATTGCATACTTGCTTATATATAAAAATGTATCATGTTAAATAATTCAAATGTGTAACTTTATTTCTGTTCTATTTTATATTACGAGAAAAGTATCATAAAATTGTCAGTTTACTTAGAAGGGTTCCACCAGTATTTAAGATTATTTGTATCAATATCTGAATATATCAATACACATTTTTAAAGCTTACAAACATGTATTTGGCAGTGTGATAACAGAAGGCTGTTCTGACCTGTCAAAGTAAGGCTAACAAACACCAAATGAACTGAAACACATTATAATCTCCTAATTTACCTCTACGTCCCACTTCCAATCTTTTCTGCAACATTTAGTCCTTGAACCCAATTAAGCAAACTCTAGAGGAAGATTTTACTGAATTGCAAAACTCATGTCTCACCCAAGAACATGAAAGAGCTGGCTCAGATTTCCTAAAACATTCATCTTCCTGAAAAAAAAAAAATTCCTTTTGCTTACCTAGCAGAGGTATGGACAACTGTAGTATGCCACAATCACAGATTTAGGTGAGCGAAAAATGGTAGAAAAATGGATTTTTGTTTGATGCAAAATAGACGATGCCCTTCCTCCCCTGAAACTAGTTCCTTATTCTGCAGAATTATTTTATCCATCTAACTAAAGCCTGTTCAGAAGCTACAGCAGTACTGCAGAAACCAGGAGATAGTAACAGGGGATACATAGCCCGAGCAGCTGCTGGCATTAATTCACGCTAATAATACAACCTCAAAGAGCATATCGAACAAGATACAGTACTGCTGTGCTTATCAATTTTTTAAGAAGGAATTTCAATGTGAATTTTAAACCCCAAATTATTTAAAAATTTACAAATTATTATTTTTTAAAATGAAGTAAATCCAGAAGAGGTTACACCCTGCTCTTCTGCTAATCCTCAGGAGAAAAAGTCCTCAGTGATCTCCGTCAGTCACAATACCCAACCTTGGGACCTCAGACTTCTTGCTATGACAAACAAAAGCTTTCTTGGCTGCTGGGTTTTGGGCACTCTGAGCATACAGCCAGAGGGTGAGGTCCCTGAAATGCTCCTCTGCTTCTGAGACTTGGTTTGTGGTCTCAACATATTTTTAACAGCAAGTCAGCTCGAGGCTCGCCGTGTCCTGGAGCTCTGCAGAGGAGGAGGTGCCTCCCGCAGGCTGGGACTGAACCCTGCTCTGGGTCACAGCCACAGTCTGGGCAAAAGCAAGGCAGGACTGGGGGTGTTGCAGATCCCATGTGTCCCAAATGTAGAGGTAGACTGCATTTGTCTGCTGGCAGAGGGCTCTTATTTTGTCTGTTCAATGGGAACTTTGCTCCTGCATGTCATGTTCAAGGGCTTCCTTAACCACATCAAACTTTCCTTTCTGTGCAGTTGCTGTACATGAAATGTTCTAGGACATCTTAAAATCAGGCTTTGAGAATTCCAGCAAACAGCAGTAAGGTGGTGGCCTTACATACTGAAGTCAAATAAGACAACAAAAGCAGAATAATTTTAAACAGCAAAACAAGTAGAAGGAAGAATTTGTCTAATTCCAATCTAATCAATAGGTTCTAAAGCACACACACAAACTCAATTCTCTACATGACTTTTAGAAAACCTAAAACTTTTAGCAGAATTCCAAAAAATACAAATTTTGATAAAAAAGTTTTCTTGTATGTCTACTAGGCTGAATCAATTAGAAATATATTTTTGGCTAAGAATAAGTAGTGGCTGTGTCACTGAGGAACTATTTCCTCTCCATAATTTATGTGCTGATGCCAACAGCTTTGGCTTGAGAGGGCAGGAGACCTGATGACAAAGCGTTTTTGGATTCTTTCCTGTCTGGCCAGAAATTGAATTGCTGACTTTGAGAGTAGGTAGCAAAGCTAATTTTGCTGAGGTTTTAACTGAAGTAGTAGAGAGAGGAGACAGTTGTTCAGGGCTTGACTGATTGAAGATCATCTTCGGGAACACCGGCCAAATCCTTTCAGAATAAATCCTTTACTTTTCTGTTCTCTTCATATATGCCAAATCTCCTAATTTCTAGACAGAAACACTAAGAATATTGAAATTAAATAGGTGATATAAGGAAAAGTGTGGAAAAAGAATCCATTTTTGTGTATAGGCGAAAAGGGAATTACAAAGGTTAATTAATTTTCATAGTTGTGAGATGGAATCATTTAGATTTTTATATCTAACATAGCTGCTAACTGGAATGTACAGCAGGCATTTTGAGAAGTGTGCAATGCCTTCATCAGATGTTTTGTAATGACATGAGTGCAGTTAAATTAAACCGTATAATCCACATCTTTTAAAAATAAATTATGATTAAACTAGAAAACTGCCATCCAACCTGCATATTTGCTGTGCACTGCTGTTTTTCCATCAAGAGCTTGGCTAAATGGAATTCAAGATAATTAAGGAGACACGTAGGTCTTGGTTCAGGCTTGGGCACATACACAATGAGCTTCCACTGACTTCACAGAAGGTGACTGTGTGCCCATACAAATGGCCTGGTTATTTTGTGTTTGGGGTCTAGTAGTTCACAAGCAGCCAAGCCAAATTTCATTAAACAACACTGAAAACCAGCAATCTTTTCTATAGCAATAAATAATACATGAAAATGTAGCCTCAGGAGCTTAGGAAGGACTTATTGATGGTTCCCCTTATGAGTAATGCGCAGACATAGGGAATGCTGAGGAGACTGCTTATTGTTCAGAGCTGCGGTTTCAAACATTTTGCAGTCAAAGGCCATATGAAATGGCAAAAAATATTTTAATGAAGTATGTTACTGGATCTAGCAAAACTGGAAAAATGTTGAAATAGCTGCAGAAGAGATGGACATTTAAGAGACATTAAAATTAAAATACCTCTTTGTAGGGGATAACGTCCTAAGCACATGGGGGATATAACAACAAAATTCCCAATGAAAGCACAAGTTCAGAGCTTGGTGTGTTTAACTCTGTTTGCTTTTGAAATCTTTATACAGTACTTTTATTTTTTTTAATTTCCAGATATTCCAGTGTCACTAAACTCTCCATACACTGATATCTTTGTCATATCAACATCTGCCTAGAAAAAACAATTAATACGAATATGTGGAGCATAGCAAGTGCTTAGAAGATTGCAACAAGCAGAGTAATTAGATAATTCTTGTCTACTTATATATCTGTATCAGTGATGTCTATAGCTGCATTATTTGTATCCATCTGTTTCTATATAGACATAATTCAGTATGTTTCTACTGGAGGGATAACATCAAGAATGGAGCCTAAATAAATATATTAAGTGGAATTATTTCATTGTTTATAATTGCATTATCACAAAACTGGAAGCCTGAAATATTTTGCTGGAATATTTTACAGAAAGAAAACAAAAATCCAAATCCTCCCCCTACCTCCACTTCCACAAGCTGCCTTTTAACTGATGAACTATATAAATCTTCAGCAACACTGTGATTTTTGTTTCAGTACTTTCTCCAGGGATTCATCATTGATGAATTTGTTCTTACCAAAAAACCTAAATCCTGCTCATTTAAAGATAACAGTATCTTCCACTAAGCCTGTCTCTATTCAGATATAAAAAAGCATTACCCTGCCAATAGAGAACTGACAACTTAATGAATCAACAATGAAACCTTAAGCCAAAGAGCTTTAAGGTGAGTAAGTCTGTTTTGATTATAATTTATTCATGGATCAATCTAAAGGTAATTGAGCATATTATGAACTAAAAAAGGTGCTTGTTTCCTAATGGCTAAAAGTAGAGAGAATCCTCCACTCCAGATTGCTGCAATTTTTATGGGCACACCAGCGAGCAGCCGAAGCAGTGGAACAGGCTGGTGAACAGGGCAGTACAATAGGCATCAGATGACCCAGACTTTATTTTTAACTCGGAAATGGATCTGATTCTTACTCTGGGAAAATCCATGTATGTCTTCATGGTGTAGTCATGGGTTGCTTATCTGGGACCTGTCTGCTACTAAGGGGCTGGATGCCATCTACTGTTAGAAGACACAGATTTCAGCTGGCACAGTGTTTTGGGTTTGCATGGCAAGGTTTTGGTAGTGGGGGGGCTACAGGGGCTCTAGGAGAGGCTTCTTCTGTGTCTGATTGAGCCAAGGGCAGCTGGCACCAAGAGGGACCTGCCACTGGCGAGGGCCGAGCCCATCAGCAGTGGTGGTAGTGCCTCTGGGATAACATGAATACATCAGTAACAAAAGGAATACAAGGGAAAATGTGGGCCGGTACTGAATGGAAAAAGGAACCTTGCAAGGGGTTGCAGAGGAGGCTGGGATACTGAACACCTTTGCAGTCTTCGCTTCCAAATCCAGCCCTCAGGAATCCTTGACCCAGGAAACCAGGGAGAAAGTCTGGAGAAAGAAAGACTTATCCTTAGTAAAGGAAGATTGGGTTAGAGACCATTTAGTCAAATCTGACATCCACAAGTCCATGGACTCTGATGGGATGCACCCACAAGTATAGAGGAACTGCCAGAGATCACTGGTATCTCGATCATCTTTGAAATGTCATGGCAGTCAGGAGAGATGCCTGAGAATTGAGAGAAAGCAAATGTCACACCAGTCTTCAAAAAGAACAAGTAGCACACAGGGAACTACCAGCTAGTCAGCCTCACCTCAAACCCTGGACAAGCGATGGAATGGCTGATCCTGGAGGCCATCTCTAAGCATGGGGAAGACAAGAAAGCCATCAGGAGTAGTCAGCATGGATTCACCCAAGGAAAATCATGATAAACCAACCTAAATGCCTTGGCCCATGAGCCTTTTATTATATTTTCTGTCCAGTCGAGGAGGGGAGTGATAGAGCTTTGGTGGGCACTTGACATCCAGCCAGGGTCAGCTCACCATGCACAGTTAAGTATCATCATAAACCAAAAATAAGCAACAGCCTCCTACAGTACTCCAGTGGATGTGAAGTATATGCTAATGAGACGGCAGCAAAAAGAACACTGGAACACAGTAATTTTAATTAAAAGATTTTCAGGGAAAAGTGGTCATGAGGTAAAGGAAGAATTTACATAAATAATTCTAGGGATCACTAGCTAATGGACATTTTGGGTAACAGTATCAATTAGCGATGAGGCAACATATTTAAAAAATACCGTTTCTCTCACGTGTGAATTTCCCACATTGAATGTAATTATCTCACTCCTTTTATACTTGAGTGTTGTCTCCAGACTCAGGTATGAAGGTGTGTATGTGTTCATTCTCTAAATACCTCTTTTGCACTTTCAGCACGTAAACAATTTTAAGTGAGACAATATCCCTCATGAATCTGGAAATGAAACTGAAGCCAAATAGTCTTATTTCACATACTTTATGTTTTTGAAGTGTGGAAGTCTCTACTTGCACATAGCAAAAATAGGTGAGAACAAAAACAAAGACTGAAAAATATCTGACAAACTGAACTGCTTAAAGAGAGTACAAATTGCACTGCTGAAATATTCTTTACTGGTTGCAGTGGAGATGCACCAGATAAAGGTCCACATATTTAACAGCTATGTAAATAGATGGATAATTGTCACAGCAAAACTTTGCCATGTAGTGGCAAGCACTAGTGTGTTTTAGAAATCAAACAAGAGGTGACTCTTCTCTGTGGCTGGTTTTTCTGAATAGATCTTTCTCTGAAATCACTTTAGCAACAGCTTTCCCTCAGAGGACAGAATAAAGGAGGAGAAAATACAAATTCTCTAAATGATTGGAAAGAAAAAGGTGGTCAACTACCTTGGCAGAATCACGGAGTGGTTGAGATTGAAAAGGATGTCTTAAGGCCATCCAGTCCAACTCCCTGCTCAGAGCAGCATCAGCAGGTTTCACCAGTTTGTCTATGGGAGGCAGTGTTGAAAGCCTTGCTAAAGGTAACACCTATTGCCCTCTAATCCACCAAGCCGGGAATTTTCCTTTCCATAAATCCATGCTGACTACTCCCTTCCTATGAAGAGCAGTTGATCTGTGGTTGGTTTTGCTATCCTCCCCAAATGCCACTTTCTTCTGTTAATGAGCAGAAAAGCTGGGCTTCACCCCTTTGCTGCCCTTGGTGAGACTACATCTGGAAAGGTTTCTCACTGGCTTCAGAGAACTCAGGAGACAAACAGCAAGGCAGGTAAAATCGAAGAGTGAAACACCTTGGGAGGCTACACAGCCAAGTGACTACCTTAGACACAGTTAAAGGTGTGAAGATTGCAGACACAAATTAATAGCTTTGAGGAGAGTAAAATAAGTGAAGCAGGATCTCTGAAAGTGGGAGCATGGTATGGAAAGGCAATCAAATAGGTGAGGTAGACAGCTGCCCTGCCCAGGAGCTACAAGAATTTAAATCAGGTTTGTATAGGTAATTTTTTATGTCCTCAGTACAAAGGTTTTAGTAATGTTTAACCTCCATTTGTTCATGGAAAACTTCTGTGTGTGATGTATAAAGTTTTCCAGAGAAAGAAGTTTCATTTTTAATCTTTTTTCCCCCACTTGCTTCTGAATCTTATTTATTCCTTCTAAAGTCTGATGTGCTCAAAATGGCTGCATATAATTGAATCCTTATAACATATTACATATATATGTAATACTTGCATGTACATACTTTACACTGTGCTACAATTTCCAAGCAGTGGTCTGTCTCCATCGTCTTGCAACTTTACAACAACAACAGAGAGATTACTATAAAGTTTCCTGAAATGGTATCTACTTTATTCCTTGTTCTCAGAGAATACAGTGAAACATGACTCCAACATTTCCAGAGAGAAAGAAAACACAAGGTCCCAGTAACAAGAGCAGCACCAGTAACAACAACAAAATCTTGTCACAGTGTCAAGGTAGCTTGTGTTCCTACTGGGAAAATAAAAAAAAAAAAAACAAACAAACAAAAACTCAGCAATAACACCAACAGCTGAATTCTGTTCCTCTGAAGGTGGCAAATAACACACATTTTCATATTCATAGATATATGGAGAGAATATTTTGCACAAGCTTTCCCCACGGGTAAACTGCTTAACTAATGAAAACTATGTATGGCAATGGAGAAAGTGAAGCTGTGAATTCTTATTCTGTTAGACATTCTTATTCTTTCAGGCATTCAAAGATAAATCCTCTTCCATAGCTGCTTTTCTCTGTGTCAGTCGCATACACTGCATGGTCAGAGCCCATGGCATGAAGGAGCCATCCAGCTGGCATGAGGGTTCATGTCAACACCTCCAGCAGGGAGTCTGCAAGAGTCCTCCCCGCAGCACGTGGGCAGAAGATGTGTCATGCAGAGGACGGGATACTTCACTCTGTCAGTTTCCACCTGATAAAGAGTTTCTTGGGCCAACATCAGTTGTTGCAGCCCCTGGAGCTGCTACAGTTGTAGTAGCAAGAAGCCACAAGGACTTTTTCCCTTGTGTTAAAGGATTCACACATTCTCGTGGCTCTGTTTCTTAGAGCAGAGACATTTCTGGCATCAGTGCCTTTAATGATGCGGGAATGCCATCAAAATAAAGGACAGAACACAACAATTATTCAGAAAAAAATTGAGCTCTGCCTTTCAGTTATTTTTATTTTTTTTTTTCTTGGAACTTTTATGTGCTTGGTAAACAGCACTATCTCAGTAATCTGCAATTACTGCATATATACTTGTTCTGTAACCTCTGCTGCCCACACTGTGTGTGTATATACCATTGCATTTAGTTACTCAGCTATTCTGCCTGCTCTTTAAACCATGATTATTTAAAGTGGGCGAGCTAACCCCCAGCCCTTCAGTAACTCTGAGACTAAATGGAACAATAATGTGTGTTCTAGGAAAACACATTGCAGTGACCTCACCAAGAGATATCCAGTACTATGCTTGAACATGCAGATAAAAACGTTACATAAAATAACAATTATTTCTTCATCATTTTTCTAAAACTGCCAAAATTTTCTCATCTAGCTCCAAATCAGAAGTTAATTATTCTTCATGTTCTAACTCAAATGTTTGGTTTATATACACCAAGTGAGGGAAAAGATTTTAGGATTATAGGCTTACTGTAGTGCGGCAACAACTTACATTCTACAAATGTACTGAAGTCATGAAATATTCATCAATAAAACAAAAAAGAGTTAATATTTGAAGCAAGCTTAGACATTTACAATCAAAAGCCAGGATGACATAGATGATAAAGAAAATGTTACCTTCTGGGGTAAAGAAAAGAAGATACTGATACACATTACTGTGCTACTTCAAGAACATCTGGCAGTCTGTCACTTAATAGACAACAACATCTTCTCTAAACAGAATAGACTTGAATTCATCAGGGATTCCTGTAGTACAGTATGTGCTTAACTTAAGTACCTGCTTTCCGTGATTTCCATAGATTACCATATTCATGACACTGTGGAGTGAAAGCATTCTTCTCACTCTCTAACCAGAACATGGAAAAGAAATTAAAACATTGGCAGGCACTTTGTCTCCAGTTTGTTGGACACGTGAGGAAAGGACTTTCCACCCATTTATGCAGATGAAATTCTGTCAGCTAAGCAGCAGCAGAAAGAAGATGTCAGCAGAATGGCTATTAACAAATATCTGTCAGGCAAGCAAATGTAACTGTATTCAAATGTGTTTATGAAACAGGAATCAGTATCAGTTGAGCCTTAGTGTTGGAAAAAACTTGGTTCAAGCAAGGTTTTGTACTTTTACTGATACGTAAGTAAAAATAATCAGTCCAGTATTCCCATTTTCATGTGTATCTATACACGTGTATTTGTACACGTATCTATACATTTAGTTTATGCACTTACATCAACGCTGTAAATTACCTGACCACATGGAAAATGCCATTGCTAGATACTTTTACCCACTTTCTCCAAGCTGACTGATCACTGAGCTGTTGAGACTAATGCTAAAATCACCTGTTTGTTTGGATTTAACCATTCTCTTTTGGGGCTACATGTACTGTTGGGATTGACTCCAGCAGTACCTAGAACTGTCTGTTTTCTAGGCCCTTTCAAAGAACCCGCAGATATGCCAGCTAGACTATTAAAAGGTAAGAATAAATCTTCTCTTACAACTATGAGAAAGCATGGATATCCTTGCTGCTATAGTGGTTACCAGCTGACCTGTCAATCACAGATACTGCTGACCCAGCAAGGTGAGCATTAAGCTGAGTTTGCTAATTCCACTTGTGCTAAATGAGCTAGGTCAGGCACCAGGAGCAGCACAGCTCTGCTTCCAGAACTGTGAGGGCCAAGGAAGCTACATTTAAGCTGCCTACATGGCCCATATGAATCTGCTCAAGAGCTCCTTGAGCAATTCGACATTGCCACACAGCCCAGCAAATTACCCCTGTGGCAGGGAGGAGGTGAAAAGCACAGTATCTACATCTGCCTTAGCTCTTCCACACTCCAATCCAGCATCACCCTGGTGGAAATACAACTCCAGACACCCTGCAGTACTTACTCATCAAGAGCCTATGTGTGCACCACAGCCATATAAAACATACACAGTCCAATCAGTACTGCCCACCAAATTCATGCTCTTGGAGAATGGGAGACTAAACAGAGAGGGCAACCAGGAACCTCCTCTTCCAGACTCTGGAAGAAATCAAGATTTTGAAAACCACTCCTACAAGGCTTTCAGTACATTCAATAAAATAACCACTGCTTCCCCTGTGTGAAAAGAAAATGCATTGCCACCATTGCTGTATGTGTTCCAGCTTCAAATTTGCCTGTCAAGGACTTTCTGCTAGCAATCAAACCTTCCAAAAGAGGTAAGAGCCTACGCTTTCCCCATCTGCTGGATCCTTTGCAGATTTTTGTTTTGTTTTGATTTTTGTTTATCCTGCCTTTTTGTTTTGATCTATTTTTTTTGCATGCAAGCTTCAGACTTATTACCAAATGTCTATACTGTAAACAGCATATAATTTCAATATATCTAGAAATAAACTCCACTTTTCCCTGGTAGACTACACACTGCATAACTATACATATATTATTGCGCTAACAGATTACTTAAATGCAAACCACTGCTAATAATTCCTATGTAAGCCTTCTTCCACTTCAGATTCATTGTAATCCATCTCTTATGGCAGATGAACTACAGCACTTCTCCTCCTCCTGCACAGACTACAATACTTTCCCTCCTTCATCTCTCACACATGTAATCCTTCCATCTCTACTTCACACGATCTTAATTTACATGTAAAGTATTCGGTGCAGACAAAAGAGCTCTAGTCAACTCTTGCAGTTATGACCAAGGAGCCTACCACTGCTTTTTAGTTTTCAAATTCAATAATACAATGCTTTCCATCATCACTTCCATATCCTAAACTCACTAAATCTCATCCTAAGTGTCATAATACAAATAGTTCTAGCATTAATAGCAAGTACTTCCACCCTCGATAGTCAAAACTCCCACTTCAGTTGGAGAGAGGAAGGATGAGACAATGCTGAATAATCTTCTATGAAGAGTTTGGATATTCTGGTTTGATTAAGGCCTTTGAACAGTTTTGAAACTGTGACAAAGCAACACATACCATATGACATTAAAAAAAAAAAAAAAGGCTAGATTGAAAAATTGGAATGGTGCACTAAAGAAAAGTGATAATGAATAATTTTTGTATTTTCAAGCTATTAAAACTTTAATCAGATCTGAAAAGAAATAAGTAATTGCTAAACACTTTTAAATTAATATTACATCAAACTTATGAATAAAATATAAATAATACATTACAGAAGTGAGCTTCATTAAACTGATATAACTGCTTCTTATATCACCATCAAGTAGTGAGGACACATCAATATGTAGGTACTAATGTAACAGACACTATACAAAAACCTCATGTATAAAACCAGAAGAGTCCTCACTAGAGTCCAAGTCCCCCACAGTGCTTCTCTTGCATATTTGTCTTTATAACAGCTAAAGTATCTAAAGTATCATTATATTCTGAATATGGCATTACAATGGTCATATATTCAAAATGCTAATTTGATTAGATTTTTACTGAAGTCAATCAGAGGAAAAATTTGATTTTTAAAAATCTAACATGCAAATCATCAGAAATACAGATAACAGGCATACATCATTGTACTTTATAAACTATCTTGTTTTAAATTACTGTAATAGCTTTAAAATGAGTTCTGATCATCTTGTTACTGTAAGACTTCATTGACTTGTATGCACAGTTAGGCTTGCAAGTATATGCATTCAACTTGCCCTCTGCTATTAGGCATAACCACAATCACATACTGCTTGAACAGGCCATCCACTTTTTTACTGCTCATGTGCTCCTTGCAGGTAAACAAAGGAGATACATAAACCTTTACCTATCCCTGCACGGTGTACTCGTTGTGGGCTGTTCTGCAGGTCAAACGGGCTGACATGGCACAGGAAACCATATAAATGATACTTGCAGAGAAACTCCTGTCCTGGTGCTTGCAAAGCTTTCCCGTGTGGCTCAACGTGCAGGGAGTTACGCCGAGGTTAAGCCTCCGAGCAGTGACCGGGGAACCAGGACCATGTCTCACGGGCTGACCACAGCCAACCCACCCTCCTTGGGCATGCACGCCTGACTTCATCCCAGGAGCTGCATGTGTCCAGTGAAAAGTGAAACAGAGGGCACAGTGGACACATCTTTTGTGCTGCTTGAATAAACTGTGTTGTCTCCAGCCATTCTGCACTCAGATAGTTCCACATAACCTAACCACAGGATAACCTCTTCACACATCAGTGATCCTGCAAGCCCTACAGAGCTTTGCTACTCAAAAATCTGCCATATTTAAAAATCTCATCCTCATTTAAATTGTAAAAACAAAATGATTTCTATTTCTTCACACAATTCAACTTGTTAAAATTATGCCAGATATTTATAGTGATTCAATCTACAGCTCAAAAAAAAAAAAAATCTCTGTCCATTTTGACCATTAAGACAAGAGAGGGAAACAAAATTTTCTACTTAGTGCAGCTTCTCTACCTTAATGCTGTCTACAACAGCAGTGCTGCTCTAAAGGTCACAGATGACATAATTTATATCATTATAGATAATCCATGTCATCTGTCTGCCTGACTTTTTTCTCCATATTTTATAGAGGTGCTGTGTATTTCAATGGATAACGCTCCTAGGAGAGCTTCAGTCTGAGCAGCTTACAAAGGCAGGAGCAGTCACCACAAAGGAGAGATTTGCTGCTTCTCCTCAGGAAGGCTGGGCCATTTCTTGCCTCCAGAGAACATGCATGAGCATAAGTCTGTTCCCAAATATCCAGTCCTTCTGTGTGCAGAGCACTCAAAAAAGCCATGACACCACAGAAGGGCAAGCTGCAATTTGCTGCAAGGCGATGGCAGTGGTACCAGTGATGAGAACTGGACTAGATTTTTGTTCCCAGGTTATTTGTACAAATGAATGAGTCCAGGCTCCATGGTGTCCAAAAGCAGCTTGGTACAGGGACTTCCAGGGTGGCCCATCCTGACTGCACCATCTGCAGCAACTGTTCAGTTGTCCTGATTTTGTGTACAGCAGCCTGGGTAAGAACCCAGGGGTGTAGATCTCAATCCCTTCCAGATGCTGAGCGAGGCACATCACCACAGGCTGTGGCTACTGAGGGAGTGCTAGTTCTGGCTTTATAAAATCCTTTCTAATAATTGACAGCCACTTTGTACTCATACAGTTTCCTGCCCTTAGAACATAAAGGTTGACGTTTTCACTTGCACACATTACTCCAGTGTATCTGAGCTGGACTGCTCCTACACTGCTGGTGATGGACAAGCCTCCTTGGAGGAGCTGTGTCCCATGTGTGCCTCACGCCCCTGCCCTGCCTTGTGCAATGTAATGGCCTCAGCATTTATATGCTGCAGTGCTGCACTGTGGGGTATTTTGTACAGCTCCTTTACAGAGGAGAAGACTCCAGCAAATTACAGCAGTTGTATTCATAGCATGCTTTTGTTTAGTAATCACCTCAGGAGACTGTACAGATCTAAAAAGTGTGGAAAAGTATTGTGAGATGGTTTATGAATCCCACTAATCTTCAAACTGACATTTTCAGGTGTGGGTCTATCCTGCATGGTTTTTACTTTTTAGGAGCAAGGTAATAGCCTTTAGGAGGTCAGCAATTATCCCAGTGCTCCAGGAGTCAAATGCAATTTCATCTCATTTTATTTCATTTTAGATTTATTGCCTTGGTCATTTCAAGCAGATAGATGAGAATGTAATCATGATCAGCCACAGCTTTTGCTGTTCTGTTTCTGCACCTATACAGCTATGGCAGTGATCCCAGCCAGCTCCATTAGTTCTTCTTGCTGATACTGTTGGCATTCTTCAACCACAGTTTTGATATCAAATTGCATTTTCTTCCACTGGTATCCATACTAAGGGATGCTCAAAAGATACTGAGGTAGTTACAGTCTGTAATTCTTACATCTAATACATTTGCAAATATATTAATATTGCATCAGAAACTGAAAAGACTTTTTAAAGATGGAAAGCTTATTACCACCTGCAGGTCTGTGTAATGCCTTGTTAAATTGCTAAAAGACTATGTATATGTACACCTTCCCATCTTCTCTAGAGCTGGCTGGCTGCCCATCTGACCTGTGGCTCTGGAAAACATCAGCAGTGAGACTTATGCTCTCCTTACTTTCACCTGCCTTAATGCTTTTTCTCTGAGTGCTGAGCACATTCTATCAATCAGGTGCCCTCCTGGCTGCATTGCTGTGTCCATTTCCAGCTTTTCTTTGCCTAGAAGACATCCCAAACCTTTAAAACACCACGTAAATACTTTGCTACAGGGGCTCTTAGAGCTTACTACCTATTTCGGCTAACTTTTCTGACTTTTTGTCTCTAACTTTAATGAAGTGTTTGCCCCAGTTTTCTCACAGACTTCTTTCATTAATTCACTTGATTCAGTTAAAAGCAGAGTATTTGAGTTATCTATACTTCCTGGTATTTTAATTCGTTCAGCTTTTTTTGGTAATCAACATTGTCCTGCTGGTATTTTAATTGTTCTATCATGCGGTATTATGCTGTACATTTTTGTCAGCAGTTTTAGACTCCCAGAAAATGCCAACAAATTCTCTGTTGTCTAGCATTTACTGATGTTCTAACTATCCAGCTGGCATTCAAACTCTTCCCTGCTTTGGTGCTGCTGTTCTTAGTTTAAAGTTCATGCTTCTGCAAACGGCACCAAAAGTTTATTTTTGCTCTTGTGTAGTGCATCAAAGCCAGATATGTGTAAAGTTATATTTTTGGAGTCAGTTTGTTTTCCTGATGTGGTGAATTCTTCCTTTTTGCTACTGTAAGCAAGCTTTGGCAAAACAATCTTCTTGCCAATACAAAAAATCCCATATGGGAGACAATTACCAGTCGATTTCTCTTCTCTGTTTTGCGCTAATGCATTTATGTTTGCACAAAATTTTTCTTTCTCTATGCAAACCTTTTCTGGGTGGTTAAGGGCTTGTCTCTGCTCCACTGGTGGCCTCAGCTCATGCTCAGCAGCCCTGCATTGCTGCCATGCTGCTGCACGAGCTCTGCACTCAGGGTTTAGTTCAGACCAGAGCACACCTTTGATGTGAATCACTTCTTTCTCCCCACACACTGCACCTCACTTCTTATGGCAGCGCAGCTGCAGAGAGCACAAACTGCATCTTATTTTGGATGAAATGAAACCTGAGTATGTGCTCCAGGGCTG
The DNA here is from genome assembly GCA_013397775.1 of Eulacestoma nigropectus. Lineage (NCBI taxonomy): Eukaryota > Metazoa > Chordata > Aves > Passeriformes > Eulacestoma > Eulacestoma nigropectus. The sequence continues at coordinate 893,299 of VZTE01005845.1, read as the reverse complement.
CAGCTGAAAGGAGCTCCAGCTGCTAACGGGCATTTAGCCCATGAGAGCAGACAAGAGCTAGAACACACTAAGAAAAACTGAGATGCACACGGTGTGGACACCAGTCTGCAGCATCACCATTTCACTCTGCTACCCTGTTCCCATCTGGCCTGTTTGTCTGCACTACTCCTTAATGTAAACATAACCTCTGTGTGCTCTCATTTGAACCATTGCAACTTTGTCCCACCTACAAACTGAATTCAGCCTCTGGGATGCAATGAACTCACGGGTTAGCTGCTTTATATCATCGGGAAAGACAGGGACTTACCATCTTTTCAGACCATCCATACTTGGATAACACATACATACTAGTCACACCATACAAAAATATGTGTATTAGTCACACATTTATATCATTACATTACATCCTACTATATCTTAGATATTTCTGGAGATTTTCTAAAAATTCTCACCGCTTTTCTTGATTTTGGAGCCTCAGGCTGTCAGAGCTATTTTTCTGAGTGCAATTTTCACTAACATCTAGTAGAAACTATTTCTATGTCCATCTGTCCATCTTTCATTCCCAATCACATACTGCCATTACTTGTCTTTTTTTTTTTCCTTCAGAGTCTTTTGCAAGATACTCTCTATAGCCACAGTGGTAAATCAGTGTCTGGGAACGTTCCTGGGCACAAGGATGTTTTCATCTATCCTAACAAAGCGTTACAGCATTTTTTGCCTGCTTTTGGCCTGTGCTGACTATCAGTGTCCCAGGCAATTCCTGGAGAGGCTTTGGAAGTCGGCATGCTCCAGGAGCCATTCCCAGCAGGCAGCCTGCCTGCAGCCAACCTGCTTTGGAGACTAACAGCTTCTGATCATCGGCACAGGCTGCTTGGTGCCAGCTGGCCTGAGCACCTAGGAATATTCCCGGGTACATTTAACTTGGAAGTACAGACATATCTCTCCTTTCTGAAGTTAGGTGCCTATAGGAATCTAATTACTTCTGATGTCAGTGCCCAGGCAGAATGAAGTAGAATAGTATAACATCCAACTAGTTTCAAAAAATGCTATTCTCTGTCAAAAGGGACTTCCTGGAACTAGAGAGACAAAGCTTAATGCTAACCATAAAAGATATGACGTGGTATGGAGTTATTTATCACAGGTATCACTACATTTTTTAACATTTAAGAACACCTCTTTTTTCTTTCTTTTTTTTTTTTTTCCCCTCAAAATAAAAGTACAATTACACCTTCAAAAAACCAAGAAAATGAACAATGTTCCAGCATGAGACAAAGAATGAGCTGTATCTTCAACCTAGTCTTAAAGCAAGTTCCTGCAACAGGAATAAATGGTTTCTCCATTCTACGGCTACTTTACACCACACAGGGTTCCTTTCACACTCATTAAAATGCTGTTGTAGTTTTAATTAGGAAGCAAAGCAATCTCAGGATGCTATAAAGTTTTCTCTTTGACACTTTACTGATATCAGGGACACTGATACCGACAATGGTTTTGTAAAATTGTAAAATCATAATATTTTGCTCCTACGTGAAATAACAGCTTTAAAAAGTTACTGTTGACGGTTGCTTCCAGCTTCTTTAATATAATTTGCTATTAATTGTTTATCCCTTAAGAAAACTCTGCTTTAAAGTCTTTAAACATTTCCCCAACAGAAATGAGTATATTTGAGGGATCCACTGACTTCTTTTTTGTAACAATGAAACTGATCTATGTCAAATACTTGGCAGGTCCCAATGACACTACTGGGAGTATGGATCGTATTTAAAGACCAGGCCAGGCACCTAGTTTCCCTCTTCAAGTATGAGAAACATCTTGAGAATTATAATGTCTTACATTTTTCTGAAAATAATACAAACTGAATATTCACGGAATGAGTCCCGGGAACAGAACTGTGTACTCATTTTCATTTCCTTTCAGTATTTAATTAGGTTCCTTGAGCCTGCTTCTAAGTGTCTCTGTTTCTGTTCCAGAAGACTAAAGAAATGAGATAAAATGGACACTTATTTCACATTGTTGCCTTCCCTTGCAAAGATTTTATGCCACCTTCACCACTAAAATATCCCAGCAGTGTCTCTTAACTAATGAACTCCACCTATCTTGCATGTCTCACCTGCTCTCTCATTCTCATTCTTTGGGTATGGGACAGGCTGCTTGGTTTTGGTTAAGATTTTAATAATTTCCTTCCTGTAAAAAGAAAACCAAGCAGCAACGCAGATACACTTTTGCACAGAGAAGGTAAAGCTGAAAGAGTGCCTTTTGCTGTCAGGGTGAAAGGCAAAGGCACTACCTGAGTCCGAGGTCCTGTGGGAGCTTGTTCCACAGCTGTGTACGTGCCCCTAAGCCAACTCAGCCATCTTACACAGCACCACTATAGAAAGTGTGCTGCTGAAAATCCAGCAAGCCAAGGAGTGAATGGAGGGAGTCAGGGAGTGTAGTCTTCCCAGGGGTTTCAGCATGGAAGGTACAAAAGATCTTTGTACTGACAGTGCTGAGGAAAAGAGCCAAGCACGGTTTGCTCTTCTGTGCCAGCACGGCCCATCTGGGGCTTCCACACCACCACCACCACTCCTCATTGCCAGCACATGCAGGGAGCCAGGGAGAAAAACAAAAAAAAAATAAATGGAGGCAACAGAGAAGGTCAGTGCTTCACCTGAGATGGAAGATAGATCTTTCCTTCAGTGTGTGCTGAACCTTACAGCTGAGCTGCTCTGTTGGAAGATGCTGGAAATCCAGCCTAGAAAACGGAGGGAGGATGGCCAGGTGTGCTCACAGTAACTTGAGTCCCTGAGCAGACATGCTGCGGCATTTTCCATGAGCTGAAGTTTTCCAGAAGATAATTACAAATGCTGCTACTTCATCCTTTCCTTTCTTTTACCTCTTAGTAGAAGGTAAATCACAGTACTAATAAATCCTTCTACAGAAATGCAAAGTAGAACTAAGAACGAAATTGATGTCCCAATTTTAATTTACCACTTTCATTGTTGTTAATTTATACGCAAACACTCTGCCATAAGTTCCCCCTAGAAAACAGTCTAATTCCTTTCCAGCACTCCCCATGAGGACCAGATACAGACAAGGAGTTTCATGCTGTACTTTTTGTATATCTTAAAAGACTTCCTATTTTTTTCAAGCTGGGGCAAAGAACATGCTCCTGTAGCAAGACAAAGCAAAGCATGTTTCAACCTTTATTTGAAGTTCCTGATTGCTGTGATAAGGGCTGAAGAATAATTTAAGATACATCAGTTATAATAGATCACAGTAAAACTTCCAGCGGCCTTTCAAAAAGTCTTACTGTTTTTATGCATATAAAGCCATCTGAGGTGCAAACAAAGCAGAACTTTCTGGCTGAGCTCACTTCACAACTCGCAGCTTGGTTCCAGTGTAGATCACTAAGCTACATATTATCTTTCAAAAATTCCTCAAGAACTTAAGCCCAGATAAACACCACAATATAAAATTTTCATGGCTGTCCTGCCTGTTTCACAGCACAGGTCACACACAGTGGCCAGGACCTGGCCATGAGGGTTATCAGGTCTCACCACTGAAGGGTCCATGGTTTGGAGCATGGTTTGGGGCAGAGTTTATGCTGCAGAGCATCCCCCATATGGGCGCAGGGTGGCAAGTGGGGCATGGAGGGCCAGGAACAGCCACTGTGGAGCTTTTGTGGCAGAGAAAACTTGGAAATATTTTGAACTTCTTTGGAACTATTTCTTAGAGAGTGAGAGACCATGGGAAAAGCTCAAAGTCCCATACTCCAGCTGATTTTGAAGGGGAAAAATCCCCACAAATTAGAACAAGAATTGCACATTGCAGAAACTGTGAGAATGTAGGAAAGCTTTGGTACTCATCAAGGCAGCAGACTTTCCTACCGTGCTCCTTTGCCTTCGAGACGACCATTTGGTATAAAGAGACCAGCACTACTGAGAACAATTGTGTTGTATTCTCTGCCAGGTTTTCAGAGAAAGCAGACACATTTTGGGGTGTTGCTGATTTCAGATTAAACAAAGTATGCAATTTGCTCACAATTATTGTACTATTACTTTCATTGTAATGCTACTTAATTACTTAACATTTCAATTTTTATGAGTAAACAATTTCATCTCTGATCTAGAAATATCTCCTTGAAATCAAGTAAAACATTTTCAATAGGTAAACATCAGAACGGAGTTTTTTCCTGACTGAGCTAAGAATAGTCTTCAGCAATAAACTGAAATTACTTGTTCAAGCAAATGTTTACAAGTACATTAAAATCAATCAGTACATTAAAATCAAAATTCTTAACTTTCTTAACTCAAAAAAAAATTTCTATCCCTTCATGACTGTAAAAACCAAGCAGAACCCATATGCAATAAAACAATCCCTAGCCTAAAATTTTAAACCAGTTGTTCAATAACTTCTATTTCTTTGCAGTACTTTTACTTTATTATACTTTTATAATACCCTCAAATATATCTATAAAACTTTACAGCCCTTTTCCAACAGTATTTGGGGTGTGGTCTCAAAAGAAGCATGTTTATGAGCTGCAAGACAGGAAGAAAATTAAAGTACCCTTATGGGACTGAGGCAGGGACACTACAGCTATGAGCTCAGATTTTGATGTATCCACTGCTACCTGTGTAATTCCTGAGTCTCCAAGTTTTCATTGCAATTGCTTTACTGAATTATCCTGTATTGGACTGATAACACTGCACAACCTCTCAATGCTTGAAACTGAAAGCAAGTTATGCTGTGGCACACTCCCTTTCACAGCAGCAACTGTGCACATCCTGGCTAATGCTTATGGTCGGGGACTTCACTCCTTGTGTTGGAGAATCCTAAGGGCAGCTCACCCAGTCAGACACTTAAAATTGAGACCTTTCTCTGTGGATGAGCTGGGGATGATATTTGGAGAGTTCAGTTAGAGTCTTACAATAGACTGTGTTAAGATTTCACCTAAATACATCTCAATAAATACTCAATTCTGCACTAAAAATTATATTCCCAGTGTGTGCTGAATAATGTGCCAGTACTCACACAGTCAAAATAGTGGTCAAAATCAGAGGCATCCCCTCCCAAACTGCCATTTAGGAACCGGGCAACTAAAGACACAGTCTGGACAGAGAGGAAATGCTTTTTTAAATGGAGACAGAGAGGCAGACTTTAAAGCTTTTCAGACTGCACACTCATCACTCAAATGTTGTTACAAATACCTTTGCAAACTATTCACACTATGCAGATGAAAATAGCTCAGTAATACACAACGGAGAAATAAATTAGGTCCTGTGGAAAAATGTAAATACCGTTTCTCCTCCATCTGCTTTATCCTGGTAATGAAGTCCAAAATCCAGCAGCAGGCACAAAAAGCCCACCCACAGACCAGGGACTGAAGGTCAAAACCAAACTATGAGAGAATTGATAAGAAAATGGCTTTAGTCTATCAAATGAAAGATGGTGACTTTGTTGTGAAGAAAGAGAGGGGAATTCTGAAGTGGGAGGCATTTATTAGCCTTGTTCTGTACCACCCAAAATGGCCCCGAGGCCGTGCTCCTTTGGGTGCACCTCAGGAAATGGTGATTACGGAAGGCACACTCATGCCACAGCCACCAAAGGATTTTGTGTTGCTCCCATTTTAACTGGCAACTTTAGAGGCTTCAAAATATCATTTTTCCTAATGGAAATGGCATGTGAGCTGTTTACAGTTTGCTGATACATTTTTAGTAAAAGGGAAAATACAGATATGTTTGTGCTTACAGAGCTTTCTGTGTTTACAATGAGTCTTCTTGTTGTTAATTTACAAATGGAAAATTTTGAAATGGACATTTCAAAATGTCAGAAGTGCTCAGCATTTGAAAGAAGGCTCATTTAAAGCAGGGAAAAACTGCTGGAGAGACTGGATTGGACTTGGGGTTTGGGGTAGGAAAAGAGCCTTTTGGCATACATTGAATAGTAGTAGTAGTAGTAGTAGTAGTAGTAAATATTCAGAAAATATTAAGTAATGATTAGCATCTAGGATATAATGCTCTATGCTGTAATGATGGTTAATATAAATAAATATAATTATAGTTCATAGGTTCTAGACTTCAACTACTTTAAACTCACCTGCAAGACCTTGTCCTGAAGGATCTAAAAAAACCCCCGGTATTTCAGGGATGTGTTTCTGCCTTTCTCATGAATCCAGACATAATGTGTAAAACAAGGTGTTTTATAGCTGTTATATAAATAAACCGTCAACTTGGAAAAAATACAATATAGTAATAGAAAAGAATGTATTAATTATTCCAAGAAGTCAAACAGGAAAGACACAAAATGATAAATGAAAGAACAGATATAAAATATGACATATCCTGACCAATATATGGGTTATACACTGACTTACTTACACTGGGTAGTTACAAGTGTGGAAATCAAAACCACAGCCATGGCATAAAATATAAAAGGAGCTATCTCATTAAAACTTATCTGCTGAGCTGAATGAAGGGCAAACAAGGCCTTACCTGTGTGAGGATTAGACCCACCTTCTTAATAACAGCTAGGGTAGGTATTCTTAAACATCAACCATCAGAGCCCCCAGGTTCAATCAGCCTGAATGAGATCCCAAGAAATCAATAAAATTCTTGCCAGGCCACTTCAGATTATTACCGAGCCCGAGTGTGGAGCACCAGATTACAGGCTGGCTGTAATTTTTCCCTGCAAAAACCCAGACACAGTTCTTGAGCCTTAATGAGTTTTGTTCAGCATGAATAGGTCAGCAGAGTGCAGAAACCTTTTCTCAACTTGTCCATGCAGAAACGGTGTGCCACCAGCTCTGTTCAGGTGCTGGGGACAGTTGCCCAGTTGTGTGACTCATGGGCAATGAAAGAGAAAGGCATTTTAAGTCCATTTGTCCAGAAAAAACTCAGGAAGTACAGCTTTGACTGCTCAGACACCTAAGTGGTTGACTCAAAACTGCACAAGACTACAGAAAAATCTTCAAGGGCTTTCTATAGCAACAAAAATAACGTAAATGTCATAATCATTTTCGGAAAGTCTGATCTTATTCTTTAAGCAAAAAGACATTTCAATTGCATACTATTAGATACTTACAGCTCCAGTGACTTACAAGAAGCCACTATCTGAACACTGTATAAGGATGCAGTGGCTTCCAAGGGTAGCCCCTGTTGTGCAGCTATAATGTTGGAAAGGGCCAGGGACTAGCTTGTGCAGACAGGAAAAGCCTGCAACTCAGCACATAGTCCTGGCAACCTAACATTTCTCCCAGCAGTAATTCCATTAGACTCAATGCATTCAAGTTTTAAAAGTCCTCCCCACCTTTAATCTCAGCAGCACAGCAAGAAACCTCCATCATTTCTGCTAAAACACTTTTCTTCCAATCAGGATAATTTTTCTCCTACTTTTCCTGAATGCTTCCCC
>VZTE01005845.1:808183-885876 GCA_013397775.1 Eulacestoma nigropectus | reverse complement strand
TTCAACTCATCAGTCTCGGCTGAATTTTCACTCTACATCAGAAAATCCCCCTTTCTTCGCTGATTGCAAACTTCAAATATTTGTACATCACTGAGTTCTCCACCCCTAAGTTTACATGTATCATTTGGGCAGGACACTTTAGGACTTTTAGCCTCTTTAGCCGCTCCCCATAAACAACTCCTTCTATATTTCTCATACATATGTGCATGTCACTACACTTAGGGCTACTCTTATGGGCCAAATCTGTTCCTGAGAGAATTAAGAGGTGTTCTTGCAAATTTCCTCTCAAAACTAGCATAAGAACAAAAGAATTCTTGGGAAACAGGCTGAAAATTAATTCTAAGTCTGCTGTCTACGACCAATACCTTCTACTTAATTCTGCACTTTTCTTGCATGGCCACTGTGGCCCACAGAGCACTTTGCTATCCAAATAAACAGCTTTCTTAGATGAGAAGCTTAAAAGGACAATGATTCTTTCAGAAGGTAAAAGTCCAAGTCTTTCCTTGCACATCAGTATGTGTGTCTGTGACTAGTACCATAAACAAAATGGGAACACATAAATAAAAGCAGGTTTTACTAATAATAGCTACCTGTAGATACAGAAGAGGCTTTTCTGATTGCACAGATATTTCTAAGCCATCTGGATGTCTGTAGGATACAGCCTACAACTCCGTAAGACTACACCTCATGTTATATCAAACATTTTACCAGGGCTTAATGAATTAAAAGATGGTTAGAAGTACTGCTTAGAAATACACAATGTTGTTAATAAATATCTTCTCTCACTAGGGGTAGATTCTAGAGGAAGAATTTTGTATCATCAGGTTCTCAGACTGGTAATTATAGCTTACATTTTGAAAGCCACAACCTTGCTTTCATGAATGCAATTTGCATCAAAATCTGCACTTACAAAATCAGGGAGAAGAGTTTTGCACACATAAATTAATTGCCAACCCATTTTCTAGTGCTTGAACTGCAGACAATTAGCTATCAATCATTACTGACCTGGGCTTTACTCAGTGAGGACACAAAGAGTAAAGCTCTGCAACTAATACCAATGCCACAAATACTGCAGCATCCTAAACATCCCCAAAATCTGTCTTCACTTGACAAAGAAAATACTCTTTGGCAGTAAAAGCTGGTACAGAACTGAAGGTTGGAGAATGAGGAGGGAGAGGGAGAGGAAAAGAGAGAGATACTGATTTGCTCTCAATGAATATGAAAAAGCTGATCTCTGCCATTGAGGAAAATTCTTGCACCAGCAAGTGCTGACTGACTGTGATGAGGAATGCTTTATCACCCAGATCCAGACACCCTTTCATATGGTGATTATTATTCCTGTCATGACCCTCTGGTCATCAAGCCACAGTGTCTTTTGTCACGAAACAACTATCCAATAAGGAATAATCTAGGAATAAGCCTGTAGCATAGTATCTTCTGCTTGCTTATACACACAGCAGGAGGAGGAAAATCTTCTTCCTGTGAGTTATTACCAGCTCTAATCTACTTTGGAAAATAGCAGTATTTCCTTAATTTTGTGAAGCATGCAAACATACTTTTCACAAACTACAGCTACCTGAACAGCTCAGACCAGAGCTGAAAGCAAATCTTAAAGCTCTCTCAGGTAATAACAAATAGTCCAGCATCACCATCAAATCCATGGCAGCACAGAAACTATCAAATATTCACATTAAACTTGATAAGAACACGCAAAGACTGAATTGCATGCCAGCTTGCCTCTATATTTAATTTCATATTGTCTTCTATAAGGCTGATGTCTGGCCTAATTCCTGATGCTATTCTTGGAGCAACAGCTTTGACAAACAGAGGTAACACACGTACAAAACCCCAACAAATACCACATACTACCCAAAACATTAGGTCTGGTTTAGTTCCTATACAGTTATAGAGACATTTAATATTAACATCACATCATCCATATTAATATTATCCAACTACAAAACATTATAGAACTCATTTAACCTTCCACACATTATTTCTCTGGTTTTTCCAATTCAGTTCCTAGAGAAAGGGGCTACTCCTCTGCAGTCAGTGTACACCACACTGAAAGCATCCCGGGAAGAAGGGCTGGGAACCCTGCTCGGGGAGCAGAATGAGGAGCCATTTCTGGCCACACAAGCCAGTTCTTTTTATGTCTTTTCTGTCTCTACTGCCTATGAAGATCACCTAACACAGGGGCTGTTTCGAATGGTTTTATCCCACTAGAAAGCTAACCCTAAGTAACAAATACAACAATACATATACAACTGTACAGAATAAAAAATTAATGGTGTTAGAGAAGGATGATGCAGAGAGACATTATGTGTGACACTGGGGAGGAAGTGGGGGTAAGTGTGCATGGTTAATATGAAAAGATGTCAAAAAAAATGAAGCATAATAATAGTGCAATTTATCCTTGCTAAACGTACTGCACTGTGCTATAATTAAATATGAAAACCTAAATTTATCTCTATGTTCGGCTGTCATTAACTTAACAGGGAGTGCACATGTTCTAATCTAATGGCTGATTTTTTTCGCCATGTGCAGCATATTAAAATGTATATTAGCCTCAAGGTGCATAAACACAAAATAATAGACCAAAGGTTTTGGCCTGTAGAGAAAAAAAATCCATGCTCAAAGGCCGTCAAGTAGCTGGTGATGCAGGGGAGACACTCACTTAGCCTCATTAAGCTGAAGCTCTCTTTTGCTTGTCTTTTGTTCTGCATGACAGCAGCCTCTTTGTTGTATAATAATTCATTCCAAGTTCGTTCCAAGCTACCGAAACTGGTGAACTGTGGCCATTTTAATGAGCAGTATTGGTGGTATGCATAATCTGGAAGCCACGTGGACCAGGCAATCACAGAGCACTGCAGCCAGCAAAATGAGATACTGTCGAAATCACAAATTTGTCAAGTTGTTTTTGGACAGGGTATTATAATAAGCACTAAAATATGCATCTTATTACTCTGCATCTGCCAGTCAAAGATCACTGTAATGAATGCATGCTGCAGGGTATGACCAGGCCGTTTCCCTAAGTAAAACAAACTGCAGAGTACAAAAAAAGAATTATGTATTTTTGGCAGTGCCTGGATTTTTTTTTTAAATCCTTTTGCATCAGGAGTTGGATTTTCCTGGCTTGATGTCCATTGCCAGCAGTGAATGCACTAAAACTGCCACAGCCAAGGAGTTAACAGGAATACATGGTTTCTTAATAGCCACATTTACTGCCTGTGCATCTGAAACTTTAAATTCCATGCTCGAAGCAAATTTAGCATACAGTACATATAAACCCCACAAAGATTAAACTACTTTAAATACACTTTAATAATCCTAGCTCCTTCTGTTTTATACATTTCTACTGCAAATGGCTTCACCGTTAGGGAAGGTACATTTTACGTAACCTGCTCTCTCTGTGAGAAACAGCACTGTAGGTAATCACAACATAAACTTCCATAATAGAACAATTAGGAAAAAAAAAGGTTTAAAAGTGGTCCTTTTTTTTCTACAAATTGGTCAGACTCATGACGGAACTCAGCTTGAAAGGCTGGGAGGTCCACCAATTAAACCAGGCAGCAAACCTGGTAAATATGACTTGTGCAGTGGGGTGCAGAGTCTGCTCTGCTGGTGCTCCCCAAAACACTACTGGTGATACCCCACAGAGAACCACCAGACTCTCACCTGGAGCAATGCCTATGGAGACCTTTCATCATCTGGTGAGGAGCAGAAAGACTAAGCGGGGAGCAGAAGGAAAGGGCTTATTTCCTCATCTGCCTGCACATAACGTATTTGCAGACGTATTTGGCAGAGCCTTATTTTTGGGCAACCCAACAAGCATTTGTGGCAAGAGCTCCTGAGTGTGCTGATGTACAGTTCCCATAATATCCTAAACTAAGAGGTTTCTTGATCAATACTGGCTTGTACTTAAAAGGCTTTGTCCGGCTGAAAGCCATATTTCAGGTCCAAGTTTTAGCTAATGGGAAAGAGGATCAAACAGCTCTGTTGGGTTTGCAAGGCCAGGTTTTGGTAGCAGGGGGAGCTACAGTAGAGGTTTCTGTGAGAAGCGGTTTAAAGGTTCCCCCATGTCTGACAGGGTGATGGACCCGTGGCTGGCCATGACCGAGCCAATCAGGAATTACAGTAATGCCTCTGTGATTACATATTTAAGAAGGAAAGAAAAGTTATTGCACAGAGGTAATTGCACTCGGAGAAGAGACGAGTGAGAACATGTGAGAGGAACAACTGCAGACCCCAAGACCAGTGAAGAAAGAGGGGGAGGAGGTGGTCCAAGTGCCAGAGTTGAGATTCCCCTGCAGTTCCTGGTGCAGACCATAGTGAGGCAGCTGTGCCCCTGCAGCCCCATGGAGGTCCGCAGGGATGCAGAGATCCACCCACAGCCCATGGAGGAGACCCACACTGGAGCGGGTGGACAACTGAGAGAGGGCTGTGAACCTGTAGGAAGCCCATGCTGGAACAGGCTCCTGGCCTGCAGACCCGTGGAGAGAGGAGCTCAATCTGGAGCAGGTTTCCTCATAGGGTCCGTGAACGTGTGGGAGACCCAAACTGGAGCAGGTTTCCTCATAGGGTCTGTGGACGTGTGGGAGACCCAAAGTGGAGCAGGTTTCCTCATAGGGTCTGTGAACGTGTGGGAGACCCACACTGGAGCAGCCTATTCTTGAAGGACTGCACCCCATGGAACTGCTGCTCATGAAGAACTGTAGCTCGTAGGGAGGACTTACATTGGAGAAGTTCGGGGAAAATTGGCTTTCATGGGAGGGACCCTGCACTGATCCAGTGATCAGTGGAAGGACTCCTGTCCCTGAGGAGAAACAACGTGTGATGAACTGACCACAGTCCCCATTCCCTGTCTCCCTGCACCACTGGTGGGGAGGAAGGAGAGCCTGGAAGGAAGGGAGAAATGGAGGAAAAGGTGTTTTCAAGATTTGTTTGACTTCTCATTATCCTGCCTTGATTTTGATTGGTAATAAATTCAATTAATATCCCCAAATCGAGTCTGTTTTGCCCATGATGGTATTTGGTGAGGGATCTCTCCCAGTCCTTATCTCAACCCATGAGCCTTTGGTTATATTTTCTCTTCCCTGTCCAGCTGCAGAGGAGAGTCAGAGAGTGGCTTTCGTGGGTACCTGGCATTCAGCCAGGGTCAATCCAGCACAGCTTAAGACTAATTCTTTTCCCCTCTGACTTTTCTTCAGAACTGGTGATAGCAATATAGGAAAAAGGGTTTCTTCACCAATGTTAATTATTTTATTGCAATCTTTATATCAATATATGATGAAACAGTCCATATTTCCAGCCGTAAATACCATTTTTTCTGCCTTTTTTTATGTGGTGCTGGAAGCAAGGGGACAGTTCTTTACCATACTGGGCAAATTAGCTTTCCCAAAGAACAAGGAGCACTTCCGAAAATGAAGGGTGAAAACCTCTGTTCAGTGATGGCAGTCAGAGGTCTTGAAGAATCTGAAGGCAGACAAAACTTTATGATGCAACAGTGTTCTTGCATGGCTGTGAGTTCCCACTTAATTGATTTATTTAATACAAGAGTTAATTTAATATTTTGTATGAAATCTGGTTGGTATAGCAAGGTTTTTTCTCTGCCATACAGAAGACTATTTAGATTTAACTGCAGTACAGTTAGAATTTAGCAAGTTTATATACTGTTCAGAAGACTCAGCTTAGTACCCCCACAGATACTTGAATGAAGTGAGCATTTTTGTCTGTTCCAATGGGAAGTCCATTCAAAGAAGACAATCAGAAGGTTGTGAAGTTTAAGGTGATGAAATTTCACTGAAGTCATACACTCTGCATGTACAGCATCATCCTCTCTCATCTGTCTGATGAATAAAGCCACTGTCTATAAATGTGTTTTTACCACGTAAAATTTTAACATTTTTAGTACAGCACAACCTTAATAGTTGAGAACTATCCACAGTTTGTTTGGGGTTTTGTATAATTCTGGAATCAAGATGCTTAAATTATTAGTTGTCGTTATTTTTTATTTTTTATCATTTAGACATGATCAAACAAATGTCCCTTTTGCCTAACTCCCAGTGCTGAAAGCAAAGTATGAAACATCCATATGCATTTCTCTCTTCCTATAAACCCACACCTACCAACTGAATACCTGGCCATATTTTTGTTTAGCTACCTGGCATGTAGGGCAGCCCCTGCATTAAGTATAATTTTTACAGCTGCCATTAATGGAAGTTTTTACAGAGACATACTGTACCACTTCTGTGATCACCAGCTGATACCAGTGCATTTCTGGGACATAATCACTTCAGCTCTCTGGATTAAGATCAGTGAGCAACTAGTAAGAGAGTCCTGTAACAAACAGATAAGGTGAGACAGTGAGACACACAGGAGATCAAATTGCATCTCTGGGGAATATTATACCTCATTCAGGTACCTAGTGAGAACAGAGTTATCTTTGTCGCTCCTGGTCATGTATCTTCCTGAGAAACTTGTGAACATTATTTTAAAACATAATTCTGTTAATTTTGTATTGTAAGGAGACCAACTGTGCCCTTACTCACATTGATGCAGTCACCCTAATAACTTTGGGTTGTAAGAGTGTGCACTACATCTGAACTGTCTTCCTGACTGCATCATGCACTTGATCTCAGTCCTAAATTCATTCTGAGGTAAGTGTGCTTTTACAAAAGTTCTTCCCTGAAGGAGTCAGTGAGAAGCAGTGTGGTGTCATCATTACCTTGCCATTCTCTCATCTCAGCATCAAGATTTGCACACTGAGATTAAAGCTGAGAAAAGCTGACAAGTTTTATTCCATGCAAAGGTGATTCAGAGTTGATGTTAATGACAGTCATCTGTGCCAAGGTTTCAAGTGTCAGGTCCTCCCACAGAAAAAAAACCAACAAACCAAAACCCAACTAAATAAGCCATCTGAAAAGCAATGAGGAAGGAAGCCCAGAACTCTGGCTTTGGCCGCCTTCGTGAGTTTGACACAGCATCTGTGCTAGGACTCTCTTTGGAGTAGTTATGGATACGGTTACAGCCACAGAAAAGAATGAGTAAAATTGGTGGAACTAGGGAAAACTGTATCATCCAGTGCCTGGAAACCAATGAGGCTGGCATTTCTAAGTGGGAATCTCACTCCTATTACAGGCAGTGTAGTACCACAGGTCACATCCTGGACAAAGGCTCCAGCAGCAACTGCTGTGTTAGCAAAAGGGGAAAAGCTACTGAAAAGACTATCAGAAAATAAATACCACTAGCTCAAAGATGATAAATTTAGGGTCTACATACAAAAATAAATAGATTCTGCAACAGTGAAAAACAGAAAAAGAGCACTCAAGTTTCCAAAATATTTTCCAGTGCTGAGATGCTTCTGATGTTTCAAGGGCTATAAATTATCAGAAGTATTAGTTTCATTAATGCAGGAGGATGAACAGATACTAATCAACATGAATCTCTTTTTCAGGCAAAGCATTTTATGTTTGCTATTTAACTGCTTGTTATATTACACGATTTAGCACAATACTTTCAGTATTCTCTCTGTTTAGGAAGGAAATTATTGTGATAAATGTAACACCTGACAGTGATAACTGTTCAGTTCGTCGTTTATCTGGTGACTGCATGGCAAGACAGCTGCAGTTTGAGGTCAGGTGTAGCATTTAGAAGAAGGTATTTATCTTCTAGTTTACTCCGGTCATCAAATACTACAATATTTCATGACAAAACTCCACTGTGTGACTCTCCTGTGGCAACACTCTGCACTCAGCATCTGTTTGATGCTGAAATCAGGACAGAAAATGAGTTATAAAAAGAATAGTCCACCATTTTATAAAAATACGGACATTAACATTCAATATGGCACTGTGAATCAAAACAGATACCATTGAGAACATACTTATCCAGGAACAGAACGGCTCCTAAATCTGTAATATATTTAGAACTGGTAGAGGCTCAATGAATTTGTACACAATCAGAAAGCAAGTGGTTCTTGATGCTGGGGAAAATCATTCCACCTCAGTTCCTTATTATTAAAATGTCAAATGTCTGAACTTCCTATCCCTGTGATGCTATTTGAAAATAATAGTAATCTTGTAACAAAAAGGAAGATGATTCCTGTATATTTTTAAATCTATTGCACCAAACCCACAACACATCAAAATCAGCAAATTCACTTTTTTTTTTTTTTTCCTTGAATGCAAATGTTCACGTGTATTTCCTGTTTAGCTTCTCATGAGGTCTTACTGAAGAAACTGCATTTCATCTCATGGTATATACCAACACAAACTGGGACAGCTCCTCATACGTTTCTATAAGGCAGGATTTTGACTGTCACATTTTACTTCATATTTAACATAGACATTCCCACACATCATTTTATCGATGAGAACATGGCAATGGGTTATTTTCTCTGTTCCAAATAAAGAGTAAGGACATGATTTTTAGTCAATTCATTTTAGAAAGAGAATCACAAATGGGTGTTATGACTTGCTGCCATGCAAGTTAGATATTTGTGTTTGAATTGAGATGAAACTACAGTACTTAACTAAATTTACTAGGCACAAGTACATGAAATCCAATATTGATAATAATTTATGAAAGTAAGAATACTGATTCCTACAATACTGCAAACTTAGTTTATGATAACATAATTAGTTACACTAATAACACTGCTTAGGCACAGTCTTGCTAATTATGATATTATAAATATTAATGATATCAAGTCTTTGTATTTGATTGCCCCTAGTAGGATCATTTATCATGGTATTTCCAGTTACCAGAGTTATATTATTTTTCTTCCTTTTCCCTTGAATGTTCATTCCTGGACAAACAGCCATCCTGAGCTTATGCCTAAAATGTATCCATAGCTCATCAACGATGCATCCTGCTTAACTTTAAATGCTATTATTTAGTAGCAATGTTACAATGATGTAATTCAGTGCTAATACAAATACACAATTATATTCTGTATGTCTTTTAAATGTGTAACAGAGCCAGCCAGACAAGATTACATAGGGCTTTCTTTTTATTCTTTTTCATGTGACCTGTTTCAAGTTAAGATTCCTTTGAATTATTAAATGCTTCCTTAAAGCATATTTCCATGCAACCTTTTTAAAGTTAATTATTGATGTAGTGACAAGCAAAAAAGACTAAGAATTACAATTTCCTTTCCTTATTCAAAAGGACATGAGAAACATCTTTGACAACGGTTGTCTGTTTAGTAAAATACAAAGGTAATACAAAGACAGAACACTGAGTGCGGCTTTAAAGAAGAATTACAACAAATCTGTAACATGACTTGGAAATGCTGTGTAGGTTCCCACAGGTGTTAAAGGAAAGAAGTTTAGATATAACCCTTTGAGCCGGGTTTAACTGCTTAACATAAGTAGATGAAAATGAAACTGCTTATATCTTGGTTTATTTTTAAGCAGTGTATTATCCAGAGCTTTAGGAACAGGATTGTCTTTCCTCCTTGAAAGTAATGTTATAATTTTACAGCTCCACCGAGAACAACAACAATATAGGAGTCTCTAATCTCCTGCTAAATCCAATTCCAGTCATCACCAATGATAAGCAGAGATTTGGAGGCGTTTGACACTCCAAATCCTATTCTTTTGTAATTCTTTACTTTTTACAATGTTTTCAACAGTCGTACATCAGATTTTCGGAAGGATAATCAATAGGCATGATGTATAACTGAAATCAGTCTTCAAAGTGATCCCCTCTAGTAACCAGAAACAAAAGCTTGGCCTCCCTGCTGTGCAGGTATTTTGCTTAGAGCAGGAGGCAGCCGGGCATCAGCAGGAAGCCAGTTACACCTCCCTGCTTCTCAGCACGGATCAGCAGGTGCCCTGGTGGAGGGGTGAGCAGGACTGGGGCAGCTGCAACCTATTGCATCTGTCAAAAATCTCCAAAAATGCTTTTGTAACAGGGAACTACTAGAGCAGAGAGTAAAGACAGTCCAGAGGTTAGGATTTCATGCTGACCACCATTTACATTCCTATTTTATCACAGACTTTCTAGGTTTAAATGATCTTGCAGAATTTATTAAATTGTCTGGTGTCATTGATCCTCACCTGGAACTCCCGTCTTGCAGAGGGTTTGGGCATCAGCACACACGAAAGACCATGAGATGCTCAGGTATGGTGACTGAAGGACCATTCCTACCTGATCTAGTGTTCCAACTAACAGCTGGTCTCTGACTACCTGTCTCAGCTGGTCAGAGCCAGTGCAAGAGGGTTTTTACATGTCTCTTGAATGCTGCACCCTGGCTGGAACACCCAGGAACTTCTGGCACAATATTAGGACCAATCTGAAGCGAGTTGAATTTCATCAAAACAAGCAGTTCCAGAACTTCTTCTAATGCATTTGTAATTTTACATCCTATACTTTTTAAAAAGACATGATATTATGAATCATGTGAAAAGATCATATTTATAGTAAAAATGTTAGCCCATATCAAGTAATTTCAAGTTTGTCTTCTTAAGCTGCCTACATATTTGTTAATATTCAGAAGGAAGATGACTTGGTGACTAACTGTGACAGCAGCAGTGATTAATCAAGGTAAGTAGCAGAAACTGCATACAATGATTATGGAACTACATTCAAAACCAAGACATAGTGCTATTATACAGGAACGGCAATAAAACAACATACCTTTCCCATCAGATCAGCAATTCTAGGTACTGGTTTTCCCTTCTGATGGCACATGGTTGCAGGACTCTGTCCATTCCAGTCTTCAAGCTCCTCAATGCTTTTCAGGTAAAGAAGAGCTCGCAGTCCAGTGCAGTAGTCATCAATAACAGTGAAATCTTGATTTTGGATCGCACTGCACACCTATGAAATGTAAGTCAGTTACCAGCACCATCCTGGCAGAGAAGCATACGGAATTAGCAAGATCTTTGGATTTACTGATTATCAGGTGACCCTTCCTGCGCATCCACTGGGAAAGAACTACAAGAATTCAGGATTATTGTTTGCTTAATCCTATGTCATGATACCACCACTGCAGTTCAGGAAAGAAAGGGCTCAATAACATCAGCTATGCCCAGATTTCCCAGCAGCAGCCCTTGGACCAGATCTGAGGGCTGTTCAGAGATAAACCTGCAAGCCCAGCCCCAGGTGTGCCTGCTGGGGAGCTGATGCTGAGCACACCAGCACACTTGCAAACAAACCTGTGCTCAGACCTTTGCCTGCAGACACTCAGTGCTATCCCCTAACCTGCTCTGTTCAGGCATAGCCAGTTAGGTCCCAACCCAGAACCACAGCCTTGCTGAGACTGGAAAGCATCTCTTGAGATCGTCTTGTCCAACCTCCAGCTCAGAGAAGGGTCAGCTACAGGAGGCTACCCAAGACTGTGTCCAGTCAGGATTTGAATATCTCCAAATACAGAGACTATACCCCCCTGGGGAACCGGGTTCAGTGTTCAGTCTCCCTTGCAGCTTTTTTCTTATATTTAAATGGAACTTCCTGTGTTTCAGTGTGTGTCCATTGCCTCTTGCCATTCCACTGGATAGCCCTGAGATGAATCTGGACCCAAAGGAAGTGTCTCAGCAAGCAGCACTCATTAAGCTGACCTGTTATTATGGGTGAGCATTGCCAGGCACAGAACAGAACAATCCCCTTCTGCCATTCAGTGCAACTGAGAGGCCAGGCCACTTTCTTTTAGATACTTTAGAAACACAGATAGCAATATAGCTTTATAAACATTTAAAGCAGTGATCCCTCACCTGCAGAGTTTAACATGTAAGCACAAAACTACTGACAGCAGAAAACAGTCTGACCATTTACATGGGTTCTTCTAGAGCATGTTGGGGATATCAGCTCAGGCTTAAACCCACAGAGACCCCCAACCAAACTGACAACTGAATAAAAAATCCCTGACTGTTCTCTGAATACCTTCTCATTAGCTAAACTCTAATCAGCCATCAGTGACGAGGTGCCGGGTTGATTGAGTGCCATTAATTATCAGTCCCTAGAAATGCTCTGAAATTCCAGATGTGTCAGTGTTTTCAGCCTCTGATTCAGCTTTTATTGTAAAAGCTGAAAGGAATGCTCTTGATAATACCTTGACTCCATGCACACACAGTGAACACAACAATGAAATAGCCACCTACTTTAGAACACGAACTGGTGCACACAGACATGCACAAACACATCCACACTTCTTGAATGCAGAAACACACTTTAGATCATAACTGACATCAACACTTAAAAAGCATAGGAAATATATTATTGTTTTCCACATTTCAGAAATGACAGTACAACTTGCAGGCCTGCAGACAGTTACACATCACATTGGGAAATACCATATACTACAGCTGAACAAGAAAAAAAATAAGGGCAAACTGTAAAACAAGCAGAATAACATTTTCTATGCAGTGCATTTACATTACAAAAAAATCTGTTTCTCTGGAGAAACAGTGTGGGTATTAATTAGGTCTGTTACACCTTCCACAGGCTTCAAGATTTTTATTTTTGAGAGCAATTATAGAGAGCATCATAATAATTTCCTGTACAGGTTATTTAACTGCAAAACTCCACTGATGCTTATTTAAACCTTTTTGTACAGCAAGGAATTATCTGGGTTTTTTTAGTGCACGGGTAACACTTTTATTACCTACTCTTAAAAATACTAAAACTGTAAAAAAAATACAGTTAAAAGCCATGTCATGTCACTTGAAACAAGTTCAGACGCTTTTGTCAAAATCCTGAAATATTTTGACAGGATGTATACACATGAGATACACTGGAGGATACCTGTAATAACCTTATAAATAAAGAGGCTTTTACTGTTTTCTAGCTTGTGGTGCAGTGTTATGAACTGCAATAATATAAAAATGTGTGGAAGATAATAACACACTAAGAGCTAACTATTTCATCCATGTGATTCTATAAGCAGTGCACTATTTGCCTTCCCTGGAAAGCCAAGAAAGTTCCAGAACTGAAGGCAAAATGCAATTTTTAAAAAAAAATGTAAATTTCTGCACCAAAGAAAAATGTTACATGAAATGGAAAGGCTTAAAACAAACAAGTGGTCTCAAACAATCCTCCTCTTCTGTAGAAACCTTATGACTGTGATGCCCGATGGTGTGGATAAGCAGCCAAACATACCTTTCACTGATTTCACTGGGATAAAAGCAAGTGCTTATGTTTATGGGCCTTTCCTAGAACAAGACAGCTTCAAGCATTAACACATACAAAACCAACTGAAATAGTTTTGCCATTTTTTGGGCAAATTCCAAAATTCTGAGCTTTGAAATTTCTTGTGTTGCACATATAGTGAGATTTGTATTTTAGACTTACAGTATCTTCCATCAATCAGTGTAGAAGCCTTTGCTGCATTTTAAAAGGTGGTGAACAAAGTCAGGATAAAAGGTCGCCATGACCCATCAGCCATGACAATTTCTACACCACAGAGAGAGGTTTTTAGCATCATACCTGGCTGCCTCTGAATCACCAGTTTAAATGACACTGTGTCCTCTTTTCAGCACAAGAGAAGTGGCAGGGCAATAGACCAGGTGAGACTCAAACTCAGGCATCCGGAAAAAATCACAGAAGAACTGAAGCGACCCATCTCCACACCTCATTAATGCCCCTGCTTTGCTCTTGCTGCTTGCACTGGGAACAGGCACTTGCCTCCCTTGCAAAGCTCCGTGCTGAGCCTGAGCCCCCTCTGCTGCAGTCCAGATACTGCTGTATTCAAAATGGTTGCTACCACCGCTCATTTAATGTCTTACTAAACCCCCTCAAGAGGAGATAAAGGCGAGAAGCGCTGTGTAAGGGCTGCTGTCCGTGCCTCACACACGGATGGAGCAGCAGCAGGAACTGCAACCAGCCCTGCCCTCTCAGCCCCTCTCCTCAGCATCAGGCTGGTACCCACCAAGCACAGTGGAATGTGCTTCCCTTTAGACCCTGAAGCAAAAACCTGAACAGCACTGAGACTTCACAAGAGAGAACACACCCCTGCCGTGTTGTGCCAGAGCACTGCTCTGTATCCCGTGGCCAACAGAAGCCGCTTATGGACGAGTGCACGAAACAGAGCGCGCCTGGATCCGCTGCTGGTGTGGTTTATCAGCCCAGGTTCTGGCAAGCAGCAGTGCTGGGACTCTGCACAGGAGAGACGGCACCTGTTTAATATCCCTTAATCCTAAATAATCCAAGTGGATCTGTTTAATGAGTAAATTAACATTCAGCTGTTCACTGACCCAGCCTTTCACCTGAAACATTTCGGTAGAAAGTATCTTCTGTGGAAGATGAGAGACTGGCCCTGTGGAGCATCCTGTGGGACAGAGTGAAGTCCAGGTCACAACAAAGCTGTCAGCTGTACTGCTGACAAGTGCTGTCCTGCTGTCTTGCTTGTGTTGGTCTCTAGCTTTGGACTAGAACTTGGACTAGAAGATAAAGGTGCTACATTTTTCCTGTTTAGGAAGGTAACATGTACTATTCACATTGCACTAATATGCAGGGAGGTAAGTTTGCACAAGCTTGGTTTTACTGCATTGCCTGGCTTTGTCCCAGTAGTAGAACTGCTACAATTTAATTTTTAACATTGGATCTCCTTCCTTTTCTCCCAGATCCAGACTCCAGTGATTGCCCCTTATATCCCAAAAGAGACACGTAGGCCAACATGCAATGTATGTTCAATTATAATGTGCTCTCAGTATTCTGAAATCTAAAAGTGCTCAGCATAAGCTGCAACTGTACATCACAATTCTAATCTATACAGATATGTCTGAGATACTAAAAGACACAATGCTTGCTTTGCTGTTGGTAAACACACACTAAATTATCTCACTGGGGAATGGTGATGTGAAATGAATCACAGGTTAAGGCTCTAAGTAAAACTGTTCTGCAAACTGCAATGAGGGGAGAGGCACGCAAAGGTCCCTGCTGATGTCTTTCATAAGAAATGACCAGTGTGCTCTGTTACTAAATAAACATAAAAACTGAGTCTAACTTTGTCATAGGATCTAGAGACATTACAAGTCTTACTTGAGGAACTGGAGTAAATTGTAAAGAGATTATTATTGTGTAAAATAATTTTTACAGGTTACAAGATTGTTATTAAACATTCACATGAATCCGAAACTTTTAATTCACATATTTTGAAGAAAAAGTTCATTACTGGTGACAAGTACTTCCACGTCAGTCACAAAGCATCGTAGACACCTTTGCTGTTAGCAGAATCATTACACAACAAGGAGATGCCAATTTCTGAAGTGCTTGCTGAGGCAAATCCCCTGCATTGTTTATTGAGAGCTCTGTGTAAGACCTTTCATTTTTGTCCACAGTCTGTGTTTCTAGAAGCAACGGGAAAAATACCCAGACATTAAATTTTATTTCTGTTTCCCTCTCTACAAAAATGGATGTGATTCCTGTCCAAACTTTGGCATGTCCTGAGGGACTGCATGGAAGACCTGTGCCATCCCTGCAGAATTTGGACAAAGTGCCTGAGGCGTTTCCAGTCAGATCACCCAGTAAAGCAATTCCTGTTCAGCGCTATCCCCGCATTTTCCCTTTGGGAGATCCTGTAGAGGAGAAATGTTTTTCTGTAACATTAGAAGAGGAAACAGTGAGGTCCTCTGCAGGCTGTGCACTCTCTCTTACCCAACGACCTTCAGTTTTTACATAAACTCATTATTATATGGCAGCTGGGCAGGTGATGATAGGGAAGATGGTGCCAAAAATGAACCCTAGTCCCTGTCTGCATTATTTCTATTCCATCAATAGCTGAGATTTCAGCAGAGGCCACAGAGGAGATGCAGATCTAGACATGCTTGTGTCAGTTTTTCCCTACGCTACTTTTACCTAACAAAGAGGTATTGTGTATAATCTCACATACTGCTAGATTAGTATAGACTGGAGCAGGTCAGAGAATCTAGCCTGCTCAATAATGTGTTGTTTTTCAAGAAGGGAGTAAATATTCTTAGTGTGACAAGATCTGCGTGAACAAAAATCCTGTAACGTCTCGCAGCTGTTGTGCTCCAATCTGAAATTGTTTCAAAGCACTCAGAACCCTTTGCAAGTGAGGAATTTGTTCTGAGAGACAATAGCTTGGAGAAAATTTTAATTTTTACACTCCTCTGAAATATATGTATTTCTCTTCAGGATATGGGTGTAAAATAATTGTCACTTTTATGAAAACAGAAGTATCAGTAAGGAGGCAGATGGGTGGCAGTGATACACGGTCTAGAAGAAGAAGATTGATGGGTATATATTTGTATATACAAATGCAAATCACATAGCTTGACTGTTCTACCATATTAGTTTCCATTTGTTGTAGCTGTACAACATCAAAGCAGTGATGTCTCCGTATATTGCACTTAGTGGTAATGTAACGGACTACCAAAAAAAAAATATCAAAGTGAGAGTTTCTAAGTAGTTTCCTGGCAATTGAGACAGCAGGCTCTTTCATCTGTGCTGTAACTGTGGCAGTGCATTGATTTAAACTCCTTCTGAGATCTCAAATGCTTTTCTATTCGTAGGTCTCACTGGCTGCCTTCTTTTTGCCTTTTTTCCCCTTCAAATGATAAAATTCTAGCATTTAGCAGAATGCCATCTTGCTTCCCCAGAAGATGGAGACTTATTTCAGCTTTGGTTCTAAACTGCACAGGATTTGTAAATAAAATAGCTCTCAAAATGCTGTTTGATTAAGAAATTGGCCTTTGACTTCACAATTTCTAATATTCTGACTATAGCAAAGGGATATATTATTTCTCTGAGATATCTGTGAGAGGGTTTACAATGCATTAACAATTGTGCTTTTCCATTAATTTGGTTGACTCCCTTTGAAATATTTTTACTGGTATGCTCAACTGGTAAGTAAAAGGTTTTCTGTTTTGTATTATAATATATTTTCAATTTTAGCATTAATCATCTTTCTACAGAAGCTTTTTCTATTAAAAATTCTTCCTGGTAAGTACTGAAGACATAAATTCACCTTCCTGTTGGAGAAACATTTATGAATGCCTGAGCTGTTATTTAATGTATAGTTGAAGCTACTGCTTTCTTGATTAGTGTCTATTGATTAATATTCTATTTGTGCCCACCTGTGTATGTATATGAATCGCCAACATTAAGAAGATTAATTTTATTGTAGTGGGCAACAGCATTATGATAATCTGAGTGAGGCATACATACAATTTAGAATTTATTCTCAAAAGCAAGTAACAAAAATTGATTGACTACAGGAAGCTCTCTCTGGTCCATGCAATCTATATGCTGCATAGCTCCTGCCTATGGAAATGAAAATGTATGTTTTCTAGCCCCTGTACAATAATTTAGATGTGCCCAGATCTCCAAAGCAAAAAGCAGCAGACACTGCATTGGTTGTCTGACACAGTGCTCATAATAATGTGGCAAGAGCTGCAACGTGAGAGCGTGCAGACAAATAAAATCGCCTCTGAGAGGGGTTTCTGTATGTACAGTCTTCAGGATACCAATGTCTATCGAAAGGCTGCCTCTGTAATGATGGTTCCTCCTCCTCATGTCTCGTTGAACACCAACTTACCAGAACATTAAATGCGTAGTCTAAATTATCCTTTCTATCTAATTATTACTTCTGCTAGAGGGTTGTAGGACTAAGAACATTAGGGGAAGTGGTTTATCAGACAATGTGGTACAGTCTTGGGAAAAAAAACCTCACGACTCTTTGTTTTAAAGGACAAATTTGTGAAAAGAAAAAGCTTCCAAAATATTGATACAGTACAGATGGAATGATTTGATTCACTCACATTAGCTGCTTAAATGACTCTAGAGATATAGGTTAGCAGATGGGATGTTACTTAACAAGTCTTCGGATACTGGATCAAGATGCAAAACTGAATTGCATGACAGCTGATAGCCTTTTAAAAACATTACAATTGAACTAATACACATGAGCTAATGAACTACTATTTGTTTCAGAGTCTAGTACAGCTTTCAGAAAGCAGTTTGAAGGACTCAAATATTATATCTATGAATTGCCTGAAGTATGGGGAAAAAAGTCCACCTAATCTTTTTTAGCCTAGTCTGAGTCCTAAACTTGAAGTCCTAATGAGCTGAGGGCTTACTAGTGACACATTGAGGGATAACACACAGAAGAAAGATTCAAAGATGCTAATAACTCCAGGCTCTGAAAAGTAGGCAAACATTCACATAAGGCTTAACAAATCTATATTGAAAAAAAAAAAAAAAAAAAGACTGGATAGTTGTTGGGTTACACTATGTGGTGACAGAGAGATAAGCCCGGAAGGCCGGAGAGACAGCCTCTTTCCTGGGCCCAGAGGTGACCCTGGGACTGTATCCAGGTCACCGGGGATGGGCAGAGAGAGGTTTGTGGCTTGTGGACAAAGCTGGACCTGTGAGAAGTGAAGATTGTAGTTTGTGACCTTATAGGGTATTGTTTACCTGTTACCATAACAGGCAATGTCTGTGTACTGCTCCAGGTGATAGGAAGACACTGTGGTGAACATCTTTCCTGTTTACATGATGTTATTTCCTGTTCTGTGGGAGTATTTAGGGGATTGGTGCTGTGCAATAAATGGGATTTTGTCTTTGACTTTGCACCTGAAGGAGTGCAGAGTTATTGCCCATGCGTGATTACTGCAGATAGTCCTATGCCATGTGGGTCTCAGTAAGTCAGTGAAGTATTTCAGATATTTTGTTATACCTCAAGAAATTTCATCAATCTTGAGATAAATTATCATTCTAATCAAAAGTACAGGCTAATGTCAGTAAATAATGGAGCTCAAAATTAGTTAAAAGGAGAAGAACATCTCCAGTCCGTGCAAGACAAGCTTATGGGATATAAGCTGTATTTCCTGCAACAGCTTGGATCCTCTCTACAACAGGCCAACCTAATGCTGACATGGTGTCAAGCAGAGCTGAGCTGGCACTTAGGGACCACACATTTGGAAATACGGAGCAGCAGCTGGGCAGCAGGAAGAGCCCCACAGCATGTTTTGAAGCCGCAGCAGCCTCCTGAGACAGGCTTACGGAGAAGCTTCCCCAGCACCAAGGTGATGGCTACTCCTCTCTCCTGGCAGAGAGACCTCAAAGTACCTGATTTTGGGGGCTGCAAGACGGATCCTGTTCACGTACTGCACTCCAGCAACCCTGGGCAGTTCTGAGTGGCCAATGATGAAGGAGGAGAAAAAAGTCGAGAATCCATTAGCCACTTATCAGATGAGGGCACTGCAGGAGATAAGAGCACTATAAGGGATCCTTTAGGAATGTTATCCAACGCATTAATTCCTAGCCTACTCAAATCTATTTTTCCTCCCCTTAAGTTCTCCACTGCCAATTAATGTATCTTTGATCTAAATAGCTAAACTGGATGTTTGGGAGTGGGAAACTGGTACTTATCAAGGGACCCTGAACGATGCAATTTTGTATCCCGTGTCTTTGAGAGGGGAAGTGCAGAATAAATCAAGAGTTTTCAGAAGGCTCCCTGAGGTAACTGTGGGTTTTTTCCCTGTCAACCACTCCTAGAGGAATGGTTATATTTCCTTATCACACTAAAGCATTCTGTCAGTTCTCGGAACTACAAAGTGGACCTTTATGCAGTAGGTGGGCACACACACTCCGATAAAAGTGCTGATCGTGATCATCTTTCCTAAGAAAACAAATATGATTCCACATGCCTTGAGCATTGAGGAGTCTGGGAAACAGCTTCATAATCAGCCATGTATAGCAAATTGTATCATTGTACTGCAGATCTACAAAAGGAAAGATAGCTCTGAAAGCAGATGAACTAACTCCCCTGTGTAAACAGTCCAATCACATATAGAGGTTCTATAACTATCTTTAAATATATGCTGAATAGCACATCATATTTCATTTATTAACACTCCAAGGTCTTGCCTCTCTCTTGTAAGTACTGTTGTGGAAAATGAAATCCTTCAGCTCTCCAAGTGGTTCTGCAGCTGCTGGGACAGCATCACCAGTTGTGTCAGGTAGATGTAGATTTATCTGACCCATTTCCATGAGCCATATCCTCCAGCTCCAAAGAAATTTCTATAGCAGGTACCAGTTAAGTCACTCAGATACGGTGCTTTGATGACAAAGGTCATCAACTAACATTACACAGAAGTTAGCAGTGTTTTGAAGATTTTGTTTTCCAAGAGGAAACATCATCATCTCTGAAACCGAGATGGTCTGTTATTCCATTTTTGGAAAGGTGTATTTGTCAGAGAAGAGCGTGATTCTAGGAAAACACGTTTTTCAGAAAACAATGGTGTTCTGAAAAATGTGGGGAAAAGAGTTTCAGAATTACCAATATGTGCTGTTTGACAACATGGAATGCAATGGCTCCATTTAACTTGAAAATGTCTGTTTCGCAATCCAAGTTAATTGGAATGAAAAGGTCAAAACCAAAATATGTTGCAAAAAGATTGAAACAGATTTGGTTCACCCAAATAATATATTTTTCTTTAAATGTGTTAATTCCACACGTTTTTAGAATTTTGATTATCAGTCTAAACTGGAAAACTTTTCCATGCTTAAACTTCCCTGTGACAGAATAACTATTTCCTAATCACTGGCAATAGTCAGGCCCATTAATGCTTAACAGATCCGGGGTAGACCTTCAGTGTTCATCCCAGGACACTCTGAATCAAGACACAGCAGGGACTTGAGCCCAGATCTATTTTGATTAAATGAAATTTGTCAATGAAAAACAGTTTCCTCAAAGAAATTTTCAACAAATTCTAATGAGTACCATCTACTGAGGGACATCCTCCTGTGACCAGCTTTTGAAAGCTGCAGACCTCTCAAAATCAAACAGAAAAGCAATTTTTCCATTTTGGAACCTCAATTCAGTCCTGCAATGATTAACCCCTCATCCTTGTGAGTCTTTCCCTCTAGTACTCTCACATTATATTTCAGCTAAAATTACTTTCATCCTTTATCAGCTTGCCTGTACAAATTTGTGCAGCAGCTGCTGTGTCCATTGAAGAGTGAGATTCATGTGAACAAAATAGCTCTGACCCTGCAAATCCTTCGTGTCTGAGATAAAAACCCACTTCCACATTTCCTTAGGGATTTTTTTACCTATCTCCATCCAAATAATAAATATCAGCGAGAAAAGCAGCAACATAACTCAGGATATTGAAGGAAGTTAAACCCTTTCTTAAATGTACTGCCAGCTTCTGAAATGCCAGCTAAGAAAAATGCTTTCTCTGTTTCTTTTATTCTAATTGCACTGATAAAAGAACCCCTCATCAGCCAGATCAAGCTGTGTCAGGGGGCTTGTGCTGTACCAGGAAAAAAATTACTGCTCCCTCCTTCCTGGGCAGGAAACCCACTTTTCTACCACAGTGACAGAGAAAAGCGACAGATCAGTGACCAAACTGCAGCTAGCCCAGCACCAAGCCCAAGCTGAGCTGCACAGCAGTGCATTCCTGCGTCAGTGTGGGCTCCAGGACCATGCTTCCCTGAGCACAGCCTCTTCCACTGCTTGCTTTCCCTTTCTTCCTTTCACTGCCAGGTACAGCCTCTGACTGAAAGATCAACTAAGCTGCAATGATACAAAACGGAAAATTTATCCAACATATATTTTCTTTGTATGAGTGACAATGTTTCCAGGAAGAACTTCTCTGATGGCAGAGCTTTGCAATACTGAATGTTTCACATTCTCTCTTTTTGGAAAACAAGTCCCCTGCAGTTACAACACATATAACATTAAAAAAAAACAACCCCACAGGAATTTTCCTAAGTAATTATTGTAGATGGTAGAAAGGAACAAAGAAACAGCATTTCCCACTGTACTTATCTTGCCTTCTATTTATTTTCAATATCCAACAAGGAGCTGGGTACACTTCCAGATTCAATTTCCAGTCACCTCCGCAGTACTCAAGGGAACTCAGTCTGCAACAGAGCTAGCTTCATGTCTGAAAGCAACCTGAGCTGAGTAAAACAACTGGCCTACAATTTTATCAACAATTAACTGAGCCTCTAGTAAAGAGACATCTCCATGTTGCATCTACTTTGCAAACTTTAAACAAAACTCACTCGGTGTCAATTCACACCATGTACTTTATCTACATGGAGAACAGCTCTCTGTGTGTTCATATAAGAGAGCAGCAGCACGAATCCACATCAGTAGTGTGAATCTACATCAAAAATAGGTGTAGCATTACTGGATTTTCAAAGGACAAGCGATATTGAGGTTCCTTGGGAGACAGGGAGAAAAACATGTTGCCAAAGCAATTATTCTTCCCATTGCCTCAATTCTTGAAGTCCCTGTGTGACCAGACCCAGGGAAGCAGGGCAGATACTCAGGAAAGGGGAGCAGACCCAATGTCCTCAGAAGAATAAATCCCCCTGTAGAGGCCAGGAGTGACTGGTATAGGACAGCATTTGAGCTGATGCTCAACTGAGACCTAACTGTTAGTAAATAATTATTACCACACAGTGATAGTTGAAACTACTCTGCATGAGAATTCATTATGAGAATGACAAATAGCAATTGTTACAGAATGAGCTTTAATTCATTCTTACAAATTTATGAAATAACAATCCTATCTATGCAGACTTCATTTACTAGCTGGTGAAATGAGGAGAAATAAAGGAAAGCTAATAGATAAATCCCCTAAGCAGCTCCAAATAAAATGTAGAACTAATGCAAAGCTGCACAAAATAAAAGGCATTATTAGCGTTGAATTTAGTCTGTAACTTTACAATGTGTTGATTTGAACATTGCAACTTTTCATTAGAAGTGGCAAAATAGTATGTAAGAATCAATAATGAAAACCTGTTCTAATTTGATGTTTTTTACTACTATAACCAAAAAACTTTATAGATTGTTTTTGTTTCAAAAAATTCTGATTTCCTTTAAAAGAAATTGTCACAGAAAATTCTCACTATCAATTAGCAATTTCCCTCCCAATCGTCTGTAATGGAGCAAGTGTGGCAGTCCTCTAATTAACTTTTTTTTATTAGCAAAGATAGACAGTTGAGAACAGGTTGAATTTCTGTAATTAGTACTGGGCTAGGAAAAAACCAGAAAATAATGAAATGTTTTCAGAAGTGAATGCTTAGGTATGTCTGTCCCAACTCTTTCTTCTCTTTCACATTCATTTTTCTTTGGATTTTATGTCGACATGTTCAAAGAGCACTTTGTTCCCTCTTTTGTTTCTGCACGTACTGCAAATTTCAGCCCTGCAGAGAACGGCCACTCCATTCAGTGCTGCATCCATTGAAGACTTTTTTCAGTGTGTGGCTCTGTGAGCAGTGGAGCTAATGATATCTGGCTTCCAGCAGCTCTGTGTCTCCTGGTTGGGTTCTCTGACGTCTAATAAGGTGTGACTGCCAATTAAAGCCTTTCCTGTGGCTGGCACGGTCCTAACAGCGCTGTCCCATGCGGGTTCTCAGAGGTCTAATAAAGGTGAGCTCATAGTGTGCTTCTGCTTACAGTGAAGGAATGCAGCTACTCTCTCTCCTCTGCCTTTTTTTGTTTCTCAAAATTTGTTAGAGTAAAACACTTTATACCTCCTGGCAAATTTCAGTGAAAATGGCCAGAAAACTCAAATGTGATGGAGGATACTAAAATGGATGTACAAATATCTATCAAGTTTCTTTGGGAATACAGTCTAAAAACTGCTATTTCTACAGGAGACTACACTTATCTCAATCAAAGGACTTACATCTGAAAAGTGGTTTTGCCTTAAGTAACATGTTTTTTTCGTAAAAATTTTGGTGGTTCTAAAGTACCATCCCTTGAACCTTGTCTCGTATCATTTTGGTAGCCTGACACTGCATCCAGCAACCTATTCTTCCCTCACCAGTTTAAATTGTGAGAGAAGAATTAGGTCCAGCACCTTAACTTCTGTTTCATGGACAGCTTTGTACAGAAGGGTTCTGTTCTTCTACCCCTCAAGCTACAGCCTGTGTCAGAAACCTCAGTGTCTAGCTGGTGCCCAAGAGTGCCTGTTCTTGGGCTTATCTCCCCTTGGAGCACTCTCTGCCCGGCACAGAGCAAAGCCTGCAGCCTGTGTTCCCCCTGTGTGCTGGGGTAAGGACAGGCAGGGGGCAGAGGAAGGGTGGGCTCTTTGGGAGTCCAGGCAGGAGAAGCACAGCCTTGCTCTGCCACACTGATAGCACCCTGTGGCTGTCTGAGACTTGAAGCAATCCACCCGACTTCATTCTCCTCATATAGGGCTGAGACAAAGGACACTTTGTCTGCATTCAAAATCACGGCTATTCATTACAAGACAAAGTATTTTTTTCCCAATGGTTATCAGTATAAACTTAACCTGGAATTTCAAAACATAGGGCCAGCTCCCTCACTCCCCTGCTCTGCACTCCCATGATTTGAATGTCTTTTAGTTCTTCACTCTGCATTAAATGGCACAAATAGTAATCCCAGGACGAGAATTTTTTTGGCCTGATCTAGTCCTCACTTAACTAAGGTATCAGAGTCTTCACTGACTTCAACAGACACTGACACAAGCTAAAAAAAATAGCAGTGAAGTGCACGGAGAACCAGATCCCTACTTTGCAGTTCTGTAGCCATAAAAAAAGTCTAGAGTTCCTTACAGGGTTTCACATTTGCACAAATTGAATAACAATGCTGTCTCACAGATCAAGTCCCACGATTTTGTGATGGAAAAGCCTGTTTATTCACACACAAAGGGCCATCTTGCTGTTATAAAAATCTCTCAGCTAAATGCTTCAGTAAAAAGCCTGCTGAAAAAAGAAATAATAATCAAACTGTCCTGAATCCCTTGAGACTTTTGCTCCAAAGAGGTACCAACAAGAAGGCTCGTTGAAAATGTTAAAAATCCACAAGCAGTCTCACAAAAACAACTGTGTTCCATGTTGGAGGGAGAGTTTATCTTACAAAGGCAAAACTCATCAGTATTGCTTTCCTGTCATGGGCTGCCACATTTCCAGAATGGTTTTGTTCTTCCTCAGATCTCTGAGGTCCCACTGGTGCTGGGCAGGAGAGAAGGGCACGGGGCAGATCCAGCTTCATGGCAGCTCTGTCTGTGGTGGGGGGCACACTCCCACCTTCTTCCCCCGCCAGAGAGATGAGGAGGGTCATGGGGCAGGGCCTGGAGGCGGCAAGTGCACATGGGCTGAACGCAACACGGTGAGGACAAGAGCACAGCGCCCACAGGACAGGACTGTAAGGCACTCCATCCCAGCCAGGAGAAGAGGGAGATGAAGGTGGAGGAAGGTGGGTCTGAAAAAGGGCTCAGGGCAAAGCCACAGGCTGCCCCACCAGGAAACAGCATTTCATGGGTGGATTTTAAATCATTGCTGGGTAGAAAACCTTACAGACACCCACGTCTGCAGCAGGAGATGTGTGTGACCTTTGCACTTTGTGAGAAAAGACATTTATTTGAAAAGGAATCCATATTCTTTACATGAAAATGACCAATATTCCAGATGAACAAAGTATTCCATACCAGAATATAATACTAAAAGGTTCTACCATGAAACAAGTATACTTCAGAATGTACCCCTTTGCTCTACCTCTTTTTTCAGTTACATCTGCTAGAAATAATGACTACAGAATCTCATTCAACTAAAGGTCATTTATGTCAATGGACAGAACACAGAGGATCAGATCACCTGCTGTAATTGCAAATTAATGCTCTACTGCTAATGCATTAACTACACAATATTGATCTACAATTGAATCATAGAGGCTACTGTGAAGTGATTTTTACTTTAATATTTTTACGCTTTTATTGCTTTTTCCATAATGCATTTTCTCTTTCTGCTGGAATTTTCTATAACTGTTTCCCATTTTAATTTCCCGCATCAACATGACTTCAAAATATGTATGTCTCTTTCAAAACCTTGCAAAAATCTAACAAACCATCAGTGTGACATGGTAAATCACATATATGTTGCAAAACATGCAAAAAAATTTGATATACATCTAAATTTTATAAATTGGGGCTTTAAAAAAAGCTTACTTAAATTAAAAATAAAATATCTCAGCCTCAGTGGAAGCCTGTAATAATGACATGTATCACAGAAAGATGCTTCTAGACATTTCTGGAGCTCTTGGTATACAATAAGTGCAGGGTTATCTCCATATTAAAATTGGTGGTTTTTTTTTAACTCCTCTACTGAAAAGGGGTTGGTAGATTCAAGTGTGTTTAAAAAAGTATAGTGCTATGGAATCAGCTGAAGAATGACTGAAATGTTTCAGCATCTTTAATGAGAAATTAAAAAACAAGTGGGGTCTTTTTGCAAGTGTTTCTGAAGTCCATAAAGGGGAAGAATGCTCTGTTAAATTCCTGTATAAAATCTTAAGCCCAGCTACTACTGACTACAATGATCCAGTTTGTTTTCCATACCTGCTGCAAAATTCTTTATACCCAAACCTTTTTTGCGAGTAACAACACTAAGATGTTGCCCTCCATCTTCTAAAGTAGGGGATAGAACATATTTTGATTACTGCAACTCTCTCCTCATACCATTTCCTAATATACCTGCTCAATACCACTTGAGGTGGTTATGGCATACAGCAAAATACAGCTTACCTCCTGACTCCTGACTTGCATTCCTGTCTATGATGATTTTGCAAATGGAAAATAAATCCCCGTGTTTCAAAAATAAAAGCAATTGGAAAAAATAATGGAGAACTGATTGCAGGTGAAATAGCTGCAGAGGAAAACTTGATCTTGCTTTTAATGGAAGAACATTTATTATTCATAAACCTTTCCTCTAACAGATATGCTACAGTGCAATTAAATCAACTCACACAAAGCCTCCTTATTATCCTAGGCGATGAACGTCTCGCTCCCATGGCAGAGAAGACACAGGACTCTTGTTGAGACACAACGAAGGCAAGCCCAGTGGCCAAGCAAGGCTGCTGTCCCAGGCTCTTGAGCTTGGCTCCATGGATAGATCAGTACAGTCTGTGCTACTCTATAGGACAGGACCATGTTTAATGCTGGATGATCTGACAGTCCCTACCCTTTACAAATCCTGAAGGGTAACAGGGTGGTGACAGCAGGGACACAAGTTTTAAGCCCACTGCCTCTTTGGCACAGCAGACCCCAGAGGTCGCTCCATCACTGCCAAAGCCCAGCCTGCTTGCTTCTTGCCTCTGGATTAGTCATAAGGCGTCCTCATGGCTTTGGAAATGTGAAGTCAGATCACAAAATGTGCAGTATTGTGTCAGTCTGAGTGTCTCTTCAGAACCACCTCCAACAGTGTTCAAAGCAGATATTTTAGATAAGGCTATGGGACTATTGCAGTTTGACGCTGGTTAAACGCCAGGCACCACAAAAAACTATTCACTTATAGCACAGGGACACATACAGAATTACCCCAGTACAGTCCCAGCTTCCACCTGCTTAACTCAGGGACTTGCTACGCAGTGAATCTTAAATACCGAACCATTCAGCAGATCACTTTATTTGATGCTATCTACAAATTCTGTACTTGGTCTGTATGTTGGTACTGAGAAAGCAGAAGTGAATGTTAAAGCTGTAAGCAACAGAGGTCGTGACTGCTGAAGGAGCAAGTTGGGCATTTGATACCAAAGATATGTGAGAGAGATTGGGATTCAGGGAAAAGAATATTAGCTGGCTATTTGTATGACCTCGTTTAGAAGGAAAACAATGGAAATGATTCTCATAATCCTAATTAGGTTCCAAAGATGACCTGTGAAGATGAGGCTATCTTCTTCTGTCTATCGCAGTGTACCTCATTTGAGAAGCAAATACGTTTCAGCCTAGTCCCAGTAAGTGTATTTCTTCTATGACTTTCAATAGAGATTACTCGTTTCCTTCTCCCTTCCATCTGTCCTTCCCATCATGAGGGAAAGACTTACAGCCTGTATTCACATATTACATGAAGTTTACTAAAGGCTTATTTTAAAATAAATGCAATTGAACAAGTTCAGATCCTTACCTACACAGCCACGTCAGAATCCATTTATCTGAGATTAGTTTAAATCACGTCCCTACTATAGTGAAACAGAAATAAACCACTCAAACTGAGGATATTTTTGATCCAGAGGAGTTTAAGATCAGTTCTAGAGACAACTTAAGTTAAACTGGTGAAACCTAAGGACAAAATAAGAGTTTTTCACCATCTCCAGGAAAAATTTGTTGAAAAGAGATATTGTACTGTAAAGGGCAAAAGATCTGTATAGATCCAACTCATTTGTGGAGGCCAGTTTCAGAGAATTTGATTACTACTAAAAAGAAAACTATAATTAATGTCTTGTGAATCAAATAGCCTTTCTCTTGAGCACTGACTGGGATGTCTGCATTAAATTATATTTCAGAATTTCCCATTACCATTGGGCCAAACTAACAGGAAAAGAAAGAATAAAAAACCAAACAGCTACACAGTCTATATAAAATAGAAGTGCAAAAGTGACATTAAACCTCTCGAATTTTAGTCATCCAGAAACAGATACAACAGACATTGAACAGAAAATCATTTCACTCTGTGTAGTTCAGATCATGTAACATTGCTGAGACAAAGCCATCAAAACTGCAGCTCTATTAGAAATAACAAATGAAATGCATCTAAAGCACTAAAAGCATTTCCTTGCCAATCCTATTTTTTGTTGACAAATGCTGCCTATAATTTGCACCATTACTTAGTATTTATATGGAAGAAGCTCTCAGACAATTGTGTAAGAAAGGTCAATCTTTTATCTGTCCACAAAAAAGAAAAGTTTGAATCACTTTAATACAACTAAAAAAAAAAAAAAAAAAAAGGAATTATATGAATAAATCCAAAGAACATAGTCAGTCTATAAAAAAGCAACAGCCTTCTGCTTCAGCTCCCAGAGATGCTAACTTTGATGTGCATTAAAAAAACCCAACCAAACCAAACCATTGAGCTGGTGGTTTGTGGTTTTTTTTTTGTTTTGTTTTGTTTTTTGTTTTTTTTTTTGCGAAACATAGCAAACAAATGACTAATCTCAGCAGTCACTGTAGCTGTGTAAAAAGTATGGTCACACTGAATCTAATTTCAACGTCAAAGTGAATTGTGGGAGTGAAACCACTCTAGTCATCCCATGGAGTGACACAAAGCCCATATTCACAGGATCCACAGCTGCTGTTGTCTATGGTGGGACCCACAGACAAAGGGGCTGAACATCTACCAGAATATAACAATATACAATGGAACAATACAGCATAAAGACCACCTGCTCCTCAGCCATTCTAACATATACGCTGCAATGGTGCCCTGACATGCCTGGCAGAGCAGGTAAGGGGCTGATTTCCAGCCAGTTTTCTGGTGCCTGTAATACAAAGCCACCAAGGCTTCCTTCCACGACAGGGACTAACCAACCGTGCCAGTGCGGCCAGCACCTCAAACCAACCCTCAGGCAATGCCAACAGCCTGACTGCTGAATGCAGCCAACACTCCACTCCAGTGCAAGCCCAGCACCTCATGCAGGGGGTACAGCTCTACACCTCCTGTTTCAATGAACATGCCTAAGGGACACAGATGCATGATAAACAAGAGTTACTTTAAACTGGCTCCCTGTGAGACCGATGCAGTACTCTTCAGAAGCTCTCTCACCTTGAGAAGGCTCTTTGCAGAAAACAAAAACTGAGAATACAGAAGAACAGATACTCGAGCTTAACTCTGTGTCAACTCTGTTTGTATAACAAGAGAGAGATGCTTAAATTTTAAATCCTCTAAGCCAGAGATAAAAAGTACTAACAACCTCATGGTTAGCCTTTTCCCAGATTGGTATTGCAACACCCAAAGTTTTCTTTTGGCAACTGCTTCTCCTCCTCCATATGAAATGAATGTCTCCTAGCAAGCAGCATGTAGTTAAAAAAATGAAAATTCTTTTCAATGGTAAAAACCCCGCACTATCTGAATGTTTGAAAGGAAGATACATTATGATCTTAATCACAGTTACTTGAACGTTAATGTTTTAAAGAAAGAAGTGGTACCTGTAAGACAGAAGCCCCACTGTGCAGAAACTGAAGCCCAGCCTCAGCAGAATCGATGCCTCCAGTTGCCAAGATGGGAAATCCTGGGAGAGCATGGGCGATGGCAGACACTGCGCGGAGGGCAATGGGCCGGATAGCATTTCCTACAGAAAACCAGGACATTGGGTTAGCAACATCCCAAGAGACTCTGATGGAACTTGCACATCCCTCATGGTACAGCAACATCAGGAACTAGCATCTAATTCTGAGGTGCAGAGGTTATATCCATTCATAAACTGACACCAAGTGGGTTTCAAGTGGTATCAACACTTGTACAGAAAATTATGCACGTGGCTGGAAAACAGAAAACAGCATGAATGTTTGGATAAACATTGCAAAGCTAGCTTGAACATTTTAGCTGATGCTCAAAACAAAGACTAACAACATCCGAGACAGAAAGCAATACTTTACCATACAGTACACTGTAGACAAAGAGATCTATGTTTCTACATGAAGAATCAGGTTGATTTTTTGAATCTAAATGTTGTCCAAGTAAGAGCAAACATCTCATTTATTTATGTTCAGCTAAAAGTTGTTTAAAAGTGACATTTCACTGCACTTGACATTTCATATTTTATTTCTTTCCCCTTCTGGATGTTCATAGATTCAGATAATTCTTCAAGTAAGACCCCTCTAACAATTAATATGATAGTCAAACTCCCAAAAGAATAAAGTATATTCATTTACGGTAATGTCTCCAAAACTGAAGCTTGTATTTCAAATGGTACATGGAGGTTGAGTCAGACAACCCCCTACTATATTTAGAGGATTATGATTAAAGTTTAGATACACTGTGGCTGCAGTGCTTCTGTTTTGACTACCTTCTACTGATAGTATGCAAGTATTAAAAATATGCCTACAGATGCTGCTCATTAAATGATGGACAGCATAGATAGATGACACTTCCAGTTATTTTTTTAGGCTAGTTGGGATTTCTCTAGATAACTCCTACATTATTAAAATTTCTACTATATTTAGAGAACCTTTAGCCTAATTTGATGCCATAATTGGGCAACAATACAGTAGTGTAAGGGAGGACGCATCACTCCCAGAGGATCTGAATGGCTGTGGCTGGCAGGCTGGTTTTTTCCCCCTCAGTACCGTATGAAGTAACAGCAACTAAACTTTATGCACATGACAGGGACAGCCTAACCCAAGATGCACTATTGATGTGTTTTCAGAAAAACTAGAACCTGATGGATAAAAATGTGAAATCTCATCAAAACTGCTTTAAAGAGTCTAAGATCCCAACAGAACAGATCACAGAAAGGAGCTGGAATTGAACAGGAATTTTCCCTAGGACACTAGGGATGGATTGATTGTAATGTGTTTGAAAGGAACAGAATGATTCTCTGAAAGAGGATGACTACTAAGCATCAAAAGAGCAAATATTATGACATAATTAATGCTGTAGTCTTAGAGAAATGCTTAAGGAAAAAAAAAATGCAAACCATGCAGTTTGCTCTGACAGATTTACAAACAAAGCCTTTTGGAAGGCATACAGGCCAAAACACACTACACGGCCAAAACCACTGAAAGTAATCTCATCAAAAACAGTAGTTCATGAAATTCTTCAAATATTCAGTTTTTGAAATTGAAGCTAGAAGTAAGCATCAGACTTGCTGTATTGCTTTCAGGCTGGCAAATCTCCAGAATCTCACTGATGAGGTAGTTGTTTTTTAGAAAGGTGAAAGAATACAGACACTGGTAACTCTGAAATTATGTGGCTACAGGGAAATTTCTTCCCAATCTGCTCTGAGGCATGAAGGTTTATACACTTCTAACCCCAATGTAACTCTTAAGAGTTTGCTTTCAATGAGTTTTAAAGGCTTGTAGACCCTTAGCCTTAAAGATACCTTGTAGTAAAGAGTTTCACAAGAAAATATTTCCAGAATATAATTAGCCCCCTTCTCACTTAAATGACTGTCTCTGTACAGTAGTCAGTACAGGAAAAGGACCAGATGACAGCTTATTCATGGTTTCAGCACAATAGGTAATCAGAGAGGCCTTCTCAGCCCAAAGAAACCAAACATATGATTCAATGAAGTCTGGCAGAAACAGCAATGAGACTTAGAATTTATTATGGAACATAGGTACTTTTTAGTACTAGCTGAATTTGATATTCATAATATGAGTTATTACTTACGTTTGGTGATTAGTAAATTAGTGATAAATTAGTATGACTGCAAAAGTATTCCGTTCATTTATAATTCACCCAAATGAATTTAAAAATATTTCAGAAGTGCTTCTGATGAGAGTAAATAAATGGATGTAATGTCAATCAGAGGCCTCACTAAGGTCTCACCACTCATCCCAGCATTTTTTTTTTATTAGTCTATGTCATATGGAACAAGTGCAACGTAGGATGCAGCCATTCTCCCTTACATTTTTTCATCAACAGTTCAGAAGCTTCTCCCTCTATAACAAAAGCTGCTGGGCTGGAATACAATGCGACTTGCTTGTGATAGATATCCTACTGCCTAATGAAATGGTGAAACAACCTTCCAAATTAAAGGGAAAAAAAAAGAATGCAAACAATAGAAACAATAGTAATGCCAAGCTATTAAAAAATAAGGCAAATTTTAAAAAAAAGTAAATGAACACTGAATTTGACTTACAGTCTCTGTTTTCTTGCATTTTCATACAAGTACCATAGGAAGGTAATAAATTCCATTATAGAGGTTTGTGGAGAAGGAGTTTTTAGAAGGCTGATATAAAGGAGATTTAATGCCAAATTTTAAAAGATCTGTAAGCAGTAGTGGGAATTTGCAGAATGTTTTCTGATAAATCCAATGGTATTTAAGAAGCTGAGGTGCAAATCCAGCGTGCATTTGAAAGACAGCTCACATACTAAAAGATAAGCATCTACCACATACTTTGACATGTTGGGATCTGTAATTCCACTAGTTAAGCACCCGTAGCTGAGAAAACTGCTG
Source organism: Eulacestoma nigropectus (assembly GCA_013397775.1). Taxonomy (NCBI): domain Eukaryota; kingdom Metazoa; phylum Chordata; class Aves; order Passeriformes; genus Eulacestoma; species Eulacestoma nigropectus. The sequence goes on along the minus strand of VZTE01005845.1, from coordinate 853,034 downwards.
ATATGGTACTCTCTTGATAGAAGTACTACAGCTGCTACCAGATGCTAGATGTGGCTATCATTTACCTTGCTGTAAAATAATGAGATTTAATAAACAAAGACCATTTATCAAGACCTCAGGCAGGGGAGTGAGATATAAAAATGAAAGACAGAAAAATACTTCATGGAGATGCCATGCTACTCTATGTTGAAAGCTCTTTAAAATCTCATTAATTATGGAACATATATTTGCTATTATAGAAAGACATAAACAATGAAATAATTAGAAGATGAGAAAGTCCCTGATCTTTTTATTGCCTGAAAACAAAGAGCTTTGGCTTTCTCTACTTCTTTTTTCTTCTTCTTCTTTTTTTTTTTTTTTTTTTTTTTTTTTTTTTTTTTTTTTTTTTTTAAATAAAGAGTAAGACTTTTCAGACTATCAGTCAAGGAAATCCAATAGTCAAAACCCAACATGAAAGAGAAGCAGAACATACATCAATCAAACGTCTCTCCCTGATCAGCACAGGTAGGCAGAGCTGCTCTTGTCCACTGAGGATAGCAGGCTGATGACAAAGTGATGAAAGATATTATACCTGCTTATTTTTTTGTTTACATTTCCTTAGGAAGTAAAAAACCCTTTACCAATGCCAGAAGACACACGTTTTATTATGACTTCATAAGTACTTGGAGTCCCCAGAGGGCTTGATCCTGTCAAACACCAAAAATGTTCACTAGATTGAGGCTTGAAAGCCAAACCTTCTTCAAGAAGCCTGATGTTGTTTCAAGCAACCCAGTAGCTTTGAGAGTTCCTAGCAGAAACAATGCAGATCTTCTGATCCCAGTGATCCACCAATGGAAGAAAAATAATCTCCAAAGTCTTGAATACTGGGCTACCTTCTCACTCGCAATATATTGGACCAACTTGATGGTTTCAGGTTTTGATATGAGATTTAAACCACTGACCCTAAATATTACAAAGAAAAAACAGCTGATACATAATTTTTTACTAATAAATCACCGCTAAAGTCTGTGCCGCTAAAGAAATGTAACCCCCCCAAATCTAAGCAACATCACATTTTCTCCCTCTGTAGATACCTTCCTGGAAGAAAACTGACATGGTTATCTCCCAGACCGTTAAAATTAATTATGCTGATGACAAAAGAAGCCAATGACAGCAAATAACAAACTTGGGGGAAAAGCATTATACAAGGAAAATGGTCTGGAAAAGTTCAGAGATTGTAGATGATCAATCCAATGATTCAGAAAGTAAGTAGGTAAGAAAGTTTGGAGATCAGAAAACATAATTCTTTATTAAGACATTTTCTGCATAATGTATATGCTGCCTAACACTGGTGATCAAAGTACTTTACATAATCCACATTTGCAAACAGTTCAGGGAAACTTGCAGGTTACACACAAACCATTTGCATCACATTCCTTCTGATTGCAATTATCCCGCTCGTTCTTTCTTTCTGCCACCTGTAGGTGGCCACCATAAGCTACACTTATCAAATAACTCATTAGCAGGGTTTTCAATACTGTCATATCCAGATAATTAGCAATTTATTTAAATAACCAATTTCTGTGGAAATAATTGCCATGGAATGCCCTGAACCTACTTTTTATAAACTATAATAAAAGTGTTAAGATAATCCCTGACATTTGCAAATGCCATTAGTTCACCTTTCCTTTTGATAGTGCTATGGCATTATGTTTAAACAATTACCCGATAACGCAGCAGTTTAATGAAACAGTGTAGGAGACACATCCTTCAAAATGACCAGGGAACGCATTTATATGCAGAAGAAAATCCAATGAACAGACGTGTTTAGAGAGAAAGACTATCCACAGTTGTTATGAGGTCTCCAAATGGGACATACAGTATTTAGTGCACTAAAAAATACAGGAAGTTCCCAGAAAGCAAGAGCAGGGTGGGCCTTGCCACAGCTTAAATGGTGCACAGCCCAGCACTTCTCAAGATCCAGAGATGACTCTTCTCACTGCTCCCTATATCCCTGCCTGGTCAGTCCTTCAGTCCATTATTACTCATGAATAGCCATTTGCCAAAATCACTAATTTACTCAGGCTCTGGCTATTTTCAGCCAAAAATTTTAGTTATTCATGTACCAATGGAGAATTCGAGGGAATAGTCCTTTTATGAAATGTCTCTACATCAGTCAGCCTACACCTTCAAACCAATGGCTACTTAATGTTTCATGCTATTCAAAAGTTGTGATGGGCAATGCACCAATTGTACCAAATCAATGGCAAAGGTTCTGATGACTACAAAGAAGTCAGGACTTTGTCACAAGACTTTAGAATAAAGATAATGATTCTGCAGATTTCACACAATTTCTATCTCACTCTGCTGTAGCAGGCTCTTCAAACCATATCAACTGACAGGATTTTTGTCAGCATATTGTGACTATCTTGATACACTGATAGTGTGTCAACAGTTCTTCTGATACCTATTGGCCCCTTCCTTTTAATTTCAAAGCTCACATCAGATGTGATTCTGTTTCTGATACATACAGAATTGAACCCAACCTCTGAGTAGAAAAAAGAGGCAACCATTTTGCTTTATGTTTCCTTTAAAAGAAAATAAATTTGTACTCAAATAGAAAAAAAATCTGGAACTTCCATAATCACCGAGAAAAATCAGCGTCCTTTTTAGGATTTATTTTTACCATTTTTGAATTAATACAAATGATTATTTATGCTCTTTCAGCTGAAAATTCATAAAATCACCAGAGTTCTCATTCAATAAATGTTTAGTACTCATCGGAGAATTCTCTCAATTAAAAAAAAGACTAGAATCAGAGAAAGAGAGAGGGAAAAAATAAATTTTTCTTATCTGTAAATATTATTTATCCATGGAGACCTGGGGGAATTTTCACTCATATCAAACTTCCGTGGGAAAAACCAAGAGGACAGATACAAATTGTTTTGTGAATGCTGCAAGAAGTGGTTAAACATTTCCTAACAAAGCCGCTCTCTCACTGAAAAGTACAGATTCACTAAAAGTCGATACTTCTGGTCATCAGCATGAAACCTAGCAAAGCATTTTCTGTTGCAATTCATCAAACGTTCTTTATTTAATTTCACTCATGGTTTCTACTTTGGTTTGACTTGGAGCTGGAAATTGTCTGAGAGAGTGCTTTCTTTGGGTGGCTCAGGAAGCCCCTTCATTCCCTTGACTGCTTTGCTCTTGCTGCCCACCATGACCCAGAGCCTGAGCCAGCTGCTCTGGTGTGGCAGGGCTGAGCACCCACTGCTGCTGCAGGAGGTCTGGCACCTTTTGCACTGAAACCCTCCCCTGGCCAGGACAAACCTTGCCTGCTACCCAGAGAGTGCCAGTGCTAATCAATCAAACAAATAATGATACACCAGTAATGAAAAGGTAAAAAAATAGCCAAGGTAAGCTCCCAGCATAATACAAAGGAAAGGACATGTGAACAGGACCAGCATAACAGCCAATGAACAGCCCGTCTAGAAAATATTGCCAGGTTACCAAACAAGACCACTGCAGCCATCACAAAAGGACAAATGGGTTCCTACCAAATTCTTCCCCTCAAAAGATGTGAGTAGTTCATTTTATCACAGGGTAGGTCTTGCTGCCCTTTTATTCCAATGCAGAGACAGATGTGTTTAACCTGAAGTCTGGAAGAAATGGTTCTGGCTATTTACAGATTTGTTCAAAGGCAGCCTTGCCTCTCAGCCTCAGCAGTGCTAACTTCGAGCTGGTTTTAACCTCCATGGTCAACATGATCCTGGAAGCAGGACGTGTGTGTATGCCCACATGTCTGTGCCAGTGCTTTAGCACATACATAATTCTAACCGCAAAAAGGCAATTTAGTACAACTAAGGACACACTGGAAGGGATGTGACTGCCTGCTGAGCAGGGAATTGAGGTTCCTACACTGTATTTAAAAAGTTAAAATTACTGAAAAATGCAGTACAACAACTTTTCAGGTCATTTACAAAACCTGACTCATACCTTGTGCTGTTTAATAACCACTTGCCTAAAAAGTCCATCACAGAAAGGGAAGCAGAACTTCAGAAATTACAGCAAACTAAAGAAACCAGGTCTAGATAACTAGAAAGCTCAGATAAAGGATTTCTCCCTCGCTTTACATAACTAAAGTTCATCACTGTCCTATTTTGAGGTTTATCTATTTTATTTTGTCTATCCCTCTATTTTATCTATCTCATCCATTTGCTGCTACCTAGTAATAAACAATTTTATGTACCAATATATTTATATCTATTTATAGATACATAGATATATTAAAAATACAATGGCACAAACACAAATTTTTGCGAAACAAAAGACTCAATTTGAGTAGAAAACACTGTATTTGCCTGTGCATTAGTGTCTACATACACATCTACCATATTATTATTATTACATATCCATATAATCTGTGTGAGTATATATATACACGCACACTCAGTAGATGTATTTCCATATTCACATATACATAAAACAGTGGATGACACGTCCCCTGATAAAACCTGTTATTTCAACACTTCAAGTGAAAAGTGTTAAAATAAATGGCTCATCACATACAATGTGTTAAAATAAATGTTTATTTCAACACTATGTGTATCATAGCCATTTATTTCAACACTTCCCATTTCTCAAGACTCACACAACCAAGAGTAGGAGAACTGATAGCTATACCTAAGGCAGCTGAAGCACACAGCCCTACTCTGCTTGCCATAGGATGAGTAGGAAGTTACTTGACACTTTTTTTCCTCCCAGCAATAAATGGAAACTACCTACCTTGACTGTTCGTGGGGATCTGCGTGTGTCTGTAAGCTGGTGGGCTGCGTCATCATTTGGAAAGAAGGGCCATACCAGAGTCTTTTGAGATATTTGAGAAGCAGGCTGCTGCTACCAGGGTAGGGTTGGTAAAAGAAGCAAAGCATGAAGCTTTTGAGAATTTCACTTTGCTGTACCTGACCTGGACACAAAAGCATCCAGGCAGACAAAGATTTATGTGATCAAGAGCAAAATCTAGAGCTGTTCATACTGAGGGCTGGATGGGACGTGATTTTTGCAGGACCAGTTATAATGCAGTGATCAAATTTTGAGTTAGAGAACATCAGCATTCTCACCCTACCTGCTGAAAACAGTTTACTGGGAGGATTCTTCAGCTCAAGACTTGCCCTACTAAATTTAATACAGAACCTGGGAGCTTCCTGTTGGTGCATTTAGATTAGTTTCAGCAGCTGAACTCACTCCTACAAGCTGAGCTCAGACATTACATTATAGGCCAGTGTTAAGCTAGCATCAGTTTCCTTCTCTGCTTTATTTTGGGAGGAAAGCACAAGAAGCTCCCGTTTTCTGGTAGTTCTCGCTGGAGCCAGAGGGCACTATACCTTTATAGATCTGTCTCTAAGGGACAAAGGCAGGATGAGGATGAAGAAATTTAAATAATGCACAAAATATGCACAAAACCTCCACAAGCCTCGAGTTCTCTCTGAGCAATATTTACCACTACCTTGCCTGTAATGTTTCCTTACAGCTTTCCTGCTTTGAAAAACTTTAAAAGCATGATTAGAGATTGCCTAGGCCCCAGCAAGACAGTGTGGCCTTAAGAAGATAAACACTCGGAGGGGCATTATCTTTTCTTTTTCTTGTATTTTTTCTTCCCAACAGATCTGTTGGCCAGAATGGACAGAGCACAAACCCACAAAACAAACTAACGAAAGGTCAGTGAAGACTTTGCAACCAGCATGCCCTATCGGAAGACTGTTTTGCACCCAGACAATGAAAAATTGAGACCACAGTTTCATCAACTCACAAATAAATTCACTGCCTCAAGCCAAGCCATTTCACAGTGCTAGTTGCCTATATTCAAACATCTCTCTTCCTATAAAGTTATTTTCTCCCCATGTCACTTTTGTCAGATAAAACACTACAACCATTTTGTAGTAGAATAATCTACAGTGCAATTAAAGTTTTCCAGAGAAAACCCACAATGTTTTCACCCTTTCACTTTCTTCAGATGTGATTAGTTCCAGAAAGAGCAGGTATCAACACTCCTTTGAAGGCACTGTAGGTTTTAAGATTGGTCCTCAGAAGTTGGCAACACATAATAAAAGAGCTTTATTCATAAACATCAATCAGTTTCAAGAATGGCAGTTGCTCACAGAATGGTAATAATGGAAATATTCAGCTAATAACTACTGTAGACATTAAAACACTGTATGACAGACATGCAGTGCTCATTACACAAGAACACTTTCTTATTATTACGGTTTCATAACCAGGTACATAAGTTTCCAAATATTTAGTTCCTTACACTTTGATTTTTTTTTTTTTAGTGTAGATATTAAAAAAAGGCTCTTCCTCCTGAGAGTGGCTGGGCACTGGAACAGGCTCCCCAGGGAAGTGCTCACAGCACCAGCCTGGAAGAGGTCCAGAAGCGTTTGGACAGTGCTCTCAGACACATGGTGTGATTCCTGGGGATGGTGCTGTGCAGGGACAGGAGTTGGACTCAATGATCTTTGAGTGTCCCTTCCAACTCAGCATATTCTGTGACTCTGTGATCTTTTTTTAAATGAAATTTACAGGACAACCCTTAGTTTTCCATGAATGAAAAAGACCCCCCCTCCAATAGAGAGTTGATACTTGGCTTTAGCTGAGGCCTTAGATGTGCATGGATGACAATTTTAAATTTTGTTTTCTTTTTCTTAGTTTTAATAACCTTCACAATTATAGGAAATTTCATGCCATTTCTTTAGCTGAGAACGTACAGAAAGCTGAAGAACGTACAGTGCCTTAATGGAAAGCAAAATAATTGCTTGTCCATGCTGTGTAAACTATTTGTGGCATAAAGGAAGCCCAAACCCTATTTGCAGAGGCCTTTACTAGCTCTGGATATATTACTGAGGGCTGGTAATTAAAACATGGTTATATCAGTCCTGCATGCGACCAGTCACACAACTCAGTGCTGATTTCAAGAAGAAATTATACACCCGTATCATAACTCTGCTTTCTGCATTAATAAAAAATAACAGCATTAATAGGCCTAAATATTCATTTGCTTGATGCATTCAGAGCAACAGAAGGGGGTGCAAGGGAATTTAGTGTATTGCTCTGTCACATCACTTTAATTATCCAATGAGGGCAGCTCAGAGGGTGAGTAAGGGACTTAATTGATGTAGTTACTCATCCCCTCAGCTTCCACTGAAGAAAAATGGTAGCAACACAACTCCTAAATTGCATTTGTTGGTCTTCAGTGATCAAAGTAAAGGCCAATTAACAGAAAGCCAGGGGCCCACAAAGTGTTTGTTGATTTTAAAATACTGATCAGAACACACACTGCTACTGCTAAACACACATCAGCAGTATCTGGCACTTACACAGTGCCTTCTAGGAGAGGATATCTAAATGCTATACAAAAGTATAACATTTTTCTCTCCCAGAAGAAAAAGACTGCAAGAGGAAGCCTGGAAATCTGTAAAAAGAGAGTAATTCCACCTGAGCAGAAGAGACAGCAGTTGGCCCTCCTGACAAATCCCTTGTCCCAGAATATCCTCTTACCTTTTTCTCTAAAACTGTTCATAATTTAAAGGATAACTTTTCAGAGGTATGCTTGTAAATCAACTCAAGCAGTCTCCTCTCAGAATTAAATCACGTATGAATGTGCAAAGCACCTTATTCTGTGTGTTTTCATGGATGAAATGTTATGCCCATTCACACCACTGCCTCAAGCATGGAAATACAGGGGTTCACATAAGCATACAGGACTGTAGTTGACTGTTGTTGTCACCCACAAAGGAATTATGTTCTCCTTCCTTCATGTTTTCCTCTAATCTAAAAGAAAACATATCTGATTCACTTTGGGGGCAGTATCTTCAGGCAAAACTGTGTTGCTTCCTTGTTTTTCTTGGTCATGTAGAATTCTTAGGGATTCTGAAGGTTATTTTAGACAATCAATGTACATACCATAATGAAGATATCCCATTTGCATGAGCTATCGCTGACATAATACTGTGTATGGAAAACTCAAAGAGGAAGACTCACAAAAGCATAAATGTTCTGTGTGAAACTCTAACACATCTGTTCAGCACTGGAAAGCCTGCATTTAAGTCCAAAGCACTAGAAAGCGGAGACAAACATATTTTTGGAATTAAAACAAATGATAGTAATTTAAGAAAATACTATGAACCACGCAAAAGCCGTACAATGCCATATGTTGCACAATGCATCTGGTAATCAATTTACTGTATATGCCAAGTTTACTAGAAGCCCAAATGGGCTTAAGTTCTTTACTCAGAAATTCAAAAAGTAAACTGCAAGCATTACAAACACAGTGCTCTTGAAATTAGTAAAAAAGTGGATTTTTCTTTTTACCTACAGAACACACAAAAAAATTAATCTCCTAAATTACTTCCCATAATGAATACATGTCCAAACTTCACTTTCGATCAATGAGTTCCATAGAATCACAGTTTTAGGACATGGTGTGTTCTATAGTTTAAAAGATAAATGTGATTTTAAAATTATTTTATACTCAATGTTTACTTCTGGCTTGTAGGTTTGAAATCATGTAGGTTTTATGCTGTCATTTGTGATTCTATACACAATACACTACTGAAGATGTCATCAAACACAGATGTACAGTCAAGCTTGCAAGTACTGTGGTCCTAAATCAAATATGAATCCACAGTTACAGTATTAAAAATACAGCAGAAATCCCTAATTCAAGTGGACAGTATCACCTATAAAGCCAAAATAAATGGTGTAGGATAATAGTTTCCAGACTTGGGTTACAGTGTCAATGCAGAGACTTGAGCTGTGCTAACTCACCAAGCTTGATCTTGCTTGCCAGAGCATGCTTGTCAATATTTAGCTCCCAGGAAGCATGTCACGAATCTTTACAAAAACTAGCATAAATACAAAATACTATAGCAGCTGCTGTGATCCTTTTTCTAACACTGAGATTAAATTGCTGAAATTTGTTTTGAGCTTTTCAAACCAGAAGATGTGTGCCATACACCTACTGCAACAAGAATGTGAGAAATAGCATTAAGGAATTACAGTGCTGTTATTAGGGCTTTTTAAAATACATAAAAACACCAGATGCTTACATTAACTGATTGGAAGATATTTTAATGTCAAGCTTAAAAATATCACTTTCTCCTGTAATATCAGATTAGAAAATGGACTGTGATAAAATAACACACACCTGTGTTTTCAAAAAGAGAAATCGAAGCCACACTAGTAAACCCTGCATCATTTAATTGCCTGACCACTGGAACTTCACCACAAAATGTAGGCACACACTATCTTAGGCATTTGACAGCAGTACCTATACTAATATGCAAGGAATACGCTAACCTCAAATTTCTGATACGTCAACGGAGTGAGAAAGAAAGCCACCTCTGAGAATGCCTGACTCCTCACAGGGATGAGGGGGAAGCCTAAGAGTCTCCCGGTGAAGTGCCTGACATTTAGGGGATAACCCTCAGCTGTACTTGGTCAGCACCTCTGCTTACATCTGCTGTGTTATCTGAGCTTGGCCTCCCTGGGACAGCCCCAGAGGACTCTCAGTCACTGACACATCGGGGCAGTAGCACAGCTCCAGGAGGCAATGCAGGCAGCACAGGCAGAGGAGAGCACCAGTGCTGTCTGCCTCCTGTGCTAACTTTTGGCTCAGTGCATGTCATTTATGAGAAACAGAAAGAAATAGCAAAGGACAGTGGCGGTAGCCCTGGAAAAGCTCAAGTTTGGAAAAGACACTAAGAGTGACATTTGTTTTTAGGACCCTTTTACACTATTTGACTCTAACAGTAAGCTAGGGATGTCCTCAGAGCTGTAAAATATTAAGCCTGAAAGAAAAGAAAAACAAACACATCGGAAAGAAATCTGTGTGCCAGCCCCACACAGAAGGGAACTCTGTACTAAAACTCCCCATGACAACATGGAGCAAGAATGCCCTACATCTGGCAGGGTCTACCTCCTCTCTGGATACCTGCCAAGAACTGATCCTCTAATGTGTTTTTATAAACAACAATGATGCAAACAGTCTCTCCATTATACCAATAAATCAGAATGTACCACACAGTAGACTTTTTCCTAATATTTCTTGAGGAAAGTAAGTTGCCACCAGATCTTCCTTGGAAGTCTGAATTCTTCAAATCCCACCTTCAGTAAGTTCTGAAGAAACTTCTCAATTTATATGTAAAGAAGAACAGATTCTTAGAGTATTGTTTGGCAGTACCTTCTCTGCAAGTGCTCCTGGTGCACAAAATTTATCAGGGCCTAGAATGAGAAGATTTCTCTGAGTACTCTCTATTGAAAGCTAAGCAGCTCTTCAGTGGGCATATATCCAAAATTTGGTGAAAACACTGACAAACAGGTGAGCAGCTGACATGGCCTTAACAGTCTAAGCAGAGCGACAGTCGACAGGAGAAAGATAAGCCCGGCCCAATCAAAATATGGACTGGAGTAACCACACATTCTTTTGAAAACCAACAGGTCAATCAACAGGGTCATGAAACTTTGCGAATGGACAGACACAACTGTAACAGAGTTAGCTATGTCTTCACTGGCACGCCTGCCTGCCAAAACCACAGAGCCTTCTCCTCATTTTGAGCTGCCTGTAACAAAGTTCTTCACAGTACCAGCCTTACCTCGGTGCTGAGTCAGGTGTGGTACCACACATTCTATGGACGGACCTCATGCCATTAAAAACATCCTCTCTACGCATCTGCAATGGATTTCTCATTCTGAAACAGTGGGACATTGTGCTCAACAGCTCTCCCTTGGCTCTCACTTAACCCAAATAACAGTGCCTCAATCCCTGACTACGAGTGTCTTCTGGGATTTAAATGGAACTTAGGGAAGATGGTTACACAGTGCATGTTAATAAGCAAGACAATTTCAATTACCCAGCAATGTAGAAACTGCAAATTGATCATAAATTGGAAAACTGAATTCCTACAGCAGGTTCCCTAAAAGATTTTGTAGGATATGTTTGTATATCCTGTGCGTGAGCAGGACATTTCTACAGCTCATTGTATACAATGAGGTGTTTGCATGAAAAGGCACATTAAAATGCAGATTCCCTAGCTGACTACTATATATTAGATGCATTCTTTTGAAAGGTAAAAAAATGTTCTGATGATTGCGAAATACATTTATAAATGCTTCTGGCACACATTCACTAGGGCTGATGTGATGCCCAGTGAAATACAAACCCAGGAAGTACCCAGTTAAACAAATCTGCTCTCTTTTGTCTTCTGCATTTTATGTGTGAAGCTGGCACTAGGATTTATTCCCGATTCAAGTAGGATACTAAAAAATACGGAATGTTAGCAGGATTTAGGTGAATAAAGATGCATTCCCTGGCAAGTTCCTAATAAATCATAGCTAACCAGTGGTAGAACTTTCCAAGGCTACACAGAAGCAGGAAAGCAGGACAGCAGCAGTAATGATGTTAAGTACATCCTTCTGGTGCTGATTGGCGTAAACCAATGCCTTGGGTTTAAACTTGTTCCAAGCATAATTCCTTTTTTTTTTTTTTTTTCCCCCTAATCCCCCATATCTGATTGTCAAAATATCCTGCAACAGGATTAATCACAGCAAGCACACCTTCATGTAACTGTGAAACCCTCTCTTCAAGACACTTTGTGACCTATTTCTAAAACACATCAATTAAGCACTTTGTAGGTGGTGGGAATGGTGAGAGCCTCAACATCCTCACAGAGATGCATAAGCTCTTGAGGCTACTGAGGCTACTGATCCAGAGGGAGGAGCTCGCACACAACAGAGAAGCTGGGGTGTTTTGTCAGCAGTGGTAGGATCTCCACAGTGATGAGAGAAGACAGTAGTCAGTCAGCCTATTCTGCAAGGACAGCTGTCCAACACAGAGAAAGAACAGGAAGAAGGTCCAGGCTAGTAAATGTTAAACGAGAAGTCATTTTTCTATTTATTTGTTAGCTCATATTTTGATCTGTAAATGTGATGCAATTTTTTTTCATAAATGTAAAAACATGTTTACTCTTCATATGAGAATAAGATCTCCACAGAATAAAGATAGGCTCTACAGACAATATATGACACTTGGTGACTAGAGCAAATCACTATGCAAAGTAAGGTGTTGAAAAAAATGAACGTGCTTGAGACACACCAGGTCAAACTCAGGGGTTTTAACCTCTGCTGATAAAATTGTTACTCAGAATTGTTTACAAACTCTACCAGATTCTTGGTTTGGTTTTGGGTCATTTTTGGGGGGATGGAGATTATAATTAGAGCTTCTGCTCTGAGTGACAGGTACCGTTTATAATTTCCACAAAAGGCACTTGTCTCACTGATCACTCTCAAGTACCACCTGTACCACCAACCCTGCTGTTGATCTGGGTATGGAACAAGTCAGCAGAAAAGATCATTATGGGCCACGCACGATCAACAACAGGGAGCTTGTAACACTGACATGAAATCACATGAATTGGGATCCTATTTCCTCTGTCAGGTTTTTCCTCAGCCTCCTACACTGAAGCTCCCTAAACTCTCACAACAAGTACACAGGTTTTAATGCATCATATACATACATTGCAATAAAGCTTTGTAGACCTACAGGCTGACTTGAACACTGCCACCTGAAACCATCTTCTTTGTGCTCCAGTCCACGACCACACGCCTACCCACTTCTTCTGGAATGACAGAATGTACATGTGCATCACCTGCACACTGAGAGAGGAAAGCTTGGCCCAATTCGAACTTAGTGATCGCCAGAGAAAGGTCAGAGTGACCCTTCCAACCACTGAGCAGCTGGGACAACAGGGCACACAGTTCTCTCAGTGTAGACACATTTCTGTAGTGAGTAGTAGCCTTTCAGTTGTATGAAAGGCTGGAGAGTTATACTGCACACTACCACAGTGTCTAGACCTCATTCAAGCATCATTTTGAAGTCAAAAGAAATTTTGACTTCATTGTGTCTATCCGTGGAGAGAGGTGACCAAGACTGAGAGACCTGCTGAGACTCAGTGGCAAACAAACCTAGGAGTAGACTTTACCACAGCTTTTCTTGATTTTTATTATTTTAATTAATGTCCATTTGAAATTTTTGATAGTATTTTCATTCCTGTGTTAGAATAAACTGTAAAGTACTTAAATGCCAAGTACTTTTCAAACAAAAAAATTCATAAGATACTAAAAGTAGTTATACTTAAATGACCTCTGAAATTAATTATACCAGTCTTCTTTCTTACAACAGAAATATTTCAATTTTAAACATAATAATCCCCAAAAGACATGACACAAAAATACTCTGAGAGATTTTTTTTTTGGTGAGTCTTTGCTTAAAATTAGAAGAGGTGACCATAAAAGAAAGAGACACCTTTTCCCAAGACTTGACAGACACGGAAAGATAATCAACTTGTGCTGACAAAGACACCACCACTGGGTTCAATCTGGCCGATATTACCAGAAGGAAAAAATTCCTGTTCTTGACTGACTTACACCTCCTTATCAGGTCACAGTTTACCTGTGGTACATTCACCTATACCCATTACTGTAATCAGGTTTAAATACAAGCCCCTGCTCCACCAACCTGATTTAAAATGCTCTGACATCTTTTTTACCTTCTCCATTCATTTCCATTCCTTGTTAATCAGACTATGTCTTCAAGATCTTAACTATGAGACCATCATTACTTAATCATGTTAATCCAAACCATTATATGAACGGATTCCCCATTTTATTTACCCGCACCCAGAATAAACCTTCATGTTCTTTCCCCCAAGCTCTTTTCCCCCCAGTCTACACCACAGTGATTTTCTCTAATTTTTACCATGTTATGTCTGAGAAGAATTTATGATTTATCTGATTTGCTGACACATGCCTTTGGTTGCCGTAAGACTTGATAGCTTAACAGTTATCTGATTATTAAAAACCCCAATCAACTGTGAAATGAATTATTTCAACTGTACATATTCTATATGAGCTCAGATATAACCAGTAAATCCAGAGTGTTCAACAGCAGCAGTTTAGAGATTAACCTAATTACAGGCTATTAAACCAGGAGAATATAGCCAACTGCATTTCTAGCAGCCTGCACAGAACAGCAACAGTTAATGATGATTTGATGGTTTTCTAGGACTTTGGAACAAATACTTGGCTTTTCGTCTGAGAGCAATGCTGGACATTCCTGTCTGATGCTTGGGGGATTCAGCCAACTAACAGATATATTTGGTGAAGAATCTCATTCTAGTCATGCCCTCCCTAATTTCCCTTTTCACTGTTTTGTCGTCTTTGCCTGTTCCTCGGGGAACTGAGTGATTGATAGCCTAATCCAATGACTGTATTACAGCTGCCTCAACTTGGACTCTTTTCCTTATCATTAGCAGTTAGCCTATGGTTAAATTCACAGCTCACTGCTTGGTACAGCCCCTGAGATTTAAGGGTCTGGCCTTTAGAAAATATTTAACATAAAATTGAAATCTTGACATACTGAGAATTCAGTTCTCTGCAAGGCTTCTTTAATTAATCCAATGTACTGTACCATTGTTCTGTATGAGGCTCTGACATGGTGAACTGTTACTGAAGCTCACAGAGATGTGTAATTCTAAATTAAACACTCACTTACATGTACCTACACTGCATTTGTTTCCCAAGTACATGTGCATGAATGTGAAAATTTAAATCCAATCTCTAACAATAATAAACCACAAACCAATTACACTTAAGGAGTAAAGACTTTTCATTCATTTCAAGCTCAGAATGAGCTTTTTTCAAAGTAAGAGGAGGAAAAAACACAGCTTTGTTCAAATGCTCTTTGTAAAGACCCCTCCTTCGTTCTTTCTCCAGGACTCATTTAATCTTTTGGTGAATGAAATCAATCTTTTGGTGAATGAAATCAATTATGATCGTTTTTAATCAACTACAAATGGCACCTGTGCTAAAAGTGTGAAGTGTTTTCTTTGTGGGAATGAAATTGGCTAGAAAATATTAAAAATGGAAAAAATATGCTTGGTTCTCTGACCTTATCTGGAGAATAATACTTATTTTTAAATAGCTATAGGAAGGATGTAGACCTTGATCTATGCTGTAAACCTTTGCCCTACTTCCAGTCAGTCGATGAGCTGCAAGCCTCTATGAAAATGGCAGCTGAGTCCCAGATGAAAAATTATGCATCTCATAAACTGCTATTCTGCTGAAATGTCAAGCTATGGCAGGGCTGTACCTCAAACTCAGCACTTGGCATTTTCCTTCTGTCTGCTTTGTTGCCATGAAGCAAACATGAACAGTGAGGATTTGTGTAGGGCAGGTAGCAGGCGAGCTCCCTGTCAAAAATCTATTATTAGGGCTCTGATCTCTCCTGCACAGACCAGTGACGGCAGCACACTAAGAGAAATCAGACTGCTGCAAGGACACGACAGAAAACAGAGGACTCTTTGTGAATCCTGACATAATATATGCAAATAAGGGCTTTTAATGGCTGAGCTACATTGAACAGGAATAATAAAACAAAATTAAAATTGTACTACGGCATATATTTGTTTTTCACCCCTTTCCACACTGTTTTATAAATATATGTTAATGTAAATAGTCTTTAACTCTTGGTAAATATTTATACTAAACAGAAGTGCCTATGCATACATACATTTTGTTTTGTTTCCAGTGATGGGCAGCTTTTCATTCATTTCTATTGACCAAAATCCACACTGCACTGTCACTGACAGAACTGTGATGAGTAAAGTGAATGCTCTTGGTTGGTTTTTTCACTTTTCTTTTAATGATGTGTCATCGAATTAAAATTAAAAGGCAGCCCTTATTATTATAACTTCAATTTTTTCTCTTTCAATATAATTCATACATTTCAGATTATAATATATGCCTCTATTAATAATGTCAATATACATTTTAATTTAATAACTCCTGAAAAACGTTCCCTTAAATGTCACAATTGCTGTTGGACTGTTTTTTTGTAAAATCAGACAGCTTCACTAACTTCAAAAAGTAACTAAAATCAACTGCCTCTGCTGTTTCCAGTAATTATACATTCCTGCATCTAATGACTGCATCCGCCACGCAGGTATCCTCCTTCTGATATCCCTTGTGGGCAGCTATGGAGGTATAACACACGGCTTCCCCAATCTCTCTTTTTCTGGGAAACAAGCTCATGTACTAGCACATGCTGTACAATACACGTGTGCAAATAACTCCAAGTGCTACAGCATATAATAAATGGACACAGCAATAACAGCACACAGACATGAGGTATTTGAACTGCTACTGTAAAATAGTGCAATATTTCTGAAACAAAGCATTAAAAGCACACATAGTGAGTGCACCATAGAGAGATGTGCTTTTAACCTAAGTTTTTGCTAAGTCCAGTGTATGGTTTTATAAATTTATCCCCTAAGGATTTGGCTTCCAGACAAAAACAAAGAAACAAACAGATGACAAGGAACAAAAAACCATGGAAATTCAAACAGAAGCTCTGCTCTATTTTGCCTGCAATAGATATCCTATTGTGCTGCAATGTGATGTGTTTTATAAAACACATCTGGAATATAGAAGCACAGTGTGAAAGCTCATGGAAAAAAACTTTTTTTTTTTTTTAATTTTAAAATACTTTTCAAGGAAAGAAATCTTAGGGAAGCTTGCAGCTGCTGACAATATATTAACATTTCTCTGAGAAACCTGGCATCTTTTTCTGGTATCTATAAAATACCAGAATAAGCATTTTCAAAATAATTTATACTTAAACAAACTAAAATATCTTTTTCAGAGCCAGAGGTCCTTATTCCTTGTGAGGATAAAAACCCCACGACTAGCCTCCTGTTTTAAAAAAAATACCCTGCAAATTCTCTGCCCATGTATAGGAAGAACTCAGGATAAAATCTCATGTATTCTACTTTCTCAAACCTGAAATACTGCTAGATCCATTCTAAAAGCTTCTTAATGGAAATCAAACTGTCTCTAATGCTGCAAGCACATATGACAGTTATACAGCTTGAAAAACTGTATCTTAATTTTAATATTTTTCTTTCATCATAAAGGCTTATATCCTTAACCATATTTTGTAGACTTCATTAGGACATTTACACTTTTTGAGTAATGGGCAGTTCCTGTAATTTTATTTTAAAAAATGGATGAAAACTGGGGGATCCTCTAAGCACAGTGTCCTCTCATATAACAGGGCCACAAAAATCTGCAGGGCTACCACAGCCTTTAGACTCAGTCAATGCTCCACAGTGCAAACTGGAAATTAATTTTCTTTAGAAAACAGCAATTTATCAAAATTAAAGTGAAACTTTTCCTGAATATATATTTTTTTGTCACCAGGATGGAAAGAAAGAAGAAGAAAAACCTGAGAGATTTTATAATGCTCAATATTTGGAGGGAAACTTGGAATCCAGGGGGCCCAGCTATGACCTGGGCTCACACTTGGGATTTAAACCTGGCTCTCCCAAGTCAGGCTCATGTGCAGGTCAGCAGGCTGTGCTAGTGTGAGTGTGTATCCTGTGAGAGCTGTTTCACTTTGTATTAATAATTCAATATTTGCAGGGAAGTGGAGAAGAGAGAGACTAATCCTACAGTCTAGTAGTCAAACATCCACCTGGGATACTGGGATCCTTCCCTGTCAAAACCACCCAAGAAACAGGACGGTAGGAAGGAGGAAACAGTGATGCCTCTTGCAGCTTTGCAATTTTCAGCTGATCAAATTAGATCAAAAACAGGAAGGTCACTGCCTGAGCACTGGCTGGCAAGAAAACACTGACTATGACAACTCAAAATTAAATGGGGGTTTCAAAGTAATCCCATTAAGTCTCTTCTTCTTTGAAAGATTGTTTAAAAAATGTTTAAAAAAAACCAGAGACAAAAGTCTGTTCTCAAAACATCTCAGGACTTGGCAATGATGTTAATAAACCTTTTTTCCTTATTATTTTTGTGTATGTTAGATAAATCACAGGAAACTACCAATCACTTAGTAAATTAAAAGGAATTATAAAAAACAATTCCTGCTTCAATGTCTCTCATCTGGAAAACTGAAGAATGAACCTCCTGCATATAGCTGCTTCTGCATGAGGCAGACAAGAACAGAATGCATGAGGAGGCCAAGGGGAAATGTTATGTGGAAAATATTTTTTCAGTACATGGCCACGTAGGAGCACATTTTTGAACACTGGAGGACAGAGAAGTCTGTCAGTCAAAATTCTGGGCAGCTGCTAGGCTGGTTAACTAACACATCTTAGTTATTTGCTCTTTGTTGGAAACCTTCATCAAACTGAGAGGAGGGAGTTTGCACTCACCTGGAGAAGGCAACCCTAACAAACTGTGGACACTGTGATTTTATAAATCGCTGGAGAACATCGGTCCTTTATGAGACCAACTTCTTGTCCCATGACCTGGTCACTGCCAGGGCCAGCAGGCAGACACGGGAGTTGGATAATGCTGAGGGTCACCAGTGCTGAGTCAAGGTGCATTTCAGAGCTCACCAGGACACCTAAGGGGACCCTGTGCTGAGACCTCCACAGGGCTGGGGCCAGCTCACACCTCACCATGGTCACACAGCACCATGAGTGTGGCACCCTGCAGGACAGGGACTCCTGCCTCACTCACTGTATCTCTGTGCCATGTGAGCATCACTGCTAGTCAAGAATCTGTGCACATGGAAAAATCCAGCATGGCTGTGTGCTGTATCTGCGCTAGGTTTGTGCACGACAGAACAACAATGAACCAGCTGTGCTTTGGAAAAACACACTGAAAACGAACCAGACTTATTGCTTCTATAATAGTGCTGTCTTTCACTTCAAAAATTAATTCTCTCTTGAGGGGAATTATTTGGAAAAAACAACAAAAACTTACTGACTCTATCAGATAATAAAATAAAACAAGAAGTTTACGCACATCAAAATAGAAACCAAATATGTTATGCTGTGAGTGACTTTCATGCCACAGAGCACTTCCCACCAAGCCTGTAGGCATGTAAGTGGTGTTCCTGCCATTCCACAGACAGGAGAAATAAAGCACGGAAAGGTCAAGTGTCTGGCTGCAGGCCACACGTCTGCGCCGTGGCACAGCCGGGAACAGCAGTATGGCCACCCTGCCCCTTGCTCTGACAAGATGACACGCTCTCCCACTTTTTGTCTTCTTGTAAGCATGCTAGCTCTCCTGGTTTAAAACTGCTTTCCTGCTTTTGGAAATTTGTATACTGCTATACCTGACTGCTGAGCAGAAAGTATTGCAACATGCTGCCGAGCTGTTGACTTAATTGGCTCTGTGGCTTTCTTTTGTGCAAGGAGTTGTGGGATTGGGAGCCAGTGATGACAACTATCAGCAAGAAATGTTTATATATTGGTTTGTTACATTTTGCTCTTTCAAAACATAACAAATTGACAGCACTTCAGTGTTTGACGTATTTTTTATATAAGCAGATTTGCGTCACAGGTAATGGTGCATCCTAAAATGTCATTTTCTCTCCCCTCTGATACATGTAAAACTTCAGAAAAAAACCAATTATACTTACACACATACACATATATATATATAAATAAAATAAAGAACTAACTTTTTCCTTGGGTCCATTTAGTATTATAAACCACAGACGTGCTGGTACATCCTCACTTACAGCTGGGCATGCAGGCGCCACTGTAATTTACGCCACATACGTGTTTCAAATTTGTGACATAAGAGACACACTTCTCATAATGCAGCCATTTTACAGATTTTATTAGGCAGACTTATGGTAGGAAGGAATATTCAGAAATTGCAACTTAAATGAGAAAATGTGAATGGTGTTACTTATATAAAATACTACTGCAATAGTTCTTTTATTAATTTTTAATGCACAGCCCCCACTGTGACCTCCTTTATTCTTTTCCTGTCAACATGGCAGGCTAGAGAAATTGAAATGGGCTGTAGCTGTTCTCTTCTTGTTCCCCTCTTCCTCCCATTTTGCATAATATTAAAATATAACATCTTATTGGACTGTCACTGTGAAATAATCATTATGCGATTGGCATAATGATTTTTTCTGATTGTTATCACTTTCTTACTTTTCAGCATTCTCTAAAAAATTCAAATTCTATGTAGTTATCTGAGGCAATAACACAATTTGCCACTGAATACACCCATCTGAATTAAAGTTTGTTTAAAAGTCATCTTTTGCTACATTTCCTATAGTTCTCTAAGGATAACAGCAGTCACATAAAATAAAGCATATTTTTGCCTGTCTGGTCTCCTCTGATTATGTTTTCGGGGTGAGGTAGGAGGCGGATCCGATAGAATAACGTTTGACTCAATTGGGAGGATGCTATTACTTCTTTTATGTATATTTGCTGCTACCTCTATCACCAAGGAGACTAATCTCCATACCAGTAAAGTCAAGAAGCTCACAGTATTGTCTTTGCAGGGCCAAGTTTGTGTTGTCACAGCAACAGAGGGCACAGGGTCAATAGATTAACACATTAGTGAGCACTGGCACTGAACTGCAGTGTAAGTTTTGCTGCTGGTTTGAAAATTAAACTGTGAAGCAGGACTTGAAAATATGGCCTAGACAAGATATTCTTGTATATCTTGAGAAATAGGCTACAAAAATATGCATATATTTGCCTAATACTGTTTATCATTTTTACCACAGTGGAAAGAGGAGGAAATAACCTCCCCAGAAAAGGTGCACTTAGTGGGAAGGAGGGAGGAAGGCTGGAGACTGGGCTATGAAACATACACTGCATTTGGATTGTTGATATTTCCCCCTGCGATGCCCTTTCATTAGCCTCTGTCTAACGTTGGGCCTGACAATTGTGACAGGATGAAAAATTTGAGGGAAAGCGAGGGTCACGAGAGAAGAGATTTCCTTCCCTCTCCAGTGACCCTATCGCAGTATTCTGATGCACTGGCTTTAGCATTAAGGAAAGGGCAACCCAAGAGCCTTCACACTTAATCTGTTCCATCTGTCATGACTTAGAAACATTGACCAGCAGTGAGCTTTAAGGACTCGGTGCGACTGCAGACATGATATTCTAGCCCACTACAAGGACCTCCTGATGTTTTGAAAGCCTCCAAGGAAGTACCATGCATCCAAAAGGGCAACACCTACCTGACATGCCACCATATGTGGTCCTCAGTCCTCGACCAACTGCTGGCCAAGGTGTGCTGTCTGCTTTCAGTCCCATCAGTGCTGACACAGTGTTGGTGGCTGTAACCCCATCTGCACCACCTGTGAAAGAAAAGGTCAGTTGCTTTTTGTTAAATCATGTATAAGAACAAGAGAGGATAAAATACAACAGAAAACCTGTGGAACTCTGAAAAAACTAAAAATTCGAATAAACAGCTGGAGAGCAAAAGCAACAAACTGCAAGGGGATGCACAGAAAGGTCCTTATGACTGATCCTGGGCTAATAAATTTAGCACTAGCTTCAAGACAGGCTGCATCAGCTGAAGGAGCTGTATGGGCTATAAGGCAGCATGTGCAATGCTGGGGCTGACAGGCAGATCTCTGCCCTTCAGCTGTGTGGGACAGAACCTGCTACAGTGGTTGCTCAACACCTGAAGGTACCCCAAGACAGTGGCCACCTCCTCCAAGCTTCTGTGCAGCAAGACAAAAGAAGCAATGTGACAAAGAAACAATCACCATGGTTCTAAACGATGGACACCTACTTGCAAACTTATTTGCTGCCATGTTGTACTTTAGGCTCTAAGGAAAAAACATATATAACTTCAAATGGTGTATTTTTGTTTTCTCAGAACACACACATCATTTTCACGACTAAATATGGGAATAGGGGGATTTACAGTGGTCTGGTAAACATATAAATAAGACAGAAATAGGAGCATTCAGGGAAACACACAAAACCATACACGATTTACTGTTAACAGTCTAACATGGCTCTCTTCATATATTGCTCTGTTCTAGATACATGGCCAAAATTAGGAAAACTTTGATTACGGTGCTTATTCTAAATACATAAAACAAAATATTTTCATATTAGTATCTGTTGTTATCTGTTATTCCAGCAACATTCCTATCTTACCCCATCCAGCAAATTAGTAAATCTGCACAACTTGTGCACTGGAGTCACTCACCTTCCTGCGCAGCCATTCCAATTTTCACAATATCAGTGACATTTGGGGTCAGTTTGGCAAAGAAAGGAATGTGAACAGCTTGTCTAACCCAGCGACAGATGTTCCGTACCAGCTCTGGATCCTGTTCAAATAGGCCAGATAAATATAGAACATAATTAAAAGTAATATGAACAAAAGGTATGTATTAAGGAAATAGAAAACTTTGTTTTAAGTGGCTAGACTGCAATTTTGTGAAATTGCACATCAGTCTGAACTTCATCTCAATTAGTTAACTTATTTCAGACACATCAAGTAACTGCAAATCCACTACAGAAAGGTTAGCTCATGAAAAAAACGAATTTTTTTTTTTCCAGAAGACAAAGATATCACAAAATGTTCCCTTCCCAGAGAGAGGAAAATACCATTTTGGATGATAGACTATTTTACCCATTTATTTTAAAAATTACTTTTCAGTTTTAATGACAGACTCTATGTAAGGTACATTAAAAACAAGCAGTATCCTATAAAATAATGTGAACATGAAGCATTGTCTGCTCATGCCTTGATCAGAACAACAAGGATGAATTGAGGTTGCAGGGCTATCAGAATGCAATTCAGCATTTCTGAACTCTGAGAATAACTTGGGATGGCCATAGTGTAAATGAAAGATCAAAATCTTCTCTGTTAAAGCCAGAAATCGAAATCGCCAAGTGTCGGCTTTTCCTGATTTCCAGTCATTTACTTCCCTTATGGAATACATCTCATGTAGACGGTAATCAACTACCCTTTCCACTGAGGACAGCTCAGTGGAACTAACACCTGCCTCTGGCACATACAAGGGTTCTTGTTCAATGTAACCCTTGTTTTATTTTTCTGTTGGCAATTGATAATGCTCCTCAAAAAATACCTTAAAATTTACAATACTGATGCATGTAGAATGTGGTGCATGTTCTGGTTAAAAATTGAATGGCGCCATTACAAGATTTAGTACAAGTATTACCTGTGGGTAGGCTAATTGGTACTGCAGCAATTATTTACATTTACTAAGTCTTTATCACTCTCTCAGATAATTAAATCTGCCATACATGAATAATCTTCTCCCATTTGGATATTGTAAAAACTCAGAAAGCTGCATTGCTATGTAGTGACTGAGAATGGGATGAGACTAAACGAAAATTAATTTAATACAATCCAGAAGACACCAAGGTTGCCAGTACAGTGAACACACAGGAAATATCCCCTTGTTGTTTTTCCTTTTTACACCAACGGTTAAATACAAACAAAAACCCCACAGGCTGTGTTCCTAGAAAGTACACAGTGCTTGACATGAATAGTAAAATCCTAAGACTTAGCTCTGGCATCCCAATAAAAACGGTGATCTCCCCGCCCATGCAGCTGCCATGAAATATGTATGAACCCCGCACTGGCAGTATGAAAGTAGTTGCAGCTTTGACTTTCATTTCTGTTTTGAATTTCCTTGAGGCCCAATGCAGAAATGAGAGACCCTCTAGAAGACATGAATTGTATATCCTTTATGTTAATTCTTCTCCTTAGAAATCCTTGTGATAATGTTCAGGATGTTGGCACCACATAACTCATTATGCTGATTTCGTTGTGCTTATAGTGCTGCCATAAAAATTCTTACTCCAGCACACACTAATGCCTTAAAAAATACAATTATTTTAATCCACACTGAATAACTTATTGGGAGATGTCTTTCATAAAACCCCAATTTTCATCCTACCTAAAACAATTTAACTAGTTTGTCTTTCATAATAAGTAATAATTGACTTGCTTTTTCCCCTGGAAGTAAGTAAAGATCTTTATTTTCAATCAGTTCTACTTCTCACACACTAGGATTAATGTAATGAATGCAATGGAATAGTCTTCTATTTCTCATGCTAGTAAACAGTTTAAATATCTGCAAAGCACATGATTAGACAAAGCCCTTTTGAAAGGCTCACTTCTATCAGCCTTGGAAATTGCCCATTTTTGGTACTCATAAAATCACAGGTAAATTAATAGGAAAATAATTTTAAAATTCAAGTGAAGGAGGCAAAATCTTTCATACTATTTCAGTTAATATTCCAAGGAAAAAAAAGGAATGTTTAGTGAGTAAACACTGAAAAAATGAAACAAAAGTTAAAAGAGTGCTTTGTTGCATAGTGAGACAATTACTGATAGAAATTGGAAAGGTGATGAATTTTATGCAAAAAAATCTGAAAATTCTGAACTGAAACAGGTATTTCTAAAGATTATTTTTTCCCCATAATGTTTCATCTAATAATTTGCACATTAAATAAATATCACATGGAGATAATGCTGGCTAACTTTAAAAAATTTCAGTTTACCCTTGTGCCACACCCAAAAGATGCACACACGTGATGTATCTCACTGCTTCCCTTCACAGTGCAAGTCCTACAATGGAGCTGTGCTGGAACATCCAGATGGTCCATTCTTCCACCCTCCTCCTCTACCTCCTTGCTCTGCCTCCAGCCCCTCCTGCTCAGATTCCTCCTGGTGCAGGAGCGAACATCAGAGAGCCACCTCAGCCCATCCTCTCTCCCCTCACAGCAGTGACACTGGGAGTGCCCAGTGCTCGCAGCCTGAGCGTCCCTGCTGCCAGAGGGATCTCTGTCATGAAGCCACTGCCTGAGAATATCAGAGCTTTTGTGCTCTCCAGACAACTAATGTATTCTCAAAGGGGAATAACAGCCTCACCTGGTTTTAGTTTTTTTTAAATCACATTTTCTTCTTTAGAACATTAAGAGAAGTTATTTGTTAATTTATAAATTTCATAATTCCCTACTATAATTGCACTGAGGACTTGGAAAAATGCATTCTAAGCAATCAGATGGCTGAAACCAGAAGATACTGATGTCACTGGACAGAACATTTTCACAGGAAATGAATAAACTACATTTCTGTAATCCATGGGAAGTTCACTGGCTGGTGCACAACCTCTCCATAGAAGCTTGCTTGCCTTTAGACTAAGACCAATTTGCAGAGGTCACACAAGAACAAAATTTTGAGGAACCCTAAAGTGATTAGAAATAGAGAATTCACTTCTAAATGCAATCACTGCCTAAAGAAATGCAGTTCAAAACTTCAGATTTCTGAGAATACTAATTTGTCCTCTTCAAAAGTTTTAAACTCAGGCGCAAATATAACCAAAAACTAGTTTTGAAGAGGTTGCGTACAGGCTTTATTTTTGCCTAATTCATTTGACTGATTGAGGACCTCCCACCTACTTGGGTTTCTGAAAGACTGATCCCAATTTACAAATTGCTTTTACCCATTCTTTCTTGGATTTATAAAACATTCAAGGATGAGCATATAACTTGTGACAGAAAGAATCTTGAGGCCTGTAAATCCCATTATAAAACACACTGTCACTGCTAATAAAACACAAATATCTTTTTTCACCCCAATTTAAGTTTATGAAAGTGCCTGCAGCTTTTATCATTGATAAAGTGGTTGACGAAGCCTGCATAGTTAAGAAATATTTTCTAAAAGGCTTGATGTGTAAAATGTTACTAGCTGTAAAAACAGCTGGGCATTTGTATTCACAAAACGAACAATATGAACTAAATAAAATATTATTCTGCTTAATTTAGTACAAGATTGTAATGCTTTTGGTTCAGAGTCTACCACGTTGCTAAAAATTACCTTCTTTCATTACACATAACTGGGTTTGTTGGTTCTCTCATTAATAATGATACAGTGTGATTGTAACAGAATGCGTAGCATAATTTTGCAGTGTGTGTCAATCCAGAAGAATGAACAAATATGCTCCAGTGGACTGTAACACCCATTGCTAGCACACTTTGTTTATCTGCTGTATTTTAATTTTTTTTTAAACAAACCCCATCTAAATAAAAGCTTGGTAAAATTATCATCAGCAAAAACATAATATTGATTCATGCACTGTACCTACAGGAATCTGTTGGTAATTTAATACCATCTAAAGTCTCTTTTGGTATAAGCTGTACATGAGCGTGTCTTCTGCCTTCCTGTTAATCAAATACTGCTTGTTTATTCCAAAGGCACAGGAGATTTGAATGTTACAGGGGTTGTCTTTTTACTTCCCTAAGCAACAGTACAGAATCATCTTCCTGAATATTCATTTTAGCCTTGGGCTAGATGAAGCTTTTAATCCTAACTACTCATTGCCAATGGGTAGATATACTAGAGGAAAAACAACTATTCACCTTTTTTTTCTAAATGATCACATGATAAGCTTAACTACAACCATAACTATAAGTCCTCAGAAATTAAAGCAGCAAGTTGTCTACTGATTGCATTTGGCATCAGTAATGAGATGAATCCCCTGTCCTACCACCCCCAAGGCAGATATACCCTGCATGCTTAAAAAGAAGTGTGAAAATGCTGTGCATAGAGTAGGTCACCTCTCCTTGTGTTTCATGGAAGGAAACAAAACCATGATGAGATTACCACAGAAATGTCTGGCTGCAGATTTTTGGAGATTTTTATTGTGACCTATTTTCAGTGTTCTTGCAGGGCCCTCATTTTTGCACTATCCTGTTACTGCACAATCTTTACACTGTATTCAGAACACCTCTCTGAGGCAGAGAATTACTATTATACCTGTTTAATAAATGGAGAGAGGAGAGTCAGATAGCCTAAGGTGCACCTCCTACAGCTCACCTTGCTTTGGTGCCCAGTTTTGCAAAAGTCATTTGCAGAAGGACCTGAAAATGTTTGTCTGGCACAAAACTGCACTTGATTCTCTGGACTACCTTAAACCATGAGATACTTTCCACATTAACAACAGAAATATTTTTAATACTTGGATTTAAATAGCTTTTCAGAGCATTTGAATAATGCAAAGGATAGAATTACAACTACTTTAGGGTAACTAACGCTTTTGTTAACTGTGCAAACGGTCCTCGGGAAGCACATATGGGTGAGTGCATGTACATATACATGTGTGCACATATAAAGAATACAAATAGAAGTCTGAAAGGTGTCATAGAAAAAAAACCAACCCTGTTACAGAATTTTCCCTAAGAACTTCATAAGAAAGGTTAACACTCAGTGGAGCACATTAGTTGAGCTTGTCTAATTAGTACTACAGATAATGGACCGTTATCTTGCAATCTTCAGGCTGTCCCTAAATAATGGTGGCAGTTCTGTCTCACTAAGAACAGGACAAGGACTCGTACAGATGTGGAAAGAATGAAAATGCAACTGTTCTCAGACAAAATCCTAACTTTACATATGTATGAAGGCTTCATTACACAGGACTATTGGATTTATCACCACGCGTCACATTGATGATTTCTGCCGGTCCTTTATCCTGACTGCGATGATGGGAAGTTCTAGACGGCACAAAAGAGTGTTGCAAGATGCAGTAAGACCTTGCACGTAAAGTCCTTAAATCTCATCTGTCACTGACTACAACGACCTAAACAACAAAGTTTCAGAAATTAAAATACTTTATCGTATTCAATCCAAGACTAAGTCTAATCTTCCTCATACACTTCAAGTCTTTGATGGCCACAAGACTATTCTCATACATATCTCTTGAGTTTTATGGCTAAATAATGCATTATGTAAGCATGTTTGCAATTTTAAATGCTGATACTAAGTTACAGAGGACTTATTTTGTGTTTTTATTAATTTAGCACACATTAAGCGGACATGGGACTTCTTATATACAGCTAGGCAAGAGGAGGCAAGTGGCACCAACAGTCTCATCAGGGCATTCTTCCTGTGGCAGATTTTCTTTCCGTACTGGCTTTTCAGAAAGAAATCTTGTACTCCTGTTGCATCTACTAGCATTGGAGAAATTTTT
Source organism: Eulacestoma nigropectus (assembly GCA_013397775.1). Taxonomy (NCBI): domain Eukaryota; kingdom Metazoa; phylum Chordata; class Aves; order Passeriformes; genus Eulacestoma; species Eulacestoma nigropectus. The sequence continues at coordinate 825,205 of VZTE01005845.1, read as the reverse complement.
TAGATGAAAAATTGTTGTACAGTTAAATTCCTCATTCTGAGCACTAGATATATTTTTCAAAATAGTATCCATAGCTATGGGAAAAGGAGGGAGTGCTTTTATGATTACAAGAATGATGTAGCATAGGAAAAGCTTTTTAGGTGAGAATTTGCAAGACTCAGCTGTTAAATTAAATACACGTACTACTCTCACTTTACTGTTTCATTCAACAATAGCCTGCTAGGGAAGAGTTAAACCTATCCTCAGTCAAATTGCTGTCTGAAGGCCCAGGAGGACTCAAATGCACCCTCATCTGAAAAGCAAGAAAGGAGAAGAGAATCTTCCCCCGTCTGCAGGTGACCTCCATGCAGCAGGTCCATCCTACTCTCCCTCTGAACATTACAGGGGCACTACCTGCCACAACCTGCAGTGTGGAAAGGCAAGGCCAGGATGCATTTGGAGCAGATTTAGAAAGTGAGTAATGATCATTTCTAGAGACTCCTCACATATTCAATCCACTTCACCAGCTTGTTGCCTACCTATGGATCTGCATCTTTTACAGAGATCCCACAAATGAAATGAGGATGTACTAGGCTGATAAGATGTTAGTTTAAATATGTCTATCCAGTGTTTCTTGCCCAGAAAACCATTAGAAAATCATAACTTAAAAACAAAACAGAAACTCCCCCACCCTACCAACAGAAAAAAACCAACTCTGTGTGAAGAACTACTCTCTTGCTATTCATTAAAATACGAAGAAAAAGTAAAGAAGCTTAAAGAATTGCAAATCAGTATCTGTAGCCTTCACCATTTTTATACATATATATATGTGTATTTTACTATTTATCCTTTCCACAGCTATCTTTTCTCCCTCTTCCTATGAGAGGGCCAACATTGTCTTCATAAAATCCTCTCTCCAAACCTACACAAAATTTCGACAGTACCTAAATACAGAATTACAGTCAATCACTATAGCAAGAGTCACCATTGCAGAATCTCATGGTTAATTTTACTGCCTTCTTACATCCTAGAAAAGAGCAGTTTAGGTTGTGCATTTGTCCCATTTCAAACTTAATTAAAGCTAAACAATTTGTTTAAAGCCTGTCAAAATAAGGGAAGGATTTCCCAGGATAGAAGATGAATAACTCCGTTTCTTGTCTGGAGTAAAAAATTCTTCCTCATTTCTCAGGAAATTTGACAGCTTTTGGTCAACATCTATTGACCACAGCTGTCAGAAAGAAAGAAATGAAGCAGTTTAACCTAAGGCAGAAATAACAGTTTTCATGGCTGTATGTGAAGCTATCTATATATATTAGGAAAAATTAAAAAAAAATGGCCTAAATTACATCAGAGGCTTTGGGTTAGCCTGGTCAGCTTCACAAAAATGTAGCTGCTGCTTGAGAGCTTATATCCCTCCAGCAAGAATCCATGATGTGATGTGAAACCAATGCCATAAAATAAACTTTTAGAGATAATGATAGTATGTGAATTCAGGACTCTTTTCCAGTCAATACTGTATTGCTTTTTGGCATGAGATCCAAAGTGTACTAGTTTAGCCAAAAAAACCCCCCAAGCCCCCAAAATTCAAAATCTCATTAAATTTCTTCAATTAAATGTAACAGGAAAATAACATTCAGGATAAAAATTCAAAACCTCCAAACATGAATAATTTCATATTTTGTTCTAGAAAAATAAAAATCTTTCATCCCATCTGAGTCTTCAGCTTTTGTTAATTAACTTGTATTTAGAAACAAGAGGTCTTTTCAATACGAAAGGAAGTTGTAGAGGTGGGGTTTTTGGAAGCATTTCTAAAAGATCAGAGACTCAGACGAGAAAAATTAAGCAAATTCCACATAGTTACCATTTAACTAAACTACCATAGCAACAATATGCACTGTGACTATTGTGATTTAATTCAAAGACATGCTTATTTTCTACTCTCTTACACACTGTAAAATGCTCCTTTCTTTAAAAAAGTCTTTTGAAACAAGTCTACTGAATTAATGAAGACATTTATGTTGTTTCTACATAGCAAAATGTTCTCTTCATAATTTGAACAAAAACTGTAATATTTTTTAAATGGAAAGATATCATATGGCTTATATAACTAAGCATGTCCTACTAGTGAAACAAGAACATTTTTGCTTACAAAATACTGCATATTAAGACACAGAAGTACAGCTTGGAAAATTCCCATTAGTTTTTGTAGACTACATTCATTCTTTTGGTTATAGTCTTTTCAATTAGGCAAAAACATTACCACTTAAAAAGACCATGTAAAGACTATATTTTTGTCTTTAAATTTAATTAAAAAACCCCCAAAACTTACAGAGAGTAATGACTCCCAATTCATAGATGTTTTTGCCAAAGTAAAAATCTAAGCAAGAACTGAGAGCCCTGATGGAACTTTTTTTTTCCTGTGGTAAGTTATAAGAACTAAAAATCTCCTGCCACCTATCTCCATTCTTAGATGCTTGGACTTCATTAATTTAAAGTAAAGCTGCAAGCAAGGTGTCAAAATTTGATCAGCTGCTCCTTCAGATCTGTCACTGCAAGTTCCACTTCGGGGAGCCTAACTGAGATTCTCCTTTTCTTCCAGTGATACCAAAGTGTCACTGGGCAAAATCAAGTCACTCTGGATTAGGTCTGGGTTTTGGTCATGGCTGAACTGAGAAGTCAAAACTCCGAGACTCTGTCTATACTGAGAGAGATAACAGTGGGCATTGAGAAAAGCCAGTAAGGGACTGGGGCTCCTACTTCTCAACGCAGTCACAGGCTCTTCTCAGACTACTTTGAAAAACTGAAAGAACAAATTGGTGCACATAAAAAAAAAAACCTTTACATTTAAAAGCATTTAACAAAATAAACAAAAGACACATAAAGGGTTTTTACAAAATCAGAATTTCAAGAAATTTTTCAATTTCAGCAGATCCCTTTCTCCTTTTTCTTTCTTATTCTCCCCCTACTAGTATCACAATAACTATTTCTCCCTACATCAGCTCTTTAATTAGAACCTTTGAAAGATGTTAAAAGCACAAGACAAATAACCTTTGATCACCTCACTTTATAAAAAAAGGGAACAATAACTTGTTACAGTGTTTCTTTATTGTAGTACTCTACTGCAGCTGCACAAATGAATGATGCTTAACGTATGTCAAAAAACAGACAAAAATAAGCCAAACAAAAAGAACCCACTCCAATGGGTTTTAACATACCTAATCTAAAAGCTGCCAATTTTAACATAGGTCAGCATCCAAACTCAAGAATACATTTATCAAAGTGCTGTGTGGGAGATCCTCTTTGGACATCTTATTAGCATGGCAATCCTACATCCCTTCTGTGACAACGCTGCACCTCATGACTAAAAACCTGTGTGCAGACAAGGTCAAAAATGAGGTGGAGATTTTTGATTGACCAGTAGAGAAAAGTACAAAACACATATTTGTGTTGGGAGTAAGAACAACAATTAGAGGGATGTCAAGATCAAGCACAACTGAGACTTGAAAGGTTGGTGGTTGCCTTTAGTCAGCTTTGTAATTACTCCCTTTTCAGATCACAGAAAAGCTTTTTGTTTTCTCCCCAGCACAAAGAGGAAAACAACTGAATTTTTTTTGAAAACTGATTCCTCTCTCTGTGTAGGTGGTTACAACATAATGTTTTTCCTTATTCTGAATGTTTGGGGTTTGTTTCACTTCTTTTTAATTTAAAAATGTTAATCTAAGCAACCAGAAGAAATATCTCTGTTAGAAAACTTTCTACTTTTAAAATTATGTATAAGGCTTTTTATATGTTTATAGTTACCTTACTTGATAGGGAAAAATTTTCTTTTGTTTCATTGTGATAGGTCTGTTAAAACTTTAGCAATGAGTATTTATAGCTATTGATTTTAATGCAATATCAAAGGCATTTAAATCAGATGATTTTCTTTGACTGTCAGAATAAAGGTTAATAATAGTTGGCCTGAAAGGTTGATGCACAGATTGGAAGTTCAAATTAACAAATTATTTGTTCCAATACTAATTGGGCTTAAACAGTCCAAGCGAAAAACAGGAAACTGCACATTTACCTTCACTAAACTTCTTGGATACCCTGACTGGACGGATTTATTTATCAACAGCGCTGGTAATATGCAAAGTGTTCACTAATAAAAATGCCTTTTTACCCCTGATAGAACAAAGTATTTTATCTTGGTTGTTTCTAGCCAACCAAACTAATGTTTCTCATAGCACTGTAAAAAGTGGTATGCAGCATGATTAAATAATATTTCAGCTCTTTAGTTCATGCAGAGGTCACCTGCTAGAAGGCATAAAGGTTTGATTAGGTTTACGTCACACATGAAATATTCTAAAGGGAAGCATAGAACTCGAATATGTGAATGCTGCAGCTACAAATAGCTTTCTCTTGTGGTCAGGTAGGCAAGCTCTGTCCTTTCCTATAATAATAAGGCAGAAAATACTAAATAATTGAGGAAAGCATAAACCTTTGAAACATGAAAATAGGGAATTTAAAACCTTGGCTCTGAGAAGAATTTGCCACTTAGTTTTAAAATGGTCATCAAGTGGGCATCCATTCAGATCTGGCCTACTGCAAAGAGCAAGCTTCCCAACAAACTAAGTTTACTATGAGCTGAGGCAAAATTTAAAGAAATATGAACTTAGTCCTGAAAACTCTCATGCAGGCAGTGAAGAGACTAGTTAACAAACTGTTAATTAACTTTATCTAACATTGGCATAAAACTGAAACCACAGAAAGAAAAAATTATTAATGTGCACCAAGATAAACAATCTTAAAATATTTTATTTTACCTGAACAGTTACTTGTTGGTGATGATTTCGTTCCCGTAAATCCTGTGTGCCACATATCATGGTTACAAAAAACTCCAACACCTTATGGTGCAATCACATATCCAAAGGCCACCCAAAGGGCCTGGACATTTGCTCAAGTTTTCTACATTTCCCTTTTCTGAAAATTTCTAAGGGCATTAAAATACAATTTCAAGAACACGTACAGGTTGCCATTCGGTTTAAAAAAAAACAAAAAAAGTTTGTTCCTTTATGAGAAGCACAGCACTTCATCGCTGTTAGGCTACTGAAGTGTCATTAAAACGGCCAAAATCTTGAGGTGTCATTAAAACAGCCAAACAGTGCCAGGTCACTGGTACTGTGACCAAACTAACCTTCTCTGTGACATCTGTCACCCATAATGTGAATTCCAGCAGAAATGCTTCCATAGTAAGATTGGAAATAAGTGTAAACCCAATTGCTTTCATGTCTTCATGATTTTCAAGGAAACAGAATCACTTTTACATTTGCTAAGAAAATACATTCTGCAGAGAATGCTTTCCTTACATAAATATGTCACCACACATAAACAGTATTTAAAACCTTATTAACAGCCACAGCATGTCATTAAAAAGTTTCAGCAAGTTGGTAGTGCTGTTAACATTACTGCCATATTTATAATCCCTTTTTATTTTCCATTTTGTCTTTTGAGTAATTCAATTAGAAATCCTTCAAAGCAATAACAGTGGATTAAATGTTGTCAAACCACAATATAAAATTACAGAACAGTGTTCTGATGATGAATTTATTAAACTTTGCATTTCAATTCATTTCTCCTTGAGTGTATGAAAAGCAGAATTCTTTAGGCAAAACACCAATTAACTGTCGTACCTCATTATTAAGTATTGTCTCCTTTAACATGTTACAAAAGATAGAATATATGAGGACATAAAGGACACATGAAAGAAATCCATTTAAATCACAACATTTAATCACACCTGAATCCTGCAATGGTAACAGAAAAGGAAGTGATTTCTGAGGTACTGGAGGAAGGCAAATGATGTCACCCAGGAGTGTCTATAAAGCCAATAAGCTTTTTCTGCTCAGATTTCAAGTGAAATAGCTCATGAGTCAATTTTTACTTTGAAAGCAACTCAGCACAGGGTTTAGTTTATGAGGAGAGTTTTGAAGAAGGAAGGAATAGAAAAAGAAAAGAAAGAGACATCTGACAACAGAGAAGATGAAAAAGGGAATCCAAAGAGATTAAACAACAAAACCGAATTATCGTAAAGGACCATGAACATAAGTCCACAAAACACATCTCCTGACCTATGAAAAAGTGTGCTTAGGTCTATGTTTGCAGGAGTTGAAGGAGGCAATCAGCAGCATCCCTTCTTCCTGCGCATCCCAGATTGCCTCCCAGCAAAACAATGCCCAGTGCAGCCCATCCCTGCACACCCAGAGTAACAGCATCACTGCCTCAACCAAGGAAACCTTGTTTCTGAGGAACTGAATTTCTTGCCTCTGCTGAGCTTTTCCCTCAGCTGAACTACCAAGGCTCCTCTTCATATCCATTTGCTTGGGCAGCAGGTAACTCTCCTCCTCTCCCCAGCCACTCAGTTTTATGGAACTTACAGTGCCTCTGAAACAGTCTGGACTCTGAAAAACATGACTGAAAGAGGTCATTTGGTCAAGACATGCCCCAAAGCAACAGAGGCCAGTGGCAGACACAAAGACACTGATATCAGCTAGGACTTATATCCTTAAGAACCAGCCAGAATGAATGAAAGTGGCCAATGCAAGAGAACAAGACATACAAATCCTGAAACTCCACCACAAACACCAACACGAACCTCACTCACACTGGTTTATACTGGATTTTGGGTGACAATGTTCACACTGCTGCTACAGCCCAGTGTAGCACCACTCTGCTGTACTTTGCATTAATCTGTTGCAATAACTGATACGGAAGAGAAGAGCGAGAAGTAATACTGCCTGCAGGACTCAATGAATTATACTTAACCAGCATATTATTGTAGGCTGATAGTAGAATGTCACATGAACACATGTGATATAATCAAATTCTGTTTGGGGCATCATTTATTTAAAATACTTCAAGCTCCTTGCTGGCAGAGCAACAGCGAATTAGCATGCTATGCTGCGCACCTCAATTAAAAAGCAGCCTCATCTTTCCTATTTCCAAGGTACAGCAGAGCAAATCTAATTGTGCCATGCAGTCAGCTCTCATCTTTGCAGAGTAACCAGGGCTTTGGGGGTTTTTTTCTGGTTTTGACAGATTTGTCATCTTCTGAATGAGGCAACGTAGGCTTTTATGAAACTTGCCTCCTAACTGCAGGCAATAAACATAAGCACAGCCAGCAGCAGAGGCTGTAGCAAGTACAGCTGAAGTAAAATGAAAATAAAGGTAAGAAAAGAACCACAAAGCAAGTTCATTTTACATATAATCTGAATAGTTAAACCACCAGGATCCGGATTTCACTGCTCACAAGACACATATACATTTCTTCTTCAATATAAACTAAAAATATCAAACAATTCCCCAAACCTAGAGCTTAAAATGCTGAGATAGGCAAGGATTTTTTATATTTTGGAGGTTAGAAGGCATGACTAATTAATGAGAAATAGTTATATGCCAGGATGTTATTAACTTTTACAATATTTGCTTATAGCATGAGGAAGCTCTGTTCTTGCACTTAGGCTGAGATCTTCAAATATGAGATTTGTTGCTTTTGACTTGAGATCTCCTTGTTCATACTGATTATCTCACTCCACGTGAACACCCAAGTCCTTGTGCTTTCTTTTATACAGTACTCATTTCCTACCCCTGGTACAAAGAATGCAGTGCCTTTGGTTAGGAATTGAACAGGGTGAATCCACAGAAATGGTTGTCTGAATGGACTCCAGGAGGGCAGGTACTGGAAGCTCCCACTCGGAGTGGGACTACCACCAACACCAGTGAGGTTGGCCATAGCTTTGCCTGCCTAAGCCCTAAAAACTCCAGAGATGCAGAGTACACAGCCCTCCCAGACACCATGATCTTGATCTGCATCACCTTGTGGGGGAATTTTTTTCCTATTGTGCAATTTGAAACATTCAGCCTGCAATTTGCCCCTTGCTGTATCATCTGACATGGCAGAGAATAATCTTCCCCTCTTTGTAGCTACTCTTGCAGCATCTTTGTCACATCCTCTCAGGTAGTTGTAGGCTGCTCATTTCTTCCTTCTGTTGTTTTTCACTGCCTACTAGGCCAAGGAGACTCACTGATACTTTAGAAGACTTCAGGTATCATTTGTCCAAATCAATCTCACTCTAATGTTTCTAGAGAGATGCACATGAAAGCTCTTAGACCTGGGGTTTCATTGTAGCAGGAATGCAAAGTAAACCCAGATTACCGACTCAATTTTATTCATTCTTGGCAGAGCAGCTGGAGAGACTTGTTGACCTTTAGACCAAAATCAAAAAGGCAAACACTTAAATTTGTTGATTTCACATGACATTAATAATTCTGAATAGATTCAGTGCCACTTTTTAGAAGGATAAGTAAGACAAAAAAATTAAACATCTTTACATGGTTTCCAGCAAAGGACAAAAAGTGCACCACAAATACAACACCACAAGTTGGATGTTGAAACGTGAGTGCTACCATCTCACATGCTTGATTTATTATTTTCAGAATTTTATGCTAAAATTAGTACAGCAATGAAATATAGTGGGAAAGGGATACCGTAATTTTTTAATAATCTCTGTTCACCATGTTGTCTTAATGTTTAATATTAAATGTTTTGTACACATAGGTGTACAAAGAAAATCTGTGTGTTAGTGCTGGTAAACTTAATGACAAATTATATTACAATGTTAATGACATCCACTTTTATACAGTTACAGATTGTTACAAAAGAATACAAACCTTAACTTTATTATCATTAATCAGCATTAGTAATATAATTGACATTTTATACAGAACCAGCTTTAAGTAACTTATTGGCAGCAATACAGATGCCTCTTAATATTACCCTCTGGCTAGCTACGCTGTTTGGGCGCCAGAGTGTCTGCACTAATGACTTGGAATTAAAATCAAATAAAAGCTGAGAACCGTAATTCAGTATAAAACAAACAACCATACTTAGTACCAATTTTTATATATATAATTTGGATACATCAGGCCCTTTTTTAATTTGCAGTTGATACAAAACAGTGGAAGCGTTTGAGACTAGATAACAAAATAGGATAGAGAAAAACAAATCTGATGTTCCCAGACTTCTACACTTACCCTGTAGGCACACCATAGGAATTGGAATGAGAAGAAAAAGTAGACAGTGTAATTAACCTTTCCTTTCCCTTTTCTTTTAAAGAACAACAAAAAGGCAGAACACAATAGACATTATAAATAGTAAAAATACACATTTTTCTGCCATTATTTTTCATCTCAGCAATTTCTGTAGTTTCCTGAGGATTTAATGTGCTTAGGCATGAAAGAGACCTAATCCTTGAAAAAATTTCCTATGAAGACACGGATTATGTTATCAAAAAGATTTAAGAAAACCTGCTTCACTGTACAACCAAGAAAGCTGCTCTGCCTCTCAAAGCCTCATGCCCTGACTTCCAGATATCGAGTGGTGTTTTTTTTTCCAGAGCATATCTAAGCCCTGTCTTCCCCGCAGCACCCATCTATGACCTATTTGACTTCAGCTCTGGGGGGGGAAAAAAAAAAAAATACTAAAATGCCAAAATACTATCTAGCACTTTTGTATCTTCTGATGGGGCCTCCAGGGGCCACCGTACATGGAAGCCCCCTGAAGGGCTACTGATAAATCTTGTTGCACATATTATTACTTAATGCAGTTTATCCCCACCCTTTGCTTCAATAATCTACATTTAAAAACACTATGATTGAATTTTAGCCAACTCTGAGGAAGAACATCAGGATCTGGCTCCCTAAACATGGTTTGTTTTATTCATTTATTCATCTAAAGAAGTTGATTCTTTTCTGAGCTCTCATTTTGATAAGACAGTGAAAAAAACAGAAGAAAATGTTTAAGCAAGAGTAGTATATATTAACCATTCCAAACAGTATCCATATTGTATGGGGAAGACAGAAATTTTATTATTATAAAAACATGTATGTATATATAAAGTAATCTGCTTTCTTTATGGATCTGATCTCCTCCATGGAGAGTCACAAATCCACACAATAGCCTTGAGTGCTCAGATTTTGCATTTGCTTCTCTGATTTTACAATAGCTGAAAGATATGTAAAAACTCATGTAGCCAGACAGCTCCCTACTGACTACACATCTAAGCAACTTCACATGCATATATTATTCCAACCACTGAAAGCTGGAAATAACACACACTTAAAAAAAAAAAAAAAACAACCATGCTTGAAAGGAGCCTGTTTCAGTTTCTGTGTGGAACCTCCAGGGCTCTCCCTGACCAGACTGCACCTTCCATAGTGTCCTGCCTTCTCAGGCAGGGGCAAGCCAAACTACTGAGTTACACTCTGCAGACTGAAGGGTGGGAATTTCTTCAAAAACTTATAAAGATGGCTAAAATAGCAATTTGTTGTTGAATGTAATTCAGAGAAAAAAAATAGTAATAACTACTACTGTTGTGCTAGTGTTATCCTGGAGGGCTTTTATGATTCTCTCCCATTTTTAATCATAACTTCAGTAAACGACCACTGGCCATAAAAAGCATCCGGATTACTTTCATTAAAAATAATAATCTATGGCAGGGACCAGATTGACATAATTTTGTTCACAGAAAACAATACAATGCCCAGTGCACTGTGCCTGACAGTACTGCTATGATAAAGCTATACTTGGAAGTGTGTCCACTTGAAGTGTTGCACTGACTACAGCTCCTATTGCCTGCCGGGTTTTAGAAAGTTAATGGTTTAGTTATCCAACCCCACCTCTGTTCTTAAAAGTTTCGTGTTTAACTGAGGAAGTGAGGATGAATTAAGATGCTTACTAGCCCTCTACAAAGGGGCCAAGTAAATAACAGTATCTCAATTTTAGGGTATATAATCATGATTCCCACTCTGCATCCCATCCCTCCTCTTCTTCCTCCTGTCCCCAAAATGTATCAAGATGGGAAATCAAACAAGCTTCATAATTCTGAAACTTCGATAGTCAAACTCTAGAAAATCTCTCCTGGTGGACCGAACCAAGATTTTTCAGAGACTTTCAATTCACTACATTTGGATGTTTTTCAGAGCCAAAACAAATTTCAAACCATGACAAAAACATGCAAAAATCTACAAACTTCAAAAGGATATTAGTATGAGAATTAGGGTTGGTATGTGTATATTTTCTTTTCATGGGCAAAACAACACACATTCTCCTAACTGAAGTCATGGGATGTATTGATAAGCTCTGCAACAGATTTCTACATGGCAGAGACATCAGGCACAGTAATTCCAATATAAATGGTATAAACCAACAAATCTATAGGTTACACAACACAGGCTCTTATAAGAGAAGATGTTAACCGTACATGGTACTACCAGAATGTATGGTCTCTTCTGTGATTCTGAAATACAGCTGGGTTCATATGTTAAAAATTGTGAAATGAAATGTGTGTATATCTCACGCCCTTCAAAATCATTAATGATATACGCAGTAGTTACTAGGTTGTGGTTTAAAAGATATCTACAGGGCACTGAAGTGGAAATCAACAAATTCTGTCCAAGTGCTTTTTCGAAATTATTTGTTTTCATCATGTTCCTTGTCAAATACATAACGCATTTTTGTTCTCAGCAAAACTAAGCATTTTGTACATTCTCAGTTTCTTTTTTTTTTTGTCTTTCATCACTACATATTTAAACTCGTCCAACCTAAAAATCTCAAGCTGGAAATCTGCTGCTTGTGTCTTGCCCCCTGAGGTGCAACTATCAATGTGGCAGTGCAGGACAGCTGGAGAGACATTAAAGAGATTGTGGTTACAGTCCTACCTGCCCACAGGCCAGTCCCATGCCTCGCTCCCCCATACCATGAGGACATGATAAATTTAACTCCAGCGCATCAGCACCAGCAACCTATGAAACATGTAACGGGAAAAAAAATTGCAAAATTAATTTCAAGTAATGTACTCTTTCCTGTAGCATTTACTGTTCATGTTAAATAGATTTCTTTAGGCATTTGATTTACTTTTCTTTTTTTAAGAGAAAAAGCTATGGTTATGATACCTTAAAAAACAAGCATGATGATCATTAGAGATAAAAACTTCAAAAACTGATGTGGTTTCCAAAAATTAATAAGGAATTCGAGTAAAAAACAAAGTAAAAAGATAAGAGAAGAATAGAGTTGGTTCTGGAAAATGTTAAAAAATGAAATGTAATTACAGGGCCTAAGAGCAGCATTGAGAGAGAGGTTTGGCAGTCAGTGTTACACAGGTGTTGCTGTGCTCTGAAGAACGGTAACTCAGTAGTAAATTTTTCCTTTTTGCTTTAATGGATTTAGTCTCCAAATTTTCTGCAGGTGCCTGTACTGTGCCATAGCTTTTGTCATTAAATAAATTTGTTTCTGAAGAACAGGAGAGTAATTAAAAAAAAAAGTCTATACAAACACATTATTCATGCTAATTCTGTTCATCACCCTCAATTAGTTACAATTAAAAGGGGAAGGAGCCGAGCTGTCCGAGGGCAGCACACAGACACGCTCCTCCTCCTTTCTGCTGAACTGCTCCGGCCTGACACGAACATCTCTCCTGTTGCCTTCCAGTGGCTCTAACTAAGGTTTTGTTTTACATTTGCATTTTGTTTTTGCTTATTGAACTGGAGTAACTTTGCCTGCTGTGTGGCCATGGTTCAGCAACCCCCGAAGTGCGTGAGCAGGGGAGAAGCCATCCATCACTCCCAGGAACGCTCCCTGCTCCGGCCGGCTCCGCGAGCCCGGCCATGCCGCGCTGCTGCCGGTGCTGTCGGCCGCCCTGACAAGCTGACCTTTTGGATGAATAGGTCGTCCTCCTGCTGAGACACTGTGGTACCTTCTGAGGCTTCTGCTCTGATGAAAGCCACATCTATTACCTCCTAGGTAGGATCCTATGCGTGAGATTAAACATCCCTGCTCTTCAGCTGCACGTCCCAGGGCACACCAAACTACTGCTGCTCTCCACAGAGCAGACACCAACAACTACTTCCCAGAAGAATGTTGTATCACACATCATTGACTGCATTTAAAGAACCACTTTTTTTTCTAAAGGAGTAACATAAATACAAGCACAGATTGGAAATATGTGTCTTAAAGGTGGACAGCAGTACCACTGGATTAAGAAAACAGGAGCAAATGGCACTATAAAGCCATTCATCTTAGTCAGTTTAAAAGTGGCACTGTTTCTGTCAAGCATAGCTTCCAAAATACGATTTCATGGTCAATTAGGTAAATACAGGTATAAATTGAGATAGTGTTGAAGATCACCAAGCTGACTAATGATAATGTTCAATTTCACTTCTCTAAGTCCCCAAAGTGACTTTTTTCCTCATAGGTTTAAAATGCTCAAAGAAAATAAAGAAGTGTCATCCCACATAACCACAGGAGGGCTTAGAACACTGAATAAAGAAACAATGATGTCCAAACATTCTGCCATATGAGAACACAAATTCAAGATATCCACACCTCCATCCATACATATACAAAAGCATATTTAAAATTTAAACATTTAAATCTGAGCTGATGCTAGCAATATTGACAAGTTAATTTTTTCTTTGCTTAAATTTGTTAATACTATGCTTTTAATTTCCTCTAGATACTTTATGTGGAAAACACACTTTAATTTAAACATAACAACTTTGCTTTCCATTCACATATAGAGATCTTTCTGAATGAAATTAGTGCAGTCCTGGTAAGTATTTCTTACACTACTCCCTGTGGACACAGGTACATGTTATTACATAGTTTTTTCCTCAAATTGAATAGAAATTTCAGGTGCATAGTCTGTTTGCATTTCTGTAAGATTGGATTTATATTATAGAAAGCCTGCTGACTGCTATTATATATGCTGACTTTCTCAGCTACCATTTTTGAAGGTCTGTATTAAAACTAGAATATCATTAAATGAGCCCTTTATACTTTAAATATTCAAGAGTTTTATATTCAAAATTTCTTCTGGTGCTGTCAAACTAGTGTGCCTGTAGGCAAGGTAAGATCAAGTTAGGCTCTCAAAGGCAGAATTAAATTTTATCAGGGCATCTGTCATAATATACAGTTTGCTTAAAATGCAAATAAAAAGTATATAGATTCAAAGACTAACGGCTTTCCAGGTACTGCTTAAAAGTCCAAGGGACCATTTTTATGGAACAGATTTCCTGCAAATTTACATTTCCATCATTTTAACGAAAACACAGAATAAACAAATTATAATGGACATGTTTTAAATTCTCATTTTTCATATTGAATCTATTTCTTTCAAGAAATTCCTTATCACAGCTCTTGTTTTTAAGGAGAATTTAAAAAAATACGCAGAAACACATTTAGGAAACCATTACCTCAGCCATTTTTGAAAGTTCAGTCCAGTCCTCCCTGTTATAGCTGCACATGATGCTGGCAATCAGAACCTGGAAAGAGCATATATGCATTATATATCCTTTTAAGCCATGTTAGCAGATTTTGTAATACTGTACATTACTGTGACTCTAGACATGGACTGCACAGCCTGCATATGGGAAGTACCAGCTGTCTGCCAGGAGCTATAGAGTGAAACACAGCTGCAGACTTCACTGAGGACAAGAAACAGTGAACAAACTCATCTATTGTACCCCTGGTCTGTAAAGAAGGTCTATCCATGTGCATTCACTTTGTTGTGTGACACAGTGAGAACAAAGTCTGTCCGACACACAGAGCCAACCAGGGAACTGTCAGACATACTTGTTCCTGAGGCTGGAGGAACGAAGTCGTTATTTACCATAAATACAAATGAAAGAAGCATTTTGACTATTTAGAGGCAAGTGAGACATCAGTGCATGAGTTTACACTCTAATGTGGCAGTGTATGAACACAATATTCCAGCTGACTTCAGGAGTCCAGGATTCATCAAACCCTGACCCCTGGAGTCTCATACCATGCAACTTTAGGACAGTGACAGACAGCCAGAACTATTTTGTGTCCCAGAGGCAACTGAGGAGACTCATAGGATGTGGGGAAAATCTGGAGGACTGGGACAGTGGCCAAGGCAACTTCCAGCTTTTGTTATCCCACAATGCACATTTTATTTCCTATTCACTGACTGGCCCCAGTTCCCCAAGAGCCATTCTGTGTAATTGCCTTTCCTTCTCATTGCACTGAGCACCTCTCAGGTCCAGGTTCTGCCTGTAGCTGCTGCTCCCTCTAATATATTTTTTGAGGTTCATGGTTCAGGTAACTTATTAGGTAAAATAAGTTCTAATAGGATTCTTCGAGGTGTGGGGGAGGGCACATAGACACACAACTTACCAGTTGCATGCAGTGCTATTTACTGTTAAATGAATGTTAACTACTCCTCTGGTCAATGCCCAGTTTAAGTGACAGTGCTAATTTCTATTTAAGACTAAAATAAAATCATGTATTTTAGACCCAAAGATCAGACACTGAAATTCTGAAGTTGATACGTTTGAGGTAAGATCAGCAGAGAATTCAGCCCAGGAACTCCTGCATGAAAGACTTCTTGGAAGAATGATGTTTGAAAGAAAAAAACAACAGAGCACTATACTGCAGCGGCTAAAAGGTTAAAACAGAAAAGAAATCATAGAACTTAATAGAAGTCTACCCGCTCAGTCTGTGTTCAAAGGAAGCACTAGCAGAGGGGAACAGAGAAGCATCTGGCCATGCTCTTATTTATTTGGCCCTCTTACATGAAACTTTCACATGAAAGTTTGATTGACAGGTAACACAACATTTGATTTTAATCTTTTTGTTTTCCAAACAAGTTTTACTGTCATCATTAATATCTAGGGTGGGCTTAATCTGTCACCCCCTCATTTTAACACTTCTCTTGAACTTTTCCATAATGCTGAGGGTTAATGACTCATTCACTTCAAACAAATACTGAAAGGCATGGTGTAGAAAAATTGTCCAACGCACACAGTTGCTGAAACTGTAAACTCCCAAATTATCTCCATAAGAAGGAGGAGATATTTAGTATCTTCAGAAGGGAGGGAAACACACTTTGAAAAGTAAGGCAGGTATGGAGAAAATTGGACATGGTGAGGTTACATTCTATTCATTTAAAAGGACAACACCACTCATCATCATCATTATTTCCATTGTTTTGCTCTGAAGAGTCTCTACAATCAACCCACATACCTGCAGATTGCCCACCCACCCATCCTTCCTTCTGGCTGGTGTTTGCAGGATGGGAGTCTGGTGAGAAGGGAGCGTTTGATGAAGTGCCTGCCTTGCCTGCAGGTGCCCATTTATGCTCACCTCTGGCAAAAGGATAAGACCAAACTTTTCATCAAGCACACACAATCATCACTGCCCATGCTTTTATTCCCCTCTGACAGGGAAAAAGAGTCTCTCTCCTACACCATAATTTTTTAAATTGGGAAAAACCTTATATAGCTATATAGGTAAAATGTTAATGAAACAAAATCTGCTCAGTGTCCTGTTTGAATATTGTGAGTGCTCTGGAAATAAACAGAAATCTCTTCTGAAGGACTTTAATTTTTAAAAGCAAAAGTTTTGAAAAATCTGGTGAAGAAATTAGATATGAGAAAAAATTTAAGCAACTGGAATTTATCTAGAAACCATATCTTGTCAAATACATGCTTTTTATAAACTAACTAAAGCAAAAAAACAACCCAGCAGCTCAGACACTGACAACATGATAAGGATTTTCACAGTTGCAGTCACAATCCAAAGCACATCAGAAATCTGCACAATTGAGCTTTAAAACAACCCAAATTTTTCAGCGGGGAAAGTTGTAAGACAACAAGGGTGGCTGACTATATTCATAAGTAGTTGAGTTAGGTTACATCAAGTGTTACTAATGAAATTTGGAAATTCTACTGGGAGTGTACAGAAGAGGAGGAACACGATCTGTGATGTTTCAAAGAGCTGTTAATTAAGACAACATGTTTAATATTGATTAGTTTTAGGATTCGTATTTAAAATTAAGCCCATATTTTTTTACAGAAGCAGTGGTTTACAATAAAAAAGATAACTGAAAACAAAAATTACATTTCTGCCACGACTGTTCACAGGAAAGCCTTAATCTCAGAGGGATAATGAAAATTTAAAAGTAGTAGGAATTATATTCCCCCCCC
>VZTE01005845.1:796514-808128 GCA_013397775.1 Eulacestoma nigropectus | reverse complement strand
TGAAAATAAACTTATTTCCTAGGTGGAAAAATATCCCCCAGCACTCTGTGTTAACAAAACTGTCCTTCCTCAGGTGACTGTTCTTCCTCAAAACACCTTTACAGTCTTTTCATTTGGAGTTTGTGCCCATGACAAAAAAATAATCACTGCCACGTGTGAACATTTAGGTGAACTATCTGTGATGCCTGAGGTTTGGATCTACTCCTAAAATCACACATAGAAATTTCTAAAGAAAATATAGACTATTAGCTCCTACTACCTAAAAGAGAATAGCAAGAACAAAGTAAGAATTACAAGTGATAAACTGCAGAGGTTTTAATGGAAAGTAATAAATGAGAATTGTATCACATTTCAGCTTCTTAGTCTCTTCTCACTCATTTTTTCAGTGCCTACAATGCCATGTACCACACTGCCATCCCTGCAACTTTAATAGCCCCAAACAGTTGGTATCTCATGAAAGTCCAGCAAATGGCCCAGCCCAGAAGCATCTGCAGAGAGCACATCCTTCCTTTGGATTCCTGAAATTTTCAGTGGCAACCTGACATGAGCTTAATCACAGTGGTTTGAGCCACAAGTGTGAGGCTGCACCACGCTTCCCCACTTACAAAAGTAGACTCCTGACAGATCTTACAATGAAGCTGCTGCTAAAGTGTAGTAAGTGGTAAATGAAGGTTGACTAAATTGCAGCTTTGTCATAGCTGGAGTGTGGGCTGCCTGCAAACCGTGCATGATTGAAGCACAGCGGGACCCCTGGCCCATTCCTTATTCCAGACCAAAATCATAGCTGGTATTTGCTGTTCCCTCTCCTCCATCAAACTGCTATTTTGCCTGTTGTGGGAGATGCTGCTGCCCCGCCCCACACCGGGGAGCGCAGCAGCCCTGCGGACTCTGTCCCTCGTTGACGATCACTGCGACAGATGTCACCAGACGGGCTTTTCACCCCAACACCACACAAGGTGAGGGACAATTTCTCCAAATGCCTACAAAGGGACAAATGCATGTTTGCAACACCACACACTGTTCTGTGTTCAAAATTTTCCTGATCACTCATGGAACAAAAAGGTCCACAATAAAACTTGCTTTTTGTTGGAGGGAAGGGAGGTGGAAGAGGGAGAGTATGTAATGTACCAGTTAGGACACCATTATAAGATGAATATACTGTAGCTAAAGCAGTAAAAAGCTACATTTCACACAATTCTGTGACTAATGCATTAGTAGTTGTTCTACTTAAAAGAACACTGACAAGGTACTTCTCATAATCCTTAAAATATTTTTCTCCCTGTTTATAATAATCCCCTGGAAGCTTAAAGTAGAATCTATTTCCCTTGTGAATGGTTTTTTTTCTCTTCCATTATCTCTATGTGGATGTCTCATGAATGCAATAGCATTAAAAGAAATAAAAAGGATGAGGTTTGCCACTGTGTATGTTTTCAAGTGATCTTTCTTTCCTAGCACACGGAATTCACTTCAAGAGGTTGCAAAACAAAAGGAAGGAGAGAAAAAAAAAACAAACCTAGGCCTAGTTTGGGTCACATCTATTAAAAGCCAGACAGCAGTAAAACTCTATGTTGACAATTATCATTTGTCCTGCACTGCTCTGCAGGGAGTAAGGGAGTTTCAGTACACTCAAACGGTCTGAAAAAAAAGTCTCAGGGGTCTGGATTTAAATGTAAACACTGCCAATTCCTGCAAATTTAAGAAAAATTCTCAACATACAGAATGAAATCACAATCCTCTACCCTCATGCCTGTGATAACCATATTTATTTTGGTCATCTCACACAGGCCAGAGCCTATTATCTGTTCCTAACTTACTCTTCCAGGCCTGTGCATAATCTTCCTGCACTTCAGGAAATCCAGCCACCATACAGTTTCTGCTTTCTCTTCCCTGCCTCTCCCTTCTCATTGCTGCACCAGACTTGAGGGCAGTTCTGCATCATGTCCATAGGTGCTCTGTTTAGACTCTGCTGCTGGCCACAACATGCACCCCTCTTTGATTTCTTAAACACTGAAAAATCCACAGTATTTTTTTTATGTGCACAGTCCTTGCAAAAATAGAAAGATTCTTAGCATCATCTTTAAAAGACCGCTCCCCTGAAAGCTGCAAAATCAAGAGGAGCTTTCAAGAAGGCTGAAGGACTGGGTTTTTTAACAGCTACTTGTTTGGGAAGCAGAGATAAGGAAGAGGATAACTGGTGTGTAAAGAGGGGATGCAGAGATTGAAGAGTTTATTAAGAGCAAGATTTCAATACCCAAAAAATTATTGTTGATCAAGCTAAACTTCAAAAGGTGTTTGTGTTTGGGTCAGATGGAAAGACCTCAATCTACCTTTCAAGACATGTTTTTTCTTCTAAAACAACACATTATAGCCTTACCACATGACCTGCTTAGTCTGAAAAAACTCAAACATTTTAAATCAAAATTCCTCAGGGAGAATTTATTAAGAAGGAGCTTGGCAGTGAAGATATACTTTTATAGAACAATGGCAAAAATAAGATGTTCAGTTCACCATTCACCAGTGGAAAAGGTACCTACATCTACACAAACGCAAGGAGAGGAGAACTTCTTGGCAGCTGAATCACTGTTTCACAGCATTGAAATCCTCCATCTGTCAGAATGAGGGGTACATGCACTCAGTTGTGACCCACACCATCTCTCACCCGCTCATCAGAACAGGCTGATGCACTCAGAACCTTTCCTGAAGGTCCTGCACAAGTGCAGCTACAGGAGCACATGGTCCAGCAGGTCCTTGGTGAGAAGTTAACAAAGAATGGCTTATTGGGCACTCCTTTGCTGTTTCAGTGACACAATAAATAACCTTGTAAATATCTACATGGAAAGAACACCTGCTGCAGATGGACTTCTCATAGTTCTTCATGCATGTAAGTCAAACATACGGGCCACAGGCCAGACTGCCCTCACAACAGCTCTTAAGCTGCAGTCTCAACAGCAAAGAGCAGTGAGGGAATAACAACAGCACCATGGGATTTTTGGGTTGGTACAGATGTTCTACCTTCTCGAGACTCACACCAAGAGCCTTCCTCTCTAACCCTGCCTCTTGCACAGCACCAGGTTCAGGACAAGTCCCAGCTGTGCCACATCGTGCCAGCAGAAAAGTTCTTGGAGGCTTTGTGCTAGTCAGTGCCACCTGTGGCCACCCTCTGCTTTTCAAAATGGCCACTGGCTGATGAAATGATCACCCTCAAAAAAACAGAGCCAGAATTACCAATGTACAGAACACTTTTAACACCCACTGTACAAGACAAGAGTACAAGCACAGCAAACATTCTGTACTGCACAAATACGCTCAAATGTGCAGTATTGAAAACAACAGGAGCACAAACATTTGCTGCTGTAAAAATAACCCTCTGGAAACCAGCCTGATTTTGATGCCTTGTACACTCAGCCTGGTTTCTCTTTTTCTGTACGTTCTTGTAAATTTTGATTTGTTGCAGAACTGAAATAAAAATAAGCTTCTTATTAAAAACTACCTAGAACATCAAATCTCATGCAATAAGAAAGTTAAGAATTGTAAAACCTGTCATGTCTCTGAGAAGCAGAGGAATTATCTTGTTATCAATTTAATAATGGAACACTGAAGTAAATGATGCCATCCACTGACACCAGTAACACTGTCTCTCCTGGGAAATTCATGTTGGTAGGAACTGTCAATCTAGATGGATATGGACATATGAAACATTGTACCTTCAGTCCATAAATCTATTCTTTCTGCACTGCCTTAATAAAAAGATTCTGCATGATGATAAAGACAAGCAATGCAGAATGTCTCGACACTGCTGACCTGCAATTCTCCTTCTCTTCTCTCTTCTTTTTTCAGGGAATTTACTCCCCAGTAAATAATTTAACAATCTCTAACCATCCATTGTTTTGCTCCTTCACTTGCACTTAAAAGACAGACATTTGAGTAAATGAAAGTAAGAAAAGTAGGGGATATTAGCATATTTGTTATTCAGCTGTAGCAAACCCTTTCTCTGCCTTGTTTATCTGCCTTATAGTGAGATCTCTGATTTGTTTTTTAAAGTGAAGGGGAAGTTAGATACAACAGAGCAACAGAAAAACAGGCCAAACATTATCAGCACACAACTAAGTGTAGTTGATAACAGTTTGAAAATACTATGATTTCCTCTATGTATCACGTAAAAAAATCAGCATGAGCAGAAAACAGCAAAGATTCTATTCTCAGGTTAAATGGAGATGCTTATTTTTAAAGGCAATTATTTTCATATGATGACTCTGCTTCTATCAATGACATCCACCTATTTAATGAGATTATTTGATGGATTTCAGTGAGTACACTGGGCTACAACTCCAAAATCAGGCCTAGAGTTGTTAGGTTCTAACACCCTCAGACAAACAAAACCCAAAGGGTATGAATAAACCTTTTTCTTTGCAAAATAACACAACATTGTGTCTTTGATGGGAGCACAAGGCTCTAAACAGGTTGCTCTTTAGAACTTGCTGCACCTGTAGAAAAACAAGGGAAGTACTTGGTTTCGTAAGTGCTCTTCTACCACATCAGACTCAGCACCACTTCAGCACTACCAGGGCAGCAGTTGAGCTACCATGCCCTTGGTCCTGCTTACACAGAAATGTACAGGCACAGATCACAGACACGGAAAGTGTGGATAGATGAAAAGCCCACCTAATGAGAATCCTACTAATTCACAGTGCAACCGAAAAAAAGTGAATGGTCAAGAAAAAAAAAAAAAGATCTGGTGCATCTCTCATGACTCAGGGCACTCTAATTAAAGATGTGGTAACTTCTGAAGAGTGAAAAAGGAACTATGGAATAAGAGTTCCTCAAAACATATGTACAATGAAAGGGAATATAGCATCTGTACAGAGCACTCCAGGGAAACTCAAATATTTAACATGATTAGAAGAAGTATGGCCATTTTATGACAGACTGTTGAAAATTTCAGTACTTCAGGTAAACCCTTCAAATTACATTGAAAATTACCTATGTGGCTAAAGACTTCCCTGGAAATTTGATAGAATCTCTGGGATTTTATTTTTCATAGGAAACCTATCCTAGTTCAACCTTTAGTCTCTTCAGTAATGAGTGAAAACAAATACATGAGTGAATGAAAATAAAGGCTGAATCCAAGAGAAGAGTGAAGACATACTAAATTTTAGCAGACTTCTTTCTAACAATGCCTGCAAGTCCTTGTGGAATTGGCATGCCCCTGCTGTATTTCTGTACTTTCCACACTGATTTAATATAAAGAGAAAGCAGAGGAGGCCAATACAATACTGGAGAAGCTAAAAGAAAAAGGATCTATCTAATTCTATGACATTTCAGACACATGCTATGACCTGTAGCAAAAGCTTTACACCAGGGTGCTGACACATTATTGATTCTTAAGACCACGTAAGGAAAACAAGGCTGGCAAAAGGCTACATAAATTTGTGAATTTTTTCCTCCACCTTTAGAAATTTTTCTCTTATCCAATTCTCTGCCCAGACACACACAGTCCTTTTTACCACAGTTCTTTGAGCACCTCGCTAATTGTTGCTCTTTATTCTCACAATAGCACTGGCAACTCTCCACAGGGTGCCCCTCTGAGAGGGGAAGCCAACTGGAGACAAAGGTGTTCAAGGCACGTAGGCTGTTCCCACGGAGGGAACGAGCAGCTGTTGACTGAAAGGAACCCTAAGATCCCTTCCAGACCTTGGCTGCTTCTAGATATACACAGATGTATTTCCCCTAAATATTAGCAGCAAAGCTGCTTAACTTTGAAAACAAATTAAGCAAAAAATATAAAGAGACAAAATACAGAATGAATAACTTCATCACAGTTTCCTAACCCCTGCACTCTGTCAGCTAGCAATTCCCCAGGTCAAATCTGTCTCTTCGCATCTCTGAGAAGTCCATCCTATCTATTCTCTTGTTCCATCACCCCCAGGGCTTCTTTTAATTCACTTCCTTGGATTTTGAAGGCTCAAGAAAGCTAGCAGTACCAGTGCCAGTAGAGAAGAAGATTGTGACTCAAAGAGCAGAGAAAAACCCCTCCCTTTATACACTTCAGAGCCCTGTGATCTACTTCATCATGTGACATTGCTGGTGCCAGAGTGATGCTTGGAAGGAGTAAATGATTTTGTCAGCCAGGTTGCATCCTCCACAACTCACCCACTCTCTCTCTGTGCACCATTATCCTCATAGTGACGCACTGAAAAGCACTGATCATTTACCTGATTTTGCACAACCGCTCTTCAGTTAGGCTGTTCTGGGAGGTGAGGGTATGGTAGCTAAGAAGATGTGTAGGAACAGGCTATAAAGCTCATCCTATCTTCAGGAAATTATCTGATGGCTTTAAATGCCAGCTGCATGGGGAAGACCTATCAGTCCCTAAATATTATTTGTATTTAAATACTATATATAAATAGTATATAAATACTATTTCCCTAGCTATGAGACTTCACAAAGAAGAGAGGTTCTTCACAGCCCCAAACCTGCCCGATCAATGGGACAGGCTCACCTCATGACCGGAGACAATCTGCAAATTCCCACATGGCTAAAAGCAAGTCCAGTGGGATCCATCCCCACCAGAATGCTTCATTTGGAAAAAAATGTTTCATGTGTAAATATTTCTACAGTGAAAATTACAGTAAAATAGTCCATTAGCAAAGAAAGAAACTCTACTTTCTGTCAGGCACAGAAATTTTCAAGAAGTGAAGATGAAAATCCATGTTTTCTGTTGAACTTGATCTCTTCGTATCTCTTTCCTATCATCCCCTGGTATTTCCCAGCCGGGCCAAAAATTCAGTGAACAAGAGTGCCACTATGCACTGAACCTCCTGATGGCAGGTCTGCAGTGCTCCCATCTGTGATATGATCAGAAAAACCTCATGAGTGGGTAGCTTTTTTTTTCTATGCAGACATTAGAATTTACTTAAGTATCTAGCTGTTATGTCTGATGATCCAAGTAGTTTTTTGGCTACACTCCAGCAGCAAAGAAGATACAAAATTAAGGGCTGTAAGTTGGCAGTTACCTTCTGACTAATCTTTCCTCCTCAACTGCCAGTTTGACCTCTTCATATTTTAGGGAAGCTCATGTGAAGACGCTGAGAAACTGAAAGAGGCCTTACTATTTTCACTGTATATATGGAAGTTTAATAAAATTGTTACCTAACTTGTTCAGCATATTGCTATGTGATTGGACATTTTAAAATTAAAATGCATTGAATTTTGTACAGGCTTATAGCCTCATTCAAATGATCATTCAAATGAAAGCACTGAAAGACCTAATGTTGGTGAGATTTTTATCAATGACCCAGCTGTCAGTATGTGTGTTCCCAAAAAGATAAACTGAAAATAAATCACGTGAAGTGTGGATGCCTTTGGCAGAATCAAAGGCAAAAGTCCTTCTAGGAACCAGAGGCGTGCTGACAGTATATTGAGAGAATGCAAATATGACACATGCATTTTTAATTCCCACCCTTTGCTTCAAGATGCACATACTGCACACAGGTAAGACTTTGCAGTACCTATAAAATCACACAATCTTTAGATACTCCCATCTGAGCTGGATAAAACTTAAACGAAACATTCTGCAAGCATATTCAGATTTTAATACAGTTAGCTAGAGAGAGCATAAATGGCTAGGTGGCCAAGAATGGTGTGCCTAAGAATAAGTCTATCACATTACACTGCAAGAAAAGCGAAGCAGATTTTTAGAAATGCTACCCTGAAATTTAGGAATAGCGCTTTGATATATTTTTTTTTCCAAACATAAGACTTTAATTAGCTATTATTTATAGACAGAAAAATTAACATAACTACAATTTTATAACAAAAATATTAAACATAAAAAGAAGTAAAAGAAAATTAAACTTGAAATAGATTAGGAATCCTGCACTTAAAAATGAGAGAAAGATGTAAAAATAAACCAGTGCAAAAGCACTCTTCCTTAGATTTGTGAGACTGGGAAGTGTAGTGGCAGGAAACAGGAGAGAAAAGCACTCTCTTGGTTTCTTAGCTTACATTTAACCTACGAGGCTCACAACAAAGGATGTATTTAAGTCTCCTTTAAACAAGCCTTTAAAATATTTATTTGGGTTTAAGTGTTCAGTAAATAAGTACTTACTGTCACACACTTCCTTCAGCACTTAAAAAGACCATCTCCACTAGCTCTGCATACAAGGTTTCAACAGACAAACAGGTTAGTACTGATTTATGAGTTACCACCCACGGGCACACCTGCAGCCAGTAGCTGCTCTAGTGCTCTTTTAAACTCCATAAAATAGGAGGTAAGGCTGGTTTGCTACATCCAGAATGGAAGAAATGCATATTAACTTGAATCAGCCTGTATTTGCTGCAAGTTCCCAACAGGGGTAGTTACCACACTGACACACTGCAGTTTGCTATCCCATGGTAAATGGTTGGCGTGTTCATGTTCACCTAACCCTGTATTAGACTAAGACTATATGAAGAGAACAAGATTGCTTAAAAAAAAAGGCAACTAAAATATAAACCAGGGTGAATTGAGATCTAGAATATGAAAATGTGACAGATGTGAGAAGTTTAGTGATGGAGACTATGTAAAAGTTCATGGTCACAGTTCATAAACACAATGTGCATAAAAAGTTTAGAAGCTACCAGCAGTATTGAGGGTGTAGATCAAGATCAGTTCAGAGCCCACTAAGAATTCTGCTAATCTACATGTTCCTCTTGGTACATAAAGAAAAAAAAACATCTTGGAACACTTTATTCCCACATCTTGCTCAGAATTTGAGCTCTTTCCCTAGCCCCCCTCCCCAGAAAGCACAGGAGGCTGGGATATAGTCCAGCTGCTGTCAATCATACTGAAGAGCTGGCTCTAATTGTGATAGATTCAAGCATGTGCCCCTGCCTTTCTTGTCTGAGCTAGAACATGTCTGCAGAGAGCCAGCTCCCCTACTACCAGCACAGTTCAGAGCAGCAAACACTGCACTTGCTTCTGAACAAAAATACACAGTTTGATGGTATAACTGCATCTACACTAGGTTCTGCCAGGACAGCAGTTAGATGCTATTTTATTTTTAGTATTCCTAGCCTACATAAGTATGTGAGCAAGCCTTTTAAATATAGACCTAGCCTTCATATTTTTCTTCATTAGAGCTCTAGCAGAATGCCTAAATGAAATTCCATATCACAGAATATACAGAATATGGGCTACAGGAACAGCATATCCTTACTACTTTGATCAGGTATACATTTGCTTTCCTATTATTATTGTAATATACACTACATAAAAGAGAAAAAAGCAGAATTATCTAAATCACATATGCTCAGTGCTTCATAAAAGACTAAAATTGTATCACAGACAGTAAAATGAATGTCAATGGTACTGTGCATTTTAGAAGATCAAATTCTATAATTTAGCCAGTTGCCTATGACAAACATGAAATGGAAATTAGGAAGATGTATTTAGGAGATATATATTTTGCACAGGTAACCAGATTAGTAGAATGTTGTAATTTTTACAAACTTTAGATTTTAATTTTGATGGATTGATGACTGTTAATAACTTTTAAATTTTGCCATTATTTTATTTTTAACATTTATTTTGTAACATTGTCACAAGGTCATTTTATCTCCATCCAATGGCATCTATAGCTTAATATTAAAACAATAACTACCCAGAAAAGGGCATTTCCCAGGGAGTAATGACTGGCTGGGAGGAGTTGATGGCCTGAGGCGCTGCTAAGGGCCATTAACCCTGGCCAGTCATTAATTGCCAGGAAATGCCCTGCACCAAGGTTGTTATTGCTATTTTAAGCACAGATTGAAGGGGGTGAAATGGACATCTGAGCATACAGGTCTAACGCATGGTGCCATTTCCTTTGTTGCAGTTTATGGAGGACATTTCTACAATCTACAATCCTGATTCCCATCCAGATCACACAGATCATTTTGGAGCACTCCATTACGTGCACAGTAACTCACCAAACTGAGAAAACAGTTAGGATTTTTAAGAGATTGTCTTTTCCCTCTAAATAATAGTCTGCATATTCTCACTTTAATAAGATGACCAGAAATATGCAACTCTTCATGTCACTGTCAGCAGAATTACATTCTAGAAATATCTTTTTAATCATACTGTCTTTATGTTTAGGGCATTTCCTTTGTCAATACTCCTACTTAATGACCGCTCACATATCTCTGCAGAAAAGGAATTTTTAGCAGCAACTGCCAAAGCACATCCTGAAGCAGCTTCAGCTGATGCTAGCCATTAAGGAGTTTGTCTTTTCCAATAATCAAGCAGATTGGGTCATTTTCTAGGAGATGGTTGGTGAAGTATTTCAGAAACTGCTTTAATTTTCTCCTACTTCTTACCCTAAGGCTAAAGTTTTGAAGATGGTTCATAGTCCTCACAGAACTGTGAAAATTGTTCTTTTTTTTCCAGGGATCAATAAATCCCTTTCTAAATCCAAAGGATATTCTTAGCATATGTACAAATAGTCTTCTGCCTTACTGAACGACTCACTGTTTTTCAAACCTTAGCCGTGAAAGTAAAACAAACAAAGTACGTCATAGCTTTGTAACATGCATAGGAAAAAAGTACAGTTCTGCACTAAACTAGTTTGACAGGTTCCTCAACAAACCAGTAGTTTCCAAGTGCAAAACATAAAAGACCTTCTCACATTTTTCCTCAAGGTCCTAATTTGTCACCACAAACATACACATCTGAATCATAAATTGATTGTAAAAATCTCACTGAACTTACCATGTTGTCCTATTTTCAGTTACAAATTGCAGTTTCCAGAAACAGATAATGTGCTTTCTTAAAATAAAATTCCCTCAATTTGATGGCCAGAGCATGTGTTTCCACTTCTTAGCCAGATTAATAACTGTATTTTTAAAAAATTAAGAATAAAAAAAAACCCAGTGGGAATATTGTACAGTTAGGATCAAACATTATGACATGTACTGCATGGTCATTTGAACATGCATGATCAGACATTATCTCTGGGTAAATTTTTAGCAGATTTTCTTGTATTACTGTACTGTCTGAGGTGACCATCTGGAAATGCAGCAAATCTCAGTAAACTGAAAGCAGCATTTGAATTACAAACCCCCTAGCAAATAATTTCAGACTAGTACAAAATATAGATATATCTCCGCTTCAGTTCAAGTAATGTAGTTACATGCTAATCAGGTTGTCAAAATGTAATACAAGAACAGTGGTCCAAAGGTTGAGACAGGACTGGGAGGCAGAGAGGGCTTCTGATCCTGGGTGCAAACCTCACAGTTCCTCTTTGTGCACCAACAGCGTAAATCCACAGGAATGGGTTACGCAGCTCAGTCTCCCTTCTCCCACATGCACCAGCAGCAGCTCCCTAGGGCAAGCTCACAGTAGTATTTCCCTAGAAAACTTGCCCAGCTCATAAGAAATCTGTGGCACAGGAATTCCCTGAGTCAGAGGTGATGCTTGCAAATAGCTTTTCCAGTAGGTTTTTCTCAACCTGTATGTACCTCTGGGACTGGCAGTGCCCCGTAAGAATGAGCTCCACAGCTGCTGAGCCATGTGGTGAAGAATCTCCTATCACTCATTTCCACCTATCACCCTTCTGGTTCCAGTGTATTCAAATGTGAAGGGGGGGGTGGGGGG
>VZTE01005845.1:745009-796426 GCA_013397775.1 Eulacestoma nigropectus | reverse complement strand
GGGGGGTGGGAATCAACATCCTGCCATAGTGATGGGTTTTGCTACGTTTTCTTCCTTTCCTAGAAATTCTGTGTTTGATAAGCTTTATTTCAATGTTATTCAGCATTAAGCTGAGATTTTCATAGTGCTCTTTTACTGTAACCCCAGTATAGTTAGCTTACAATCACTCACTGTATATACAAATTTATCACTGGTTTATCCCATGTGCATACTACTTGCACTTTTCCTGGCAGTTCATTGACCAGTCACTCAGTAATGCAAGATTCTTCAAAACCCTTTTATGTCAGCTCTCATCTTTATCTCCCTACATGACGCATTATTATCAGCAAAGTTTACATTCTTAAAATTCTCTCTCCTTTTCATATTGTTAATAAACATTTTAAATAGCACAGAACACAGTACAGATCCCTAAAGAATTTTCCTGCAGCTCTCTATCCACTGTGAAAATTGACTATTTATTCCTTAACATTGTTTCCTATGTTTAACTGGTTATTTATTCATGTAGGTTTCTTCCTCTAATCTTATGAAAACTTAATTTCTTTCAAATTCTTCAGTGAAGGACCCTATCAAATACTTCTGGAAACCCAAGCTCACTTTATCATCTGAGTTTCTCTTGATGCCCTCAAAAAACTTTTTTTTTTTAAGGCATAACATACTACAAAGGGGGTTCTTTACTCTTTGTTTGTTTTCTTTTTACTAGTTCTATTTTTTAGACCAGGTTTCACCAATCTGCATACAAGGATAAAAGATTTTAAGCCTGTAGTTCCCCAGATCTCTCCCAGAAAAGAGATTTTACATTGACTCCATGTCACTTCTTTGCTACTTTTCAAGCCTGAAGCAGATGTGCTATAGCCAACATGACTATCAAAACAGGCTGTTGACAGATGAGAATTTTCCTGTATTTTCTCATTTTTTTGCTAACATCTAAGCCTCAAGGAGTGAAAATTTACACCACCGTATTTTTTAGCTCAGACCCATCTCTATTAATATTCAGGTCATGTGAGACTTAGGCATTTTTTATGTGTTGTGGAAGAGCGTTTCCAGAAAAATTTTCTTCCTTATAAGCAGATGTGATCTCTAAGACACAATACATCAACTTTTTTGTTACCAGACTGCTTTGTTCACTGTGTAAATTGGACTTCTTGCTGAATTCCTCCTTAGACTGAACATGGGAAAAATGCATCCTGCTGGCTCACAAAGAGCTGAACCAGGATCAGGAGCAATGAGGACACCCTCAGGATGGGGGAAGAGTGGAAGCTTCCCTGGAACATGCAGAGGTATGTTGTCAATGTGTCTGCTGTTCTTTCGGGTCAGCTTTTTTCCTTCTCTTTTCTAGGAAGTGTTTTTCTTTACTGTTTTTCATCCTCCCTTTTTCTGGTGCTGAATGACAAAGAGAAAAAGGGAACGTGGTCATATGCTCCGAGATCTCTTCCTTTCTACCCACCACAGCAGTCACTGCAAATGGAGGAGTTACAGCCATTCTTGTGCTCCACACTCTCTAGGGCCAAGTGATTTAGTTCCTGGACAAGGCAATCAGTGTGAGTGCCTTATTCCAACCTTACCTTCCCTCTTCAGCTAGGATTTCCTCTGATGTTAAGGGAATGGGCCTGCTGCCAGTTTTATGTAGTGAAAGGGATCTTTTCCATATGGTGAATTTAACAACTGCTGTGTGGGTTTTTTCACCTCCTACCAAGCATCCATAACGGCTGGCTTTGGGAAGTTTAAGCTGCAGCAATAACAACTTCTGGAGCTTTTAAAATGTGATTTGTGGGCCTGAAATTCAGATAAAGCAACTCAGGTAGCTGTTCTACACTTATGGGAGTGTGCAGGCTTCTAGGCAGCCCAGCTTGTGGTTCTCTTTCCTCGTGCTCTGCCCTTTTCAGTTCATGTGGAGAAGCATCTGGACTTTCAGCAAGGGTCCTCTGATAAGTCTGAGAATGCACAGCACGTACCCTTCTGCATTCAGGTGACTCTACACTGGTACCAAGTGAGGTCCATGTGGGCATGGCCCTACCTGATTGTTTAGAAATGTTTTATTCCGAGTTTGTAGATACTGAGCTTGTCAAGATGCATGTGATTTATCACATGGAGGTACAACTTAGTAGGTATTTGGAGTACAAAGTATCATTTCTCTGTGATGGAAAGGTAAAGCTATCCATACTAGCCCTAGGAAGAGCAAAACTACTACTTTTTATAACCTGAAGCAAGTCTGGGACTGGTATCTCAAAATGCAAATACTATGTACAACATCCCGCAGGCCTCTAAATATCCATTAAAAGCAAAAGCTATAATAACACCTGCAAAAATAAACAAATTATTCCTAATAACTCTAGTGAGAAATCCAATTTTAACTTTCTCACAGTAAAGCTGTGAAGTCTATGATTCCTCTGTATCTTAAAAAGTTTTCCACCTAATGTCCCTTAATTTTAAGTCTCGAAGGAGACCTACAGCAATTTTAGATATTCTGGTCAATTCCTCTCAGTAACCAGATTACAGTAGATCCAGTAGGATCTACTATTAGTGCAGACTTAGCAAGGAAAAAGGTTTATATAAATAGATGAATGTTGTTCCCAGTCTATAGTCAAAACCCGTTTTTAAAACCCGTTTTTAAAACCCGAGCTGGTCCAACACATACAACTGAAATGTAGGACACCACTTCAGGGATCAAACTGGCAAACCAATTAAACCTCCCCATGTAAACTATCCAAATAACTGTTGCAAGTCTATTTTATTCACCTTATAACTTCACCTTTATGAACACTGCATGTTTCTGCACCAAAATTTATTTGTAGGAGCAATGCACTCATATATGCCTGTTAGGATTGTGTTTTTCTTCCTCTGTAGCCCCTTATCTTCTCCTATCCTCACAGGGTAGAATTAAACCAAATTTGGGTTTGTTACTTAAATTAAAAAAAAAAATCCAAAAACCAAAGAACACACAAACACCAAATCCAAACAAAACCAGCAGCCTTATTTCATACTTTCATGGTAGAAAAAAAATTCATAATATAAAAACTAATTACACCATTCCAAGAGATTAAAAAAAACCCCACACAAATCCAAAAAATCAAAACCCGAAAAAACCCCCGCAATGCTACAAAGAAGTTGGTTACCAGCCTGGGATCCAGTGATCTGTTCTCACACACTCTCTAGCAGGGCTACTCTCAACAGGTGTTCCTGGGACATTCTGAACAAAATGTTGAACAAAAATACATCTTTAACAGTTTCAGCCTTGAAAAGCTGCTCTCTGCTGAGTAACTGTCAGAGGGACTGTCAGTAACATAGCTGCAGAACACAAGCAGCAGAACAAACATTAAGACGAATTTTCAGCTTAGTTTGGGGGTCCACGAGTACTAATGTTTCTAGCAGAAGAGGTTTCTCAATTCAACGCATCATGACACTGATATCTGAATCACAGATTCAGTGTCACAGCTGACAATCTGGTATCCTGTGTACATTCCCTAGAGTCATGCAGAAGATCAAACTAATTTGTGTTGAGCTAGGAGGCCAAAAACTTACTTTTAAGACTTCAGTATACTAACATAGTGATATCAATAAAATATTCAATTTGGCATCTTCTTCCAAGATAGCAGTTCTTTCTTGTGGTACAAAGTTCTCAGACATTTGCTTGTTTGTGATGGACTACTCTTAGTCTGGTAGGGAATGACATTTTCCCTGCAATATGAAGAGCCCTGTCAAAGCCCTTATTTGTATTGCTGTGATCTCCTGCACATACTCAGACCCAAACTAATTTGCATACTGAGGTTTTTAATTGATTTGCTTACCTTATTACCATCTACAGGGCACCAGTTACAGGAAGGAGTAGAAAAGACTATTTGACAACTGCATTCATCACCTTCTTAGGGAAACCTCAGTACATATTTTTCTGCAGAGAAGTATTTTACTATTTTCAAGCCTTGCTCTTTTCAAGCTTGTTCTCCTCAGTGCAAATGCTAAAGAGATTACAGCTCCTTGCTTTACCAGCTCACCAAGACACACTGCCACCACCAGTATTCACAGTTCCCAGCACAGATAATGGCCAGATTGTAGTTATTGTCAAGTGTGAGAATATAAAATTTTAGCAATAAGTTCTCCCCCCAGGCTTTAAAACTTTTTTTTTTTTTTTAACTTTCTCAGCCACTTCTCAATGATTTTTTGTAGACATTTGCTAATGTAAAAGTGATTGTTTTTTTCCGCACAGTTTTCATTCCTGTTCATATCATTAGGTGAGTTCTACTCGTCTAATTTCATTATTTCCTAGGTAAATTAATTGCTTGAGTATACCATAAACTGTCATTTTTCCAGCCACATTTTGTCTGAAAAGTACACCAACACACCACATAATCAGGTATCTCCTTGGTGAATAAAATATGAAAGTGAGACTTGTTGTGACATTAGTATTAGTTCTTTTACCCCACTAACTAAAGCACTTTAACCACTGCGCATCCCAATTACGGCCTAGCCATGAACTGACAACTTTATGCATTTCCCACCTGTGGTAGGTTCACCCCAGTAAGCAGCTTTTGATAATACTTCACCAGCTAACATACAATATCCAGACACCTTCTGCTTTCTCCTCTGCTTGGACTCTTACAATATTTTATTCGCTGCCAGTGGCACTGAAGCAAGTTCGTGGTGGTGGCAGCTTTTCCCTCGTCCACTTGAAGTGGATTTGGGGTCAAAGGGAGAAGCTAATAGAAGAGGAGACTGGGAAAGACTGTCAGAGATATTTGCAAGCTACAAGCAAGAAGCAGGAGACAGAAGAGACAAATATTGAGGCCACCCACTACAGGGATGAAGGCAGCACAAGGGAGATGTTAGTTCCTGATTTATAGAGGCAACATGTCACAGTTAAGTGACATTGCCCACTGAGCTGTGACTGGTGGTCCTCTTTTACATAACCCACTGCAAATTCAGTTTACATCCCAGCCTCTGTTGGGGGAATTTAGCTGCCCTTTATGGTTTGCTTCTTCCCAATGGCACATGATAGAATGCTGTTGTGGGATCATCCTCTAGTGAGGTGGCTATTTTGCTCATATCCTTTTCATCTGTAACATAAATCTTACTCTAACTAACTTGTATTTCACAGCAAAAGTAATTATGTGTAAGTTTTGATTTGCCTTTAAAATTTGCCTTAGTAAGATAAGTTTTTTTACTGTAATCACTTTTATCCTCATCTGTTTGGCCTTCATTTGAGCAGAAAATGTCATTCTTTGCTTGTTAATTAAGTTCACACGAACAGTTCTCAGAAACTGGTTTTGGTTTTAATAAAACACACAAAGTTGAAAAAAGCCTTTCTAGAGGAGTGAACAGCAATTGGGTGAAGAAAATTCTGCAAGCTGTAATTATACAGAATATCTCAAAATAAGCACCAAGAGACTTCTCCCCAGTGAACAAAATTCTGTTTTCAGTTAGCAACAAATTTACCATTATAATTATATGACAGTTCTTAGACGAGTTCACAGGCGTGTTTTAAAAATCCCTGTAAGCAATGCCAAGGTCTGCTGCTGGGTGCTGCTTCCCCTATGCCCACGCAGGCGTTACCAGCCTCAAAGATGCCACAGTAGCAGCCATAGCCAACGTGCAGAAAGTGAATTCACATTCTTAAAGTAATAACTCACACATAATGAGAGATAATCAGAAGATGTTCACCCCAGGAACTCTGGAAGAGTGGGACTTCTTCATCCCACACACAACGCTAGGTCTCAAAAATTCAGATCTTCCTTTTGAAATGCTGCTAGTGCTTTTCCTCACAGAAGAGAATGGTTTGATCTCAAGCATAAAGTGCTGTGCGGGATTTTTGGTGAAGACTGCAGTGGGATAGCATTCCCACAGCAGAAATGGTCAACAGTCTGCCTGCATGCAATATCCAGGACTTTGACAAAGGAGGTTAAAATCAAAATCAGGGAATAGGATATTATCTTTTGGTTCATGCTTTCATTATGATGAAGCTCTCAGTCACAGTAAATAAAGTGACAAGAATCTCAGCAAAGAAACACACAGTCCATCCATAGTGAAGTAGGATATTAAACATGCAACACTTTTACTATCAATATGAAATGTTTAAACACTTTTATACCTGCTGATGTGCACATTTAAACACTAGGAATAAGAAAAAAACCCTTGATTATCTTCATGTCATAATATATTCAGGAATGTTCACTTATTTTGCTCATAGCTAAACCATGGAGGTAATAACTTCAAGACAGAAGATATGCAGGCTCTGGGATTTCTAGTTCTATCCATTCGAGATAATGATTGAGGAGAATTTTACTTTCTATCTTGTTTTCCTTATTCACAAGAACAGTAGCTGAAAACTATTTATGCCAGCTAGCTGGTGTCATTGCTCCTAACCATGATTATTACCTTTGAGACAGATATTCCCCAGAGCCAAACAAGCCCTAACAAAACTCTATCGTTGTAGTGAAGTTACCTTTAAGTACTGGGTTTTTTCACCTAGAGATCTCAATTGCTTATAAAAATACTATAAGCATCTTCCACATTTGGATTAAGAATGAAAAGAACACATAATCATTTTATGATCAAATTCAATTCACAGTAACAACTCTTATTATAAATTACATATGATCTTAAATACAAAATTATTCACAACAGAACTGCCAAGCATCCTCACCGGATCAACTCTTTCCCTTGATATTATCTATTTGAAAGTAAATATCAGCCTAACTAAAAAATCTTGACTGTCCTCTGCATAACAGCAATTTCACAGAATATTCTGTCAAAAATATTATCTGGATGGGCTTTTCTGGTTTTTAACAATGTACCTGTATGTCAATAAAGCAATTTGCATTCTACTGAATACTATGTGTTTCCACAGATCTGTAAACTAGAGATCCCAAGTAAGTATGTTGCATCTTTACGATTGAGTGGCACTTACGTGATTTGGAAAGTCAGCCTTCAGTTCAGCAATGCTTTTACACCAATATGCTGCTGTTTTCTCGCTGATCAGTTCAATGTTTAGGAAAGAGCCTTGGCCTGGGCCATACAGAGGACCTGAAGTAGTTCCACGCACAATCCTTGGAGAAACATTGGTCACAATATCCTGTAAAAGAGCAAATTCTTTCAGACGGATTTTGCGAAGGGAGGCATATTTCGATGATGTATATTATATAATATAAGCTAAAATGAACCAAGTGTGTTAAAAATCTACTGCTATTATGAGTAAAAGCTACAACCACAGGGCAGTTCTCTGAATGAGCAGATTCTCCAATTAAATTCTTTACATCAGGGGAGAAAAATGTTTGCTCTGTGTGTGAAATGGAATGATAATTAGAAAGGAAATGCCAATACAGGATACCAAAGAACAGTCATACAAAATATCATTCAAATAGTGCTTCTGTGTTGGGCACACAAGACTTTGTGTAGAAACCTGTGTGGGCCTCAGCCATGTCCCAGCAGACATGGGAACTATTCCCCTCAAAGGTGATCAAAGCCCATGTCCTACACTCACAGGTGAAGCTCAGAGAGGTGCAGCTCACCAGCCTCTCTGCTGCAAAGGCGTGGGCCAGGCATGAGCAAAACTACACCAATACATCAAACTTCACAAATCAAACCATATGATTAAAGGAGATAAAAATCGAAACATAAAACAAAAGGATAGTGAAAATAAAGATTAATATTGTAAAGTATGACATTTCTGAAGGTCAGTGTGAGGTTAGCAAACAATTTTGAAACATATAGTAAACACACAAAATGTTGACTTGTTTAGTAGTCTTAATTAAGCTGCGATGTCACCAGATCTATATTAACAAAGAACTGTAAATTCTGACATTATTTAAAACTAAAGAGAAACATAGATGGCAAAATGTTCCTTTTGCCAATTTCCAATTAAAAATAATTTTGAGTAAAGGTCATTTATTTACAAACTTATCAGAATTATTTGTTTAAGTACCCCTCCTAACCATCTTGTCATTTTTAGTGAGATAACATGAACCTCTATTAGTATATAGCAATTAAGGTAAATTTACATATTTTAATTAAGAAGCATCCCATATAAAACAATTAGGGTAATAGGCATACTAACTGGATTTCATAACATTTGGACGTTTTTCCAGCTAGATAGACAGGAAACCTTAATTAGCATTAATTAGCACTGATCTGCATATGTTTGATAAGGCATACCCTTGCCACAAAAGATTATTTATTCCTGAATCTGCCAAATGCTGCAGTTACAGAGGATAAAGGGGCTTTTCTTCACATTGTATGTAAATTTGAGGCAATATTAATTTGCTTATAAAGTTGAATTAATGAAGTTGAATTATTATACAGTAAATATGCCCTAATATTTTATTTTGATAGATAATTATATGTCCATTTTCATATGTAAAAATCATACAAGGTAATCTCACCAGTTCATCTATTTTCAGACCTAATAAGTCTGGAACATGGACACCACATTAATCCCCATTTTTCCTGTTATAATATTTTCCCTTCATCAGAAAAGCTTCACCTCCCTCAATAGTTAAGTTATATTTTCAGAAAAAAAATAATTCAGAACACTTTCTGAATTTATGCAAACCAAAACCATATAGCAAAATGCACTCCCCTCGCTCCCTAAACAAATTACAAAAATTGCAGTTTATGCAGAAGAACCATTTACATCAGTTTGCTCCACATTATCCTCCTGAGCATTTCGCTCCTTTTAAATTGCCTCAGAGGAGCTCGTGCTTTGGCTTCATCCTAGAAAGGTGTTCATGCACACTGGCCACCATCCCCTGCGAGGAAACACGCAGCCAGTGACAGGCAGTGCGACCCCAGTCCTTCAGGCACGGGGTGCACATGGGCACGTGCACCTGGGAGTTGCCTTGACCACCCTGACCGTGCTGCAAGCAACCACGGGCTGCCTTCTCCCCTGCTCCAAAGCAGCCAGCAGCTATGTAGCTACTGTAGCATGGCACTAAGCCTGAGCTAACAGCCTGTCTGCTGGTGGGAATAAACTCCTGCGTTTAGTGCAAATTATGATGATGTGCGTGGTCTGACTTCCATTCTGCAGCTCGCTTGTGTGCATGTGTTTGCCAGATAATGCCTGGAGCCACCGATGGCACCGTTTGTTATCTCACTCTGTGCAAGCCTTGGTGTTCTTCCACTCGCTTTCATTTTACTACAGGTAAGAACTCAAAGACTGAGATATTACTGCCTAGATTATACCTCTTGTGGGCCTCTCTCAAAGCCTCTGTCTGCTTCCATGCAAAAACACTCTGAAGTTTTCCTATCTGTCTTGGGTCTCCAGGCAATCTCTTCTCCCTTCTGTAAAGAGAGACCCCTGCTTAGACCCTGCAACTGCTGCTGAAGCCGCATGTCTTTGACACACTCTTCTCCAGAGCTCAGTTATAGTTAACATCTGAGTGGCAATTTCTCTGTCCAGGATCCCACAAAGCGGAATCAGGGAATGCACAGACTTCGCAAACTGTTTCAAAAGCAGCCATTCTTCACTTTAATGACCACAAGAGATACACGGAGCCATGTGAAATAGTAAACACACATATATCTCTCTGCCTACATTTCCTCACTGTTGAATTTTCCTTGAGATTTTGTGAGATCCTTTTTGGCGCTCAGGGACCTTCCCCTCCCATTCCCCAGCAGCACAGACATTGGTTTCTTCCAATGAAGAAGAGGCTTCACTGCCTCCCTACTGCCTCTGTGTCACAAGACCTCTGGTGTGTCTGTGCATCTGTCTTTATCTTTCCTGACCAAGCTGTTTCTGCTTCCAAAAATCCTTCCTGGCTTTGAAATCCAAACATTACCACCTGGCTGCTTTGTCTTGGTTCCTCCCGGGAGGGATATGCTGTCCTTATGTAAGATCTCGTTCTTCATTTGCCCCTCCTAGTTAAGAGTAAACTAGATGGAAAGAGTCTGTAATGACTGACACTCTGGCACTCCTCCTGTCTCTTGTTAGCACATGACAGCCCCAGACACTGGGAGACTCACAGTTCATCGAAACAAAATGGAATTTATAACTTATGTGATGATTCAAGGAATCTGTCTATGTACATAGAAAATAAAATCACACAAGTGACAGAATACAAGATTGTCTCTTTGAGATGAGTGTGAAATACCTACACAGAACTTGCCTTACCAACCTCTTCATCTTTTGTCTCCTGCCATGGCTATGAGAAAGCTGAACAAGGAAAGAGTTGGGCAAAGGATCTATTGGCTGGGCTTAGCCAACTTCATGGCCCTTGGTCTTAGGAATGAATTTTACACAGTACCACAGGTTGTTTCACTAAAACAGGAAATTCTGGTGGCTGGCCAATCGCTATTGCTGTCTTCAAAACCAGCAGATAAGGGCAGAGCAGCTGAAGTAGCCCTTGTGCTCCAGTCCATGGAGTTTGTGACAAACCACCTTCTGGTATTTTAACTGAACACTGACTTTTCCTGTTTGTAGGAATTGTGAGGTCAAATGCTGGCACTGATAATTCCTTTTCTTTTCTGAAACGCCAGTTTTTTCCTTTTATCCCAACTATGCACACAGCTCTTTTATTGTTAATAAAAATTACTGTGTGCCTAAAAAGCCACAACAGAACTGACATAAGAAGCCTGACAGGAAGTACTTCAGGGTTTGAACCTAAAAACTTTATCGGTTCTAAACAAAGAGATGATCTGAGTGATGAGTTGGTCTGGTTCCTGCCTGCAGGTGAGAGGAGAGGTCCACACACAGGGATAGAAGAATGTCTCCAATGTCCAAAACAAATCAAGTATCTAACTCCCCCCTTCAGTGGGGGCACTGTACAGTCCTTGAGAAAAATAGCACAGCACTTTCATGTACTCTGAAGACCAAGGACAGAACACTTTTAACAAAGAGCTAAGGGAGAACAAAGCTTATATCTTTCCACTAAAAGACAAAGCCATGGGGAAAAAACCAAACCAAACCCAAAAAATCAAAAACCAACTGAAAAAATAATTGGCAAAGATAACAGAAAATACTACATAAAATTACTCTGTTTCATGGGGAAATATTGAAGTTCAATGTGGATTTGGGGATTAAGGAAGCTGTATTCAGTACTAGATTACAGCAAAACAACCTGTTTTGAGGTTAATGTAAATGAAGAGAAATAGTGACAACAAATAGAATCAAGGGCCAACTGTGAATCATGAATATTTCAGTTACTGAATTTCTTCCATTGCCTTATTCATTTCTCCAGGAGAGCACAGCAGAAACAATTACACTAATCCTGCAAATATCTCTAGTTCAGGACATCACCAAAGAAAGTGGTGTTACACAGATAAAAGCGCTAATATCCTGCTGCTTTTGGATTCTCCTCTTCTGCATATGACCAATTCTGGTATTATAGTAACTTGAGACTGAGTTAATTTGCATTACACATATATTTCTGTTCCTGTTGATTAATTAATTAACACACTGAAGAGACGACCCAAGGCATTGATCAGGCCCCATTTGCTCTAATAATCTCTGAACTCTGCAATCAGATCATTGAATTCTAAACTACTTAAGTCTAATGGGCTGGGAGATTTGAGACAACATTTTAGAGATAAAGTCCAGACACTCAGCAGCTTTTAGTCAGCTAAATTTAAATAAAGGCATGTATCAATATATCAGTCCACACCTTACTAGTCATTCCGAAATTTGTTTTGCTTCACACTGTCCACATTTGCAGTTGGTAATTGCCACAGATTTTTGTATTGTAAAATTGCAACCATGCTGCCTATAATGACCAATAAAAGCAGGACAGCAGGGGCATTTCAGGTTTTAGGGCATCCAAAGGGTTGTTGGGCACAGTGCTAGATCATGTGGTAAGTACATCCATTGTGTGTTTCTCCTAAACCAATCAGCAGAGAAATAATTCACATTGTGAATATTAACATTATCATCAGAGGGCATGGAAGTTAATGACACGTAGAAATTAATCAAGCCATTCCTCTCTCTCTCAGAGTTATTGTTTTAGGGGAACCAAGAAGATAGCACTTCATTAACTGAGTTCACTTTTTATTTTATAATCCTGTCTCCCAGAAACGAAAAAAAAAAAAAGGGAAAAAAAAAGTATTTGGAGAAAAATGTGTTAAGAGCCCAGTTGCAGAAAAGCAGTCTCCCAAGAGGTGTGCCACCTCATGCCTATTCAGTTGATGTAGTTATACTAGGCAAATACAATAAAAGATATATAGTAATATAAAAAGGACCAAGAGAATAAATCTGTATGATTTTTCCTATCAAAGCTCTGATGTGTTTATATTGATTTGCAGAGCTCAAAACATTCTTTTTCTGCCCAATTTTGTTCAAAATATTTCAGCTAACAGTATGTTAATGAACACTTGAAATAACAGGGTTGCTGTGGGGAAAGGAGGGGTAAAATTAAAGAAAGCTGGAAAGTTACAAAAATTGCAGTTAATGTACATGCTAAGGGGGGATGAAACAGAATATGGAGAGGAGTGGAAAGTTACAGACACAGTTATAACACTATGGAAAATTATGGGGAGAAAATGTGGTTGCTACTCCCTGGATGGAATGCGGTCAACATACTCAACTTCCCATGCACAATGCATGCTCCCCTCAAACATAAAAAACAGTATAAAAGTAAGTTAAAAATGGGGAGAAGATAGGGAAGACTCCATCACAGCTTCTAGGATCAGCTGAAGGGAGCCGTCTTCTCATCCGTAGGGATGCCTATTGGGTAAGAACTGTACTTTTATGTACACTGATTATCTCAAGCTAGCTTTTGTTAGGAATTAGAGCTTATCCATATATTGCTTTGAATACAATCTTGCAGCCAGATCCTATCACCAGCAATCTTTGAACTCTAACCTGTCACAATCTTCTATTACATTAATAAAGAATGCTGTTCCGTAAACTGTTAGTTGGAGTTCTTCAAGGGCGCTGGCAGTTGCTGGCAGTGGGTCATATTCTCAATTGTGGAGCCCCAGGAAGGGCTGTCTCTCATGCTGTCAGTGTGTGACCCTAAACATGTCAGTAGAGCTGCCCTCTGATCCAGCAACTGCTCAGTGAAGGGTCCCCATAATGGGACACTGACAGACTGGTCAGGCACAAGGGTGTCAGCTTTCCTGGGACACTGACAGACTAATCAAACACAAAGGGGTTGAAAAAATCACCCCTTTTACATGACAGTTGTTTAAGAGAACACCTGGGCATTTTTATTCTGGATATGGAGAGAAAATAAATTAATTGTAGCTTTAATTAATATATTAAGCAATTGTACAACGATTCACTCCTGAAATACAGCTGTTCTGCAATGTAAATGGCTGAAGCACAATTAAGGTTTCAAATAAGATTTTTGGATTTTAAAAATACATTTAATCAGTCTATAACAAGTGTTAACATGAATTTTCTTCACTCTGAGAGATTTCTAAGAGACACAGAGAACTTGCCTTGCAGCGTTGGCCCCCAAAGTCAATGAAAGTCACTTCATACTTCAAATTAAGCTTTTCTCAGCTTTAACATATGAAAGCAGATAGGAATTAGTGACCATTGTCAGGTTTTTTTCATTAATATGAGAAAAAAGATTAAACACAATGAGCAGATTACTATTTCTAACAAAGTTAATTTATTTGACCTTTCTTTCTTCTAGGAAAGGAGGGCATTATACTTGCCAAGTGGAGTATGCATCTGTACATTTCTGGGGTTGCTGCTCACTAAATGTCAATATGAGCACCAAAGTAGCCACAATGGCCTCTTTGTGAAGGAGAAATCTAAATAAATACCTTATTAAGGTAATTTTAGTCCAGTATGTCAAAACAGCATACCTAAAGTTAGTACATAGTAAACTGCAATGTAAAAAACCAGCTCAAATGTAAGTTTCTACCTTACTGTGTTCAATACACCACCTTCTTTAATTGAATAACAAAGTACAGTAGCTGAAAAATGCAGTTATTTAACCAAATTATGACGTGTTTTTTTCCCCAACATTTCAAAATTATATCAAAGAGGTTGTATAGACTTCAAACTAGTATGTGTGAAATGTTTTTAGAGGTTATTTTCTAAATGCTTTAATCAACCCCCCAACATCAAGATTCAGTTTTCCCCAATTACAGTAGAATTTTATTACAATTTCACCTCTGTGAAAATATGGAGGAGACATCGTCTTTTTCTGCCTAATATCACAGTAGTTAAAGCATTCTGGAAATCTGGCTCACTGCTGTTTGCACACCCTCATAGATACGAATGGCATCACAGACTTATGTCCTCGTAATTCCCTGCCAACTCTCACTCAAGGTCTTGTGATGATTTGCCTCTTCTGTGACTCAGCTGTCTAGCCAGACTGTGTCTAGTATCACCCCTTCTGGAGTTTTAACCATCCACAAAAGGCAAGTGAAACCTGAAGCAACAATACCACTGCACACAGCACTGTTCCTATACAACCTTTCCGACTGGTTCCTCCCCTCCTCTCCATCAGAACTGAGACATACTACATCTCTGCAGAGTTTCTTTCATGAGGCCCAAAGCATTGACTTGGTCTCCTGAGCTTCCCCAAGTCAGAATTTTTTCCAGCTGAACTGGAAGATAATGCACAGCAAGGACCTCTACAAACACAAAACCATTCGAACAGTTACAACCATGAAGACCTTATCTAGCAGAGCAGGATTTTTGCAAAACATGGGAAGATTTACTGGCTCATGGCGAAAGGCAGGAAAATTTGCTTATGATTTCTGCCCAGGGAGGTTGATGTAGCCACTGGCTGGCACCTTCCAGTGCACAAACCACTGCTATGTTGCATGCAATGCTGCCTTTTGAATTTGTAACACCTGCATTTAGCACTTTTTTTAGTGAGGGAATAGGCCAGACTTTATTCTTCCCATATGAGCACAAAACCCTCATCCATGTCACTTCCTCACTCTCTCCTTCTCTTTCCCTCAGCGCACATAGAGGCATTTTTAAAAAAATGAAAACCACCTTGACAGCAAAAACTTATCTCAGAGCTTCCCACCATGCAGAAACTGCTCTAATCTCTCCACCACCAGGTATGAGAAATAAGTATCATAAAGACACCTCTTTTTTTTCATTGATTTTGTGAATGAAGTCTACACCTAGCCCTCTCTTTCCTCTTCACTGCTCTCCTTGTGAAGACAGATAGAATATCATGATAATATGATGTAAAATAATTATTTTTAAGTTACTTCACCAAAATAAGAACTGAATTTAAAAATATA
Source organism: Eulacestoma nigropectus (assembly GCA_013397775.1). Taxonomy (NCBI): domain Eukaryota; kingdom Metazoa; phylum Chordata; class Aves; order Passeriformes; genus Eulacestoma; species Eulacestoma nigropectus. The sequence goes on along the minus strand of VZTE01005845.1, from coordinate 781,288 downwards.
TTACTTCCTCAGTCTTCTAGCATCTTTCACATTGGTGATTTGAAGCGTAAGTGTTCTGATCGCTCCACTAGTACAGAACACATCTTGAAAAGGAACCTTGCTGTAACTTACAAATTGTGCTTCTGCAGCTTTTACATACAAGATCTCTTCTGCTACAGAGGGGAAAAGGATATCTTAAAAATATTCTCATCTGTCTTTTGATGTCTGTTTGTCCTGTGTTTGCAAAGATCAAAGTACCCAAATCTGTACTTAAATTCCAGATGTCTGGAACACAAACAGTGCTAGTAAATCTTCCTTAACATCCTGCTCTATTTCTTGACTGAATAAGCTGAGTTATGCATACTATTTCTTAAAAAAATAGACCATTACCTCATAAATGCTTTAACTACATGAAACTATCACATTTGTGTTTATTAAACCAATTTAACACTACAGCTTCAGCGAGTAAGCTGGCTTTCCAAATCACTAAGTTAGCACAGAAAACTGCAGCCCCATAAGGGAAAAAGCAATGCGTCAGGACTTTGGAGAAAAACTGCTGAACCACTCATATTGTGTGAAAGACAAATGACAAGTAAGAGGTTTAGTTACCACATATTTGATGTTTTTCTATACTGTCTCATTAGTGCTTTAAGATTTAACCATGAGAACGCATGAGAAACTTCAAAATTTACAGACACTGAACTTCATTTCTACCTAAGCTGTTACCATTGCTGCTTGCTCAGCACACCTTCCTTACTGATGCAATTCCCAGACAGAAGGCCATCAGTACCGATGACTTGTGATGAAGACAGCAAAATCCCAAGCTCTTTAGATAATCTTACTAGATCAGTGTACTCTCTTTACCTGAGAATAATTGTGGAACAATCCCATCCCCACTGTAAGTCAAACAGAAATGGTTTGCTGCCCTTGCTTAAACAACAGCCATCCCCCAAACTTCATTCATTCAGACAAGACAGTTTGTCTTGGAGTTGCAATGTTATAAACTTATGCTTCCAAAAATAATAAATTAGGAGGTTCAAATACAATGCAAATTATGAGTAAAAGTACAAAAAATTAGAATGGCAACTATAATGTTTATGTCAAATCTACAAATATTTTCTAGTTGAGTTGTATATTTCATACGAAAACGAAGCATTTGATCTTTGTTGACAATTACATTTGCTTGAGCGGTTTAAAAAACCCCCACTTTTTACAATGCAGGGCCATAATGCTTTAAAATTAAAGCATTTAATTTTTTTCTCTTTTTTTACATATTTGCTTGTTTTCTAGGCATTAGAATATAAGGGCACTTTTACTGTAATTACGAAAGATAATTTTTAAAATGTACTATGTCCTACAGCACTTTGTCTTGACAAACAATTACTAGATATCACATTCAACAGAATACAAAAAGCAATTTCTATCACAAGGTTAAAATTAGTCTTTGAACAAAAGATGCTTTCAAAGCAAATCCAAATTCTCATCAGCTTTATATCAGTTTCTCTGTGAGAAACAGGGAAGTGAGAGATGGAAAGGAAAGAAAGAAGAAAAAACCTGAAGGACATCTGAAAAATTTCCTGCTAACGTTCAGTGTGAGCATACATTTTATCAGCTTTCTGATAAAGGTCTAAGCAGAAGGACATGATTAAATTTCTGCTATCAAACTGTATTGTGGTCAAAAACTACACTCATCAAAAGAAGAGAGAAGTAGAACTTATAGTTCTCAAAAGAAAGTTGTATCTGTATGCAGACATTCACTTTTGGATCTGCTCTTGCAGTTCAGGGTTATTGGTTGGACTAGATGATCCTAAGGGTCTTTGCCAACCTAAATGATTCTATGATTGTTGGGTCCTGGTGTTTTGATATAGTAAACTACCTAATCAACGAATGGTTGCTTTAGCTGACTGATGAGAAAAATGTTCAGTAATTGCCTTAAAACATTAATTAATTTTCAGTAAGAGGTCACAAGAACAGAAAACCACAATGCAAATGATGCAATGCTAATGATTTGAGGAGAAGAGAATGGAATAAAATAGCAGTACATGGGTAAATAAAATATCTGCACTGATTGCAACTTTTGATCTGTATCCTAAACTGAAATTTCTGTGCCATGGCTTCTAAGGACCTGTGTACATTTTCAAAGGTGGAAAATTAATGCGTAATAACTGAAATAGAGTACTTCAGTCTATAATGCTTACCCTTAGGACTAGATTGGATTTAGATCATAAAAACTTAGCTTGCCTTAACAGATCAGTTATTTTACAGACATCTAAAAACATTAGTCCATTTTCAGCTGTTCATCCTCTAATCAGTGATCAAAACTTGTTGTGATGTAAACATACTTAATTGACCAAATAAAGGAGCAGCAATTCTTACAACTTCTTTCTAGATGAGTGCTATTGAATGGTCCCATGAAATGGGAGTGAAAAGGCACTTTTAAAAGTGTGAGTCTAAGAAAATCAGGGAGGAGCCAACATAGGGAAGACCCTTTAAAAAAAAATAAGATCCAGGAAAGAGAAGGAAGAATTACATGACATATTTGCAGCAACAAGTTGGAAAGAGTCACTAAAGGGAGTCATGCTTACAAGGAGAATACAAATTGTCTTCTTGTACTTGATGGGGAAACCAAATTAATATAGTTTTTTCAAACTTCATCATTAGACAAAACTCAGTGTTAGTTTCTGTAATACTGTTTTCTAATTGCTAAACAAAAGAAGGCATTAGGGCAACATCAGTATTGGGAAGTTCCTAACAGGATGACCTAGAAGCCAAGATACACAACACCACAGAATGAGCTCCTCTGGAAGAAAAATAGAAAAGAATTGCAGTTCATCTCATAATTCTAACACAGCAATACTAATGGCTGCTAATTAGGCATGTAGCTTCACACTGGAAAAAAGCAAAGAGGTAACTATTTATTTAAGAGACAATACTACATGGATTAAAAAAGCTCCTGTCAACAACTCTGGACACCTGTACCAAGCTCATTTATTGCCTAATTAAATATTAACATGTCCTGATAGAATCTGTGGTATAATTTTAATTACTGTTTTCTCACAGGGAAGCCATATAATCAATGTATTTCTAGCTGTTCCTAGAGGCTGTTTTGTAAAACTCCGTTAGTAAATTGTGAACCATCACTAAAATATTTTCATCCAGATTTCTATAAGTAAATCAAGACTATTATATTCTCCTAGGAAGAGGGGAGACTAGATGCCTACCTTCAGGGGAAAAATAGATGATTTCTTCAATAATCAAGAATAAAAATACTTTAACTACAATCCTATTTAAAGACTTGTTAAAATTCTTGCACAAAGAATCAACATCAGGGAGTTACAGATCACCAAAGTTATATTTAAATTTATGTATAATCCAAAATATTTTTATTGCTGGATTGAGTAATTAGGATGAGAGTCACATTACTTCCTTCAAGCATGTATTTAAATTTTCTGCTGGGGATGAATTGCAAATATTGAGGTACGTCTTGAACCTACTTATGTATTTTCTTTTTCCATTAGGATTAAGAATGCTAAATACTATTATACATACTACTAAGCATTGATTAACATTTTTGTTTATTTAGAGGTGAGAAATGCAAGGAAACAATATCAATTCTATTTGGGATGCTATTTAAATAGCTAGGTATGTAACTTTCAAAGTATCAATTCTCCAGGTAGCATTAAACAATTTCAAGTCGTAGAAAAAGAAGTACAGGGAAGATGGAAGCATCTAAAAGAATGTTTTGCTTTGCATTCCAATGATAATCTAGCCATAGATTACTACTTTGATAACTGAGCTCTTACACGTTGTTTTGAACATACTCCTTTTATCTTTTTCTATGTAAAAGTCCTCTGGAAGCCAAAGGGTCTTTTGTAAGAGCAGGGATTTCAAGACTAAGCCACATTCTCAGAGCCTGATTATACAGAGATCTGAATAACATAATCATGGGGATAAACAAACCATGAAAATATCAGCCCCTGTGAATTTTAACTCAGCATTTGAACATCTTGTAAGAGATTCAAACCAATTTTAATTCAGCACTACATTTTAGACAGGATCTTTAAAATAGATTTTGATTTTTGCTGGAGGTCTCATCTACCTTAAAATTCATGAAAAAACCCTACCATTTTCCTCTTTCTATTGGCTACCAGAGTAAGGATCCACATAAGAGTATTGCATGCAAACTGTTAGATTTTATGTTCACAGACATAAAAGTAGTTGAACTACTTTTCAGAATAGATTTAAGCGAAATAAAGAAAAATCAAATAATTGACAACATTCTTTCCAAATTACTTTTCTATTAATCAACTTGCAAGGAATCTCAAATCTTGCATGGCAAATTAAACTATCATCCTGAATTAGTTACCATTTTTCTAATGACTAATGGGTTTTTTCTGACTCCCTGAATCATGGAACAAACTGCTGGCATATTTTGATTGATAAAGATTCTGTACTTCCCTGGCAGGACAGCTCATACAGAACTTGGGATAGGATGTAAACATTCCAGGGAGAGCACTTGGAAATGCAAACCCTGGGTGGACTGAGCTCAGGAAGGGTAGAACCAGCATGGCCGGGTCTGTCATTGAGAGATCTGAGCTCCTCTGAGAGCACCATGTGATCATCCATCAGTCACCACGAGGGCACCACACATGGGCTCAATAATCTAGACAGAGATGGCTTTTTCCACTTGAGAGCTTCAAAGTGGAGATTTCCTGCCTGATGGGCTGATCCTGCTTTTCCAGACTGAGCTCTTAATAAATAAACATTCAGTGTTTGCAGATGTTATACCCTCTCTGACAGGCAGAAATGCATGTAGAGAAGTGCTGAAGTGCACATTGAAATTTTAAGCCAAAGGACAAGTTCTGTTTCCCATCTGCTTGTGGCAGACACACAGGCCCCATCTCAAGTCTGGTTTTCCTCTATATTCACCTGAAGTTTTTATAGCAGTAGCTTAGTCAATGCCTATTAACTTTTTTAAATGCCCATGAAAAATGACACATTCTATTGGCTTTTAAAAATCCACCCTGTGGGACATAAAACACAAATTTAATAAAGCAGAAAGATCAAAGCTCATTAAAACATTCTTGTAAGAACTGATAGCAGCCATGATACATGGAAATTCCTAGCAGGACCATTCTCCTGTTTACCACCGTGGAAAAACATTATTCTAAGCTAAGCATGTCCTTTTTCATTAAATGTATAACGGGTCCCAAACCCCAGCCCTCTCTGGAGTCATTGCTCAGGTCTGTCAGTTAAGTAAATATGCTCATCAGAGGATCTAGCAGGCACACACAGATAAGGTAGATATGAAGTCCATTCCCCTTGAAATCAATAGGAAGGTGGTTGTTAGACACTATAATTGAGTTAGGCTTTCATTTGGGAATCTGTGGTAAATGTTCCCACTATTACTGCCACAAGGGTGCAAGAAAGTACATGACAGCTGTGGCTGGATCTCTGGCACCATTAATGGCACAGCCAGCTGAGACCTGCTACAACAGGCTTATGCATGCTCAAAACTGGAATACTACGAGTAAGTCTGTCCTGAGCTAGAGAGGGCAGAACACAGGGATTGTCTTTGCCTCCTTTTTCCTACCATGGAACACTGGAGTTTAAAGCACAGCTCACTGCAAAACATCACTAAGAAACAGGGTATTACTCCCATTACTCCCATTACTCCCACATGCCAGATCACAGGAGCAATCTCATTCCAGGGACAGTGAAGCCAAGTTTGTATCAGGGTCAAGGAGAGCTCCACAGGACCGACATCCAGCGTTACCTCATACATCCAGGAATTACTGAGACTCTTCCCAGCCCACAGCTTATCCCCACGCATGGAGACTAATCTATACAGCATAGTCAATGCTCACTTAATGTGCAAAACAGTTAAGTCTACAGGCAGGTATAGACTGCATGTTTCTGGTTTTGGAGGCATTAGGGGCCTGGATTTTTACACCTCTGCTATTTTAGACAACCTTCCCCTAGTGCAGCCAGTACAGGGCAGGGCAGACTTTGCTGCACACCTAGAACAGGACGGATAAAACTATTTTGTGCACACACCAGTACAGCAGGAACTCATGGGATTTAAATGGGATTTTGTAAACTACAATGCAAAACTCTGTGCAGATCCCAAGATCAACGAAATCTGACAAATTCTTAAACTGCACTCACAGAAAATAGTTATTGTAGGATTGTATTGCAGTTGTAGCATTATTTTAAGATGGAAACCAATTGGGCGTCATACAAACTCTTTATGCCACACATCTTTTCACAACTTATATTTGTATATTTTAATTTTATTTAAACATATATGCCATATATATGCATATTTGCAAAACAAATTGCATAATTTTTACATTTGCATAATCCATACTTCAGTGAAGTTTTTTTTCTTTTTAGTTTTGATACTCTTTAACCCATAGCCTCCTTAAGGGAAAAAAACCTGCTTAAAATCTGACTCACACTATTATTCTGTGATATTTAGTGTCATTAGTGGTAATAATCCTTCTTAACTGGGCCCATTCCTGCAATTAATTTAGTTTTCACAGTTCCCATCAACTCCAATATTCATTTCAATATGGCTTCACCGCCAGATCTGAGCCTTATTAAAGTAATACCATTTTTACTTTTTTTTTCCTGTGACTAGAAGGGTTCTGAGAATGGCTAATTTTCTAAACACTGTACATGTACAACCACCACCAACCTAGCCTTTGTGAAAGAGTGAGTGCCGCTTCTACTGCAGTTGTTTAAAAGTGACTTCTCTTTCACTGCAGCCGTTCTGATCTGCAGTAATGTAACAATCTATTTGTGAAAATACATACACCTACTTCTTATTTACACATACTGGATTTTATACCATGAATTCACCTAATTTTACTTATGCATCATTGCTTAGCAATACAGAAGACAGAGCTCCCCCCATCTTGATTGTGAACACTAGCACCAGAAAAGATTTTTTCTTTTTTAAGTGAAGATAAGTTACTGCATTAAAAATAAATGAGGTATTTTTTGTCAGTTGATCAGACACTGAGTACAAATAATAAATCACCAAGAGCATTGTATGCTGGTCTATGTGCTAACCTTGAGCTGCAGTTTATCTATTGCCTGCAATTCAGGAGACAATAAGGTATTTTACCCAATCAGCTGATCAGCTGAAGGACCTCAAAAGACTGAAACGGCTTTGAAATACACAGGCTTTTAGATATCAAATTACCTCTGGAACCCTCTACCCTGAAGTAACTCAAACAAAATCCATTTGAAATACTGCTTCAATATTCAAAAAAATCAATAATTTAAACCACAGGTTGAACATTTTTACTGCTTCCACTGCAGACTGTCGTTTTTTGAAATGAAAATGCTAACGGCACCAAAGGGGAAAGCTCCAGCCAGCAGAGATATGTGTGTGCAGGCGTGGATTGGCTGGAAATGTTGGCTTACTTTTCCTCCCTCCTGTTACGTTTACGTAAGATCTCTCAAAATAAACAACTCTCCACCACTTGGAAAAGAAATGTTTTCCTTTGTTGCACTTGATGTTTCTGTCCCTGAGAGCTCAGCTATATCAAGACACTTCACTGTAAACACATGTGCTGAATGCAAATACTACATCTCAATTATGCTATTAAGCCATATTATTTTGTATGTAACAGGCACTAACATCATGGTTTTGAATACCAGCAAGCACACTGTGAACTCTTGATTAATAGACAGAAAAGCAGGAATTTGGGTGATGTTGCATTCCAACATTTACAGTAGGAACAGGAAGCAGTCCAGCGCATGTTGCAAAAGCCAAACAAGTATGGATGGTCCACTGCCCAAGATACCAGCTCAGCTAGGCAGAGAAATGGCTGGCTGGAAAAAGTTTTCTTAAAAGACAAGAAAAACACATGAGGAGGAGACCTGGTAGGAATGTGGATCCTTGTACATAAGTGAAGGAAGCTAAACATGGAGGATGTTGGAAACAGAATCAAGTCTCTCCTCTGCATAAATTCAACCACCAGATTTAATTTTAACAGAGTTTGAAATGTCACTTTCTTTCTGCAGAAACTGTTATTTTTTGGTCATTTAAAACCTCATTAATTCCTTCCACTCTCTGGAACTAATTTTTTAAAATTGTGTTAGAGGAGGAATGCAAGAAATACAAAAAACACCACCCAAAAAGCAAGGAAATAAACACCACAAGACAGAGCTTACGTATCTAAGGTACATAACTCCCAACACACATTAAGAACAGTATTTGTTACGATAGCAAAGCATCACTTTTAGTATTGTAGAGAGGGGCATAAGAAAGAAGTCATAAGATTGATGGTCCTTGGTTTACCATTTTAATACTTTACTCTCAGATATATTCTTAGTCTCTCTCATACATTTTTAGAGCTTTCTCTAACTATAGTATTAAAATAGAAATGAAAATTTAAATTATATTATGAGAGTAAAGTTGCTCAAGTAAAGAAAACTATGTATTTTGATATATACAGTATTATTGTAAAGTGAAGATTAAATTTGCATTGCTGTTTCTAGAAAAAGAAATTATAATATACTATTATGAATTTTCTGGCTGAAAACCAAGATAAATGCAGAGTTTTAGCCTAGAATAAGAAATGACGAAAGTATAACCATTTAAGAAATGTGGCACTCAAAAATACATACTCCAAAAATTTGGACATAGACTCCAATATTCTGTTCTTCTTAAAGGCACAAAACGTTTCTGGATATCAAACAAAAAAATCCATAGATGTCTACAGAGGAATTCATCTGAGTTTGACTATATCCACAATATAGGAAAATAAGATTTTGCTTATGCGTTTGAGACCTGCATTACCTCCACGTGAAACCACCTATTCCAGGTACTCCTGTCAGTCTTTAAAATATACCTCCTATGCAAGAGCAGCAATCAAATGACCTTCTGAGAAAACTGTTCTTGGCAGCAGTATAAACTTAAACAGAATAATAAAAAGCCAGTAGCAACTAGAAACCCAATATTCATCCTTTCCTCAATTCTTGCAAAGTTAGGGAGGAAAAACAAGCTCTTCAAGTTTGTGCTGCAGTTAAGGGATTTGGGTTGTTATGGATCACCCTGGGCAGGAGCTTCAAGCACATGCAACAGCAGTGTTCTGTGAACTGCCAGCATCTCCTTCCGCTCCATCCCAGCGCACCCAAAACAGGCAGTACGGGCTGGGGGCAGTTTTGATTCCCTTTGCAGAATTCAAGCTATGAAGTTTGTCACCACTGACAGTATTTGGATAGATTTAAGACCCAGTTCAATATAGCATGGGCTGGCAGTAGGTTAATCTTGAAATATAAAGCATGGATACTCATTGCAAAGCTTGCATTCAGAAAATAAAAAGGGTGTAGGCTTCTGGCTCTTATCTGTTGTTGCAGCTACAGCCTGGAATGGAACTACATCCCTCAGCTGGAAGGACTGATAATTCTCTTGCTGTAGCCTCTGGATGTTTCCTCTAACGATCCCAGCATCACTCCTATCTTGTCTGGATTGACTTTTGCTCAGCATGCTTTCAACCAAGCCCCAGTCTCCCACAAACAGTGAACAATGCAATCAGCTGCTCCAGCTAAATCAGCTGAGAGTTATAAAGCTGAGTTTCGACATATTGAAAAGACTTCAATCAATGTCACTTTACTAAACCTTCTCTATGGCTTGATATACACATTAAATAAAAGGGTGCAAACAGGAACCCTCCTGAACTGCACAGGGAGAGAACCATCACAGGCAATAAAGCTGAACGCAACGCTGACACCACGCCGGCAGCGTGCTCCTCTCACTCCATTGTTTAAGCATGAGGTTCGAAAACGGACAAGGACGATGCTTTGTGACAGACTGCATTAGGGACATTTGGGAAATGTTCTCAATTTTGATAGATTCCACAGTCATATAAGATAGAGCAATAACTGCATATGAAAAAAATTGGTACGTTTAAAAAAAAATTATTTCTAAAATAAGTTGGCTATTGATGCTGTTTAACAGCAGCATTATTGCCATACATTTTTTATTACAGATTGTGATGTTGCAATAGGGCTTTACATACATACATTTACTATACCATGCGAATTACTAGAAACATGCTTTTCTATGTTTGTGTCATTTATTAAAACATAAATCATAATAGCATGTGCCAGAAATTCCTTTTGAAGGATATAATAAGGTAACAATTATCCTCTGAACTCTTTTCTTTGTTTTCAGAGAATAAAATGCATTAGAATGTATCCATTTGCTGCCCCATGACAGAAAATGAAAGCAACTGTGATGGTTGCACCGTATGCTTTCAGTTCCTGCAGTTGGCTGGTGAAGTGAGCTTTGTTCTTGAATATGCTGTCAGAAGCAAAACCAATAGTTTCTCCAATACTTTTAAAGAATAATCCTTAAAAACAGTAAGGAAAAATTAATTGAGGAGGTTTGTTTTTTCATATGTGCAGATGGATGTGGAAAAACCGTACATGTAAATATTAAATGCAAATTTAAAGTATATTTTATTTGAAAGAGAATTATGTACACAGGGCCTCCCTGTATGGTTTTGACTTGAATCAATGTACTTCACCTTTTTCGTTTTATGCAACAATTCACGGGATCTCATGCAGGGGAATTGTAGCATTTTCTTCAGTGGAAATATACACAGAGGAGCAACATTACAGGTATTGTTATAATCCCCCTTAGAGCAGGTTTAAGGCCTTCTAGATTAGCCTGTGAGTGTTTGGAGTCCTGTGTCTGATGACTGGCACAGTGAGAACGCTCTTAGTGTACCATGATTTTACTCAATTATTTTTGAAGGAAAAACCATAAACAAACATTCACAACATAGAGGGTGCGACATAAAGGCATTATTAACTGTGCAGGTAAGTAGAAGCAGCAAGATCACAGGACAAAATTTGCTTTATTAATTCAAAGAAAAAATGATTTAATCTCTCAAATTTTGATTGTTTTAAAATTCTGTTTCTATGGGAGAAGAAACATATATGTGGTTTAAATTTAAAAGAAAAAAAAAGAAAATCGACAGTTTCGGCAGCAAACCAGATCTGGAATTCACTTAATTTTCCTTTTTGTTCCAGAAAGACACTGTGTCCAAACCACATACTTCAAACGCTTAGAAGTAAAACAATGGGAACCACTGAAACAAATGTGATTTCCAAGAATCAAAGTGGATATTAAGTTTCACTTTGCTCAAGTGACATCAAAACATTCTTAACAAATAAGCACATACATACATGCACAGTTTCTTTGGTTTAGCTCATGATGTACAAAGAGCTGTATCTTTCATAGATTTTGCAGACACATAAATCATAACATCATGTGAAGATCTAATCTTGTGTTGTGCAATCCTGATTCTGCAGGATACTTACATTTGTAATTAACTTTAAGAAAGTCCACATACCATGTCATTTTACTGAATGAAAAATTTAAGTCACAGCAAACTGATGCTTGGCAGAATTTGGTGTCTGTACCCCTGTGCTGTCCAGGTTCTCTCTGCTTAATATTCCTGACCATTTCCATTGGCTTTGGATCAGAATCTGGAATCTAGATTTTCATTAATGATATTATAGTTATGCATAGTGCACACATATTTTATTCAGAGCACCGTTGTGACCTGCTCATACTCTATCACATTTTGGGATGGACACAATGCTAACTAAAGTGCATTCAGAATGCCACACGATTCATTGGCATGGCTGGCAAGCATCCTTATTAACAGCTATACTTTTTCAACAACAACACACATATAAGCATGTCCCTGGAAACAGGATCACTTTGGGACTCCACTAAATAGATCACAATACCGTAATTACTGCCATGGTCAAGTCACACAGTTTGGTGAAGTTCTGTACATGAGAATTTTGATACTCTGTGTTTATCTGAAGTTCAAACTAACGAAAATGTAAGAGCACATGTCACTGCTTTTCTAATATTATACACTTAAGCCTTATTTTATTTACAGCTTCCAGCAGGTTTCAGCTCGATTCCTCGTTGTGCTGGCTGCCACGTAGCTGGAGAAGGCTAACAAACCCCTGCGTGTTCACATGACAACCTTTGTGCAAACGCATCCTTATTCTGTCATCTACTGGCAGCGTGCTTCCCAGTCGTGTTCTCTGCCAGTCCTTACCAGTTTGCCAATTACACAAGCTGCTTCCCAGACATCAGACAAAAATTCCATAAGACTGCTGTGCGAGCGTACCCTAATTAACCATCAGCTTAATTAGACAATTTACTGTGTAATTAGCAGGCAATTAGTCAACACCTCTCAGATCTTATTGACTGCTGTGACAGCCTTCCTTAGTCTACACATTCCCATACGCTTCCACGACCATGATCCCAGCCCTATCCTGTACAACAGCAACCTTTGCAAGGGAAGGGAAATCATATTACATAACAAGGGAAGAGGGAGAAAAATCAATATATAGCCTGTTCATTTATTGAACTATCTTCTAGCCAAGACCTTCTTTTCTCTAGGAATAGAAGGTCAGCTGCTAACAAAGAAACGTTCAGCAATAACATTAGCTTATGTTTTTTTCATTTATAATGTGGTTTAGGAGTTTAATTTTTTTTAACTCTTATAATGCACTAAATTATCAGAGAAGTCAGGCAAGTAGAAGTTAAGGACAAAAACAATTTTTAAACTTACTAACATATTGTGGGTTTAAATATATGTTCTAGAACAGTGAAAAGGTGGTGATAGCTGCTTTTGAGACCTATAGCTTGCATTGTAATTAACTGCTTCATAGTCCAAAATGCACCAGGAAAGCCAAAATAGATTAAAGTATAAAATGTCAATACTCAATAATAATTCAACAGCATTAGTGTAATTCAGTAGAAATAATTTCTGAAATAGCATCAAGTTCTCCACAGAAATCTAAAGTTATGTCCTTATAATACATGATGTGAGAAATTACAATAAAAGACTAATATAACATGGATATTAAGGGATTATTGAAAATGTGTGTTCCTATTTCCTTTTTCTATAGACCAAAAATTGGATTTTGCAATTAGCAATGACAAAAGCTTTTTGGATAATTCTTAAAGTAGTAATTCCAAAGTTCACAGAATGGATACGCTTGTCTCCTCCCTGAATGAACTCCAGAGGATTTATTCACAAAATCCTACACTTCCTGACTGAAGGATAGAGTCCCACAATCGCAACTGTAGTAAAAAAAATTAGGCAATTGTGTATCTGAAATAATGATAAGAAGTGTTATTTAGAATACACTCACATACATATTTGGATTAGTAATAGGTATCTTAACACAAGAACCTGTCAGGTTTTTTAAACATATGGGACTTCATTCTGCTTTTGCAACAATGTCAATCAGGAGTAAATGCAATTATATCACCATGAGATTCAAAAATCAGCTCTTTGCTTTCTCAACTTCTTGTGTGGGCAAATCAGATGTTAAACACAGCCTTACCCTTTTCATTTACCAAGTGGGAACTCAAGACCTGAGATAACAAACTCTTAGGAGAAGTTTATTGCCTTTACATAGAAGCTACACTGGTATAACCAAAAATTCCTTGAAAAGTGATTCAGCTAAACCCTGTAAACCCATGTGTGGAAAGGTATGCCAGTTCAGAGATAGTTACATCATTTCGGCTAATGCCTGCAAAATTCTTAACACGAGCTGTACACCACCACATACACGCTTGACACCGATCTAAGAGTGTCTCTGCAGAGTCAATTCGAGACCACATTTCCGCAAACGTGTTGCAAGAGTCCATGGTCCAACCAGGAATCTTGGGGCAACAGCTGCTGCACGAGATGCTTCAGGTCTCCTCAGTCGGTCATGGTGCAGAGCAGAACAGCAGTCACTGAACAGCTGTAACGTGCCCAGATGAAGCAGAAGCGACCAGCTGGTGCCAGGGGAGGAGGCTCAGCGCTGGAAGGTCTTCCCCAAGGCATCTGCAGCCTTAAAATGTCAGTGGGCAGAGGTGGGGTCCCAAAGTGTCACCTAGGCTTTTGCAGAAGTCAGCATTTGACCACAGCAATGAATGCAGACCTCAGCAAAGATGCTGAACTATAAATGAGAGCAACTGAATCATGACGACCACTCTTCCTTTATTCCACTTCAGTATCTCAGTAGGCCTACTGAAGTCTAGATGGTGTTCTGGATTTTTTTTATAATTAGAATGTAAAAATGAGGGAAAAAAACCCCAGACTCTGACACATGCCCTTAACCAAATGGGGAGAGTCAAAAAGTCAATGACTTGACAGAAGGGAAACTTCTGAATTCTATAATGACAAAATAAAGATTTCATTTTTTCCTGAATAGCTATGGTTAGCTATTAAAGTGCATCATAACAATTTCAAAAAATAGGGAAGTTTTAAATTTACACTAAGAAACTAAAAAATGTTAAATGTCCTTATGCTGTGATTGTCTTAGATAGGTGTGTTTTAAATATAACTATTAAAAACAACATCCTACAACCTTTTCTAATAAATTATAAAATATATGCCACTTAAGAAAGTTAGATGCAGTTGGTTGCATGCAACCAATACAATGCAACAATACTAAAAGGTTTGCAACAAATCTGAATTGAGAATGGAACAAATGAGAAAATTCTAAATTTCAGAATTACACTTGCCAACTTCTAGCTTACATTCAAATTGCCTTTTTAGCTGAATTCCTTTCAGACAAAAAAATTATATGAGTCATTGCCAAGGTCACCAACAACCTTCCAAGGACATACAAAACAACTACAGAAAAATATAGCTGAACGATATTTTACACAAGCATGTTACATATTTGCTTTTTAGAATCCTGTTTATACAGGATGTGATATTCAAAAATGTTGAGTACTTCAGACACAGCCAACAGAACTTGCAGATCCTCAGCAGTTTTGGAAAATCATGCATGTGTGCTCTCCTTGTCTCTCTCTTGATAAATATTTGCAGGTATTTTCAGAATAATGAGGTAAACAAAGCAAAATTAGTAAAGAGCAAAGCAGCTTCTCAATATAAAAAGAAATACTGTTCTGATTTTTAACCAGTGTAAAATTTGCATTCATTTTGATTGACTGACTGGGTAATAGTTGCGCTATGAATAGAAACTACATCCTCTCTTAAGTTCTGGTCACTACCAGAACAGCACCTATTATGCTGAGCAGGAATTAACGTTCGTACTTTTGGAAGCTATTTTTTATATAAAGGCAAATGTAGCAAAATACTCAGTGTTGCAGTCTGTGTGGTCCTTCAGAATTACAGTGGAACTGCTTCTCAATTATGCCAATCTAAGTGCACTGTAAGTTTCATTACAACACGCAACAGTTTTTCAGATTAAAAAATACCTTAAAGATTGATTTACAAGTCAGGATCTTACAAGACTTATGATTTTATACATAAGCTGCCTCAAATATTCAAGCTCAAGATTAATGTTCAAACTTACACTTCATACATGTATATGAATTCTGGCTACACTGTTTTGAACCACTGACTCCAGAAGAAAAAGACAGGAAAAAGAAACAACCTCTAAATACTGTGTAAAAAATCCCCAGATGAACAGAAACCAAATCTTTTAGACATAAATGAGAATCCTGCAGCCTACTAAGAACCAGTTTTGGACATATATGTGGTTTTACCTTTGCTGGCCAGCTTCGTGTGCAGCTCTGAGGAAGGTAAGCCAATGCCAGCTTAGACTCTGTGGCATAAAAGTTACAGCCATGCTCACTCTGCTCCAGGAGGAATGGCAGAAAAAGTGATAATAGGGGAAGAAAATTGCTGATCCTCTGGTTGTAAAAATCTGTCTGTTAGCACAGATGAGGTTTACTGACTCAATGTTCAACACCCCTGCATGACAGATCCCTGTCTTCCACTGATGAATTGTCACATTGCGCTCCACGCCTTGAGATAACAGACTTCTCCATAAGAGACTCTGTGCAGAAGACAGACTCTCAGTGCAAAAGAAATGCAGCATTTCTGTGATATTTAATGGTACAGGAAGAGTGGGACTAAACATTTCCCCAGAGGTTTAATTTTTATCACAAACTTGTTTGAAGTTTTTCATTTCTAAAGTAATAAATACAAACACAAAGAGAGAGACTTTTTACGGATTGTTGTTAAACTCTAGCTTTAAAAACGCAGTCTGTTATCTTCAGCATTAGAAATATTAATTGGCCAAAATAATCAGAATTATTGATGGAAAAAAAAGATTTTTAAAAGGCCCAAAGTGCCTCACTTGCAAATCCACTGGTGTCAAGATGCACACCTGCAACAATTTAAGGTGTGCATCTACCTGGTACAGACTTCAGCTGTGGTAGGAAAGGCCTTGGCTTATCAACAATGACTTTGTTAAAGCTCTCAGTCCTGGAATCTTTGGTCTCTCTTTCACTGTGTTCAAGCGGTGCTATATCTCTCCAGACAGACTCTTCCAGGGTGAAGATATGCCAAACCCCTACATAACCAGGTATATGGACTGAGGAAAAAGAATGGTTAAATGCAGTCCTTTCCAATTCCTCAGACAGCAATTTTGAAGCTTCTGAAGTTATTTGCATGTAAAGAAGTCTCCAGCCTTCTTTACACTGGGTCAGAGATAGGCTAAAACTAAGTAGAGAGATGAGATCTGGTCCTTAAGTGGAACATATCAGAGAAATACTTTTTCTCAGGAAAAAAGGAGGAAAGTCTGTTTGCCTGCTACTTACTCAGATTCACAGAATTATTTGCTCCTTTTTTGTAGCTAAATAACATATTTTCTGTATTAAAAAAATGGCATAACTATAGCATTTTAAAAGATAATAATTACATTCTATAGCATTTCCCCAGCATAGCCTTTTACCTCTCTTGTTAAACTTTGCTGATTTTATGCACTGATCTAAAACCATAAAAATTGTGAAACAATAAAGATGGTATTTCTTACTAAAATTCATTCAGAAATATGGAACAAAAGGAAGGACCAAGAACTCCTAAGAATACTAAATCCAATAATAATAATTTTAAAACTCGTAAAACAAGAAAGTAATTAAACTTAAGAGTGTTGTGCGCCAAGGAATCCCATAAAATGCTCATTTTTCTTTTCAAAAAATATAGTTAATAAAAGTTGTCTAATGCTATTTAGTAGAAAGGCAAACAGTCCCTTTTATATTTGACATTAACAATCTGATCATTTGTCTCCCCAAAGAAAGCCCATACAGCTTTCATACAGACCACACAATAAAGAATAGTAATATTTCTGTTTACTGAGATATCAACTGGCATTTCGTTGCAAGTCAATGGTCTATCTTTGCTACAGCATACTAGACCTCAATCTGGCATCTACAAATGTCAAGAGTATAAAAAAAAATTATAGGATGGAAATCAAAAGCATGTTCTAAATTCCTAAAAACCAAACAAAGTTCACCTAGACATATTTGCTGCAGAAATCAGTACAATATTCAGCTGTCAATCTTGAAAAACAATGAGGGAGCGATGCTGTCAGTAGGACAGGATAATAACATTTCAAGCAGATGTTCAGGCGGGGCTCTAATTCTCACTGAACTCCCTTGGTAAGCATTTAATTTCTTTATCATATGCAAGCTAGGCAAATTGTACTTCATCAAAACTGTATTGTGAAATATTAATATTTCATATTATAGCAAAACTCCATAGAATAACCTTTGTCATATTAAGAACATCAGAATTTCAAATGTCATGGTTCTGCATTTTAATGCATCTTAAATAGCTTTTTGGCTTGGCACCATAAATTATAACTAGTTTAATCTAAATTACTATGCTGTAATATCATACAAAAATATACATTTTGTAATACAGATTCACTTCTGTGAAATACTAATGTTATGGAAAACAATGCATCATTGTACCATGATTTTTTTACCACCTTCAATTATGAAGCGAGGTGCACACAGTGCAAATGTACAGAGAGAGAACTAGCTGGAGCCTAAATATGTATATTGTAATAACAGCACACAGAAATGTGATATATACTGGGCATATCAATTAATTCTCTGCCATCAACGGTTTTTACTCAGAAATGGTTCTGAAAATGTATTGTAAAATCTACATCTGTGAGCTGCATAAACATATATTATGGCTAGAAAGTTTCCTCCACTATGGTTTAGTTCAAATTTAATCTAGTTTTAATTGTAGCTTTGTTTTTAAAATCATCCACGCAACTTGCTCCATATATAATAAAAAAAAAATTAAACATTAAAAATGAAGTTAGTCTGCATGTTGATTTCTGCTGGTTCTCATAATAAAGGCAACTGTTTCTGCATTATTGAAAGCGACAGCATCACAAATCAATGCATGTCACAACAAAATAAAGACAGATGTATCTGATTAATCAGAATTAAATTTTAGAAGTGAAGGAAGCATCTAAAAATCAAAGCAAACATTTCTGCTAACCCAGTTGTTTTTTCATCTTTCTAAACAGCCCGTACAATGCAGTGAGAGAACAACAGAGCCTGAATTCAGCTGATAAAATCCTAATTTCTGCTATAAACTCCTCACTGTGGTAGTGAATATGGCATAGGGATGTACACACCTCTACAACCTTTGACTTATTTTGATACTATGTTTATACAAACTTTCTGATTACAGGTTTTAATGCAAATTTCATGTTCTAAACAATACTCACTAATAAATTCTTAGTAAATAAACCAGTTCAGTATAACACTTCTCCTAAAACCCTCCCACTCAGTTATGTGTTTAATTAATGCAGTATCTGTCATTCTGCG
Organism: Eulacestoma nigropectus; assembly: GCA_013397775.1. Lineage (NCBI taxonomy): Eukaryota > Metazoa > Chordata > Aves > Passeriformes > Eulacestoma > Eulacestoma nigropectus. The sequence goes on along the minus strand of VZTE01005845.1, from coordinate 762,651 downwards.
TGTAGTATTCTGTTCATCTAAGCTCTAAAAGAGGTAATAATTGGTATCCATTTATTGTGGACACTGTGATATGCAGCTCCCCCATTTCCCTTCAATACCTTGCGAACAGAATTTACAAATAATATGTTGCTGCATACAGTTATCTGAACAAGACAGAAACACTATTTGAACCAACAGAGCAATGAGCTATTGATCCTGCAGTCAAAAAGGGAAGACATGAATGTACAAAAAGGTGTGTGAAAGGACACTTCTATTCTGCTACCATTTGTCTTTCCTAGTAATTGTCCATTTTAAAAGCAGTTATTCCCTTTGCTGGAAGAAATCAAATCTAGTTGATACTAAAGCAGCTGTGCAAAGATGTTTAATTTAGTAAATAAAATTCTACAAGTCACTATCTCCCTCATAGATTCGAACAGACACATACAGGTACAGTCCCCTATGATTAACATTTGCGCTACACTGTAATATCCAGCACCTTCTAAAGTATTTCGAGCGCAGTATATTTAGAAGTATAAATACTCTGAAGGAATTTCAGCTATTGCTCACATTAGCTTTTTTGTAGGTGTCAACAATAGTACAGTAGTACGCAAGAACAAACTTTGCTGAATCACTCGCAGTTGAAATGCTCACCCTACAAACAGAAAATGCAACAAAGGTTGTCATGAAGACGATTATGAGCAAGGTACGTGGGTGTTTAAAAAGGGAGCAAGCACGGCACGAAACAGTGCGCTCTGTGCTAACTCCCTCTCTGGCAGCATGTGAAGCTTTCAAGGTGAGGCCATGACATAAGGATTAGAAAGACTAGGGGAGTAAATTACAGTCCAGAGGCTGAACTCCAGCACTGTTACCTAACAGTTCCTCTTCACAAGGCAGCAGGGCCTCTCATGGGCTGCAGGGATCCCTAGCCTTGTGCTTTAGAAGAGCTTTCTGTGCTAGATGATGAGAGAACAGGAGAAGTAGCTCATATGAAATAAATCCTGTGTCTTACGAGAATCCAGCCTGAGTCCTTTTTATCTCTGTCCTTGGATCCCCTTCTTCCAAGATTTATCATGCTTTTCTTTCTGACCTTATTCCATCACACCGTAGTTAATGTATGGAAATTTGTGGTTGGGCTGTATATGCTTTTCACCACCCATATGTCACTCAAATTTAGCCTGCACCAGTCACTTTTGCTAAAGTGCCAAAGGATGCCCATGTTAAACAAGGAAGGCACTGGTTTCCCCCATCAGTGTCTGAACACAGTGGCAAATTCAGTCATTGGCTCTGGAAAAGGGAGAATTTCTCCTGCTGCTGAGCTCCCCATGGCCACACAGGCAATCTACACTAGACAAATCAGAAGGAAGCCCACCAGTAAAGCCTTACCAGGGCACATAACATGAGGAGACAAGGGAAGAACACAGAATCCTGACTTGTATCACATACAATCAAGGCTGAAGTGGAAAAGCTTCAGCTGTCAGAAACTGTGTTTAGCAAACTCTCTTCCCTCCCAGAAGCTCTTCCACTCGTGGGAACTGTACTGTCTGGGGAGCTGCTCCTCCTCCTCTCACCAACTCTGCAGCCTCAGATGAGGAAATCTTCACTCCTGATCCTCCTTTCTATTGCTTTGACTAGCTGGGCAGGACAGCTCAGACTGAAATCCCCACCATTGGTACCACAGCCCAAGAGAACATTCTGCTCCCCGCTGAACATCACACAAGATTTATGTCTACATAATCAGAAGCTAAGTTAAAAAAAGGTAGCACATCATGCCAACCTATAATACTTCAAACTCTCTACCAACAACTTGTTCTAGCATTAAGTCAACAAGAGCAGTCTTTCTGTAATACTCTGTTCACATAAGAACTGCTGTACCTGAGCTTTTCTTCCCATTTGAAAAAGTTATTTTTGTAGCATTAAGTACCATGTTACTCTGATAAATAAAAGCAATTTTGCTTGTGCAGCACCACTCAGCCATGCATCTCAAATCATGCCACAAATACTAAGGCTTAACACCTGAGGGAAGTGCAGTCCCAGGAAGAATACAGTAACAGTGATCTAGGCAGCACGTGGGTGGGACACAGTTCTACTAGACACAACACATAATTCAAGAGTTTAGGCACAGAGAAAGAGTACTGAGTCCTGCTGAACACTAGAAGGAAGCTTAGGTAGAAATAACAATCACTGAACTAGAATTCACTAGATAGCACTTTTCAGAACTTATTAGCTTTAAAACAAATACTACCCGCAATATTTTGCATCTTATTGCAACAAATACTTAAAAAAAACCTTGAAAGATCTCCATCTGAGTCACACCTCCAGAGCACGGCATCCAGTGGAACACTTTGCAGTCGCCATTTCAGAAATGACTCAGAGTCTGCTGCTTAGTATAGCACCAACATCACTTCCTACAACATGCATGTCTTTCCTCCTGAACTCCCACCCAAGCTGGAACTCAGCCTGTATCTGTTTAGCTTTCGAGATGCACAGTAATCAATGTGCAGTCTGGCAGGACTGCCAGCATACCAGCAATAAAACTGATAAAAAAATAAGTCTCAGTACTTGCTATGGGTTGCCTGTAGCTTAGGCACTGAATAACTACAGCTGATGGCATGTTATACATGTAAATCAGTTGTAAACATACTTGAGAGACATTTATGTCCTAAAAAGGGTTTTAATAAGAAGCCCTGTGAAGTAGATTGGAATCTCCACTGCAATCCAGAGGAACACGTACTTCTTCAGGGCTACTTCAGGTGTAAGTGACAGCAGAATCCAGCCTGACATATTTTACTGTAGCAATTTATTTCTGTAGCAATATGGCATTTTGTCCTTAGACCTTCCTCATACTAGAGGGGCACTCACTATAGTTAATTCACCTGCGGTACTTACCCATGGAAAGGAGGTGGAGGAACAAATCCACCTTTTCTCTTCTGCTCCATCCATCAGCACACTTGTATATCCCCCCTCTGAACCAAGAATAAAAGGCCCTTTTATCCAAATTAAACTCAAAAGCCTTCTTCAGCCCACACTACTGCTTGTTACCGGTTGACAATACGTTGCTATTATTCACACTGTTACTCAGGCCTATGCCCAAGGATTCACCTTTGCTTTTCCTCTCTCCGCAAGCCAAACCATATCCACATCCCAGCCCAAAACCTGTTTCTTTTCTTTGTGATCTGTTTATCAAAGCTGTCATTTTCTTTCACTGTCTAAAACTTCTTGCTCAGTCTCATTTTGCCATTTTGAATGTAGCAACAAGAAGTTGCAATTCTCCTGAATTCAAACAAGCAATTACACACTTAAAACTACACAAAATGCTTTATTTAAGGTGCCACACTGAGCCATAGCCTTCAAGACTTAATTCTAACTCCTTCCTCCTCCGCTACATGTTACTGAAGGTTGATGTCACTGTGCTCTTCTCTCCATAGGCTTGTTTTATGTTGGCTCCATCCTTCTCTTCCACTACCCACCCAGCCTCCTCCTTGCAGCCACATTATCACATTGCGACTGCACCTCCAGTTCAATGGCTTATCTTGGCAGCCTCTGGCACAGAACCAGCCTTTCATGAGTTATGTGACAAAGCTGTTACTCATTCCCTTTGCATTCTGATCCTTCACAGAAAACACTTTCACTGCAGTATCTTAAGAAAAGGATTTTTTCACTTAATAATTGGCTAGTATTAAAGGTTGGGGCAATAAAAAGGAAGAATGTAACAACAAACAAAACCAGAAATTGTGTCACTGCACTGTGGAAACCTTACAGACTAGTTGAACTACACAATGTATCATACCCTTCCCTGCTATCTTTATGTTAGTTGGATATAACAGAGCCATTCCCCAAAGATTCAGATTTTTCAAATATACAAAGAAATAGTTATTTGCAAAATATACATTAAAATATTTCCTCACCTTATCCAGGGAGAACGTTTTAGTGACAGCAAAGCCCCATCCAGCTTCAAATGCTCTTCGAATCATTGAAGAACTAGTGGCAGGGGTTGCACTGGCAAGGCCAAAAGGATTTGGAAACTTCAGTCCAGCCATTTCTACACTGATATCCACTAAATCGATAGGAGTATAGAAGAGTGGGAGTTCTGGAACGGTAGAAACTGCAACACCATATAAGGACTGCAAAAAAAACCAACACAAAACCACAGCATTTTTTTCTGATCTATTTTTATACAATTTATTATTAATCCTGATAAGGGAATAATTAATCTATAACAACCCAAAGTTTAAGTATTCTGTTTTGTGTTCAGACTTGCAAATCAGCAAAACATGCAAACACTTGCCTATGTAACATCTTCTGCCCAAATAGTATTCATGCTGAAATACTGTGCTATGCTGGAAATAACTGAATGACAGTAACAACAATAATGAAGAAACAGTTATTTTACATCCTGTACTAATAGCCTGGTTCAGTTCAAAGGTTTGTTCAGCCATTCTGAAAAGCCACCTCTGTTCCCTACAGCAGCCAGTAACAGCAACATTGAAAAAACCCAGGGTGTGCAGATAGACCCTTGCTAGTTTTCTTCTCAGGTGTCAATCTATAAAAAGCGTAGGAAATTGTGAAAAACTAGGGAAAGCATCATGTGGAGGATCACTCAGCCCTAACTCCATGTATTGTGAACCTCTAAACCTTTTTTCCCCATTTTTAAAGATTTTATATAGCCTACACAACAGCACATCTATGCAAAACTAATACTGGGTTTATATTTATTTGTATTAGTATGAATATACTTCAAGACTGAAAGAAGTTAGAGTCTGATTTGCCATCAAAGAACATCATACACGTTATGGCTGTGCCACCACAGTCACTTCTGTTTTCATTTGAAAGAGTCTTTTCTCTGAAGAGTCAGTGAGAAGCATTCAATGTGTGTGTTGCATCGATTACAAAAATTGTAAAGAGAAAAGCTTTTTCCATGAATGGATACTGAACAGCATCCTAATCAAGCTGTGGTGGGTAGAATTTAAATCTTTGCTCACCCAAATGGTTGACTCAATAAAATCACAACGAAATAAAGCAGGAACTTCCAACACAGAGAAGCCCTACACTGTCCGTGTTCCTAATAAGTCACAGCTAAGAGCACAGCAGTTTCTTCTATCTTTAAGAAGAAGATTTTTTCAGCAGGACCAAAAGAACCAGTACTTGAAGTTTGGAGAATATTTTCTGTAGCAGAGTAAAAACCTCAGCCACTTACGAATTGCTGCCTTTTGGGTTTTTGGATTTTTTTTTGTTTAAGGAACTTATTTAATCAATTTTTACCTGTGAAAACTGATAAGCACAGATGGGATGAGGAGTTTTTTGCCTTTTGTGCCTTTTGTTTCCTAGGCTGGTTTAAAACCTGAGAGTTCACACCTGTTTGGTTTTGGGATTGTGTGGATTCCCATCACACTATTCTGACCCCAGATCTTTGAATCTTCAGACAAAGAGGATACATTTTGGGGGCAAATTTTCTGATGGCTTAAAAGCACTGAAGGTAGTGGAATTGTCCTAGCCTGAAAGATGCGAACCTGAATGGATCCCTAATGGTGGACATTTTGAGAAAAGCTAATTTCTAAAGATCCCTAACACTTGGGACCAAACTCGCTTCAGTATCACGACCTGTCAGCTAAAGGCCAATGCATTTACACTTTATAAAATGCCAAACATGCCCCATTTTTTCCTTCCTGAGTGTTCACTGCTTCCTCCATGTCATACTCCACAGACCTATTTTTCTACACCAGGAGAATCTGAGTTCTTCAAAAACCAAACAGCCTGGTGTTCTACATCTCAAAAGCTTTTGTTGACTGGCAAATAAAAAAAAAAAAAAGGAGAGGGAGAAATGAAAGAATGTATTTTCTTTTTATCTTTTTTTTTGTGTTTGATTTCATCTTTTTAACTTTATTTTTTTAGTTTTTATTAACTAATAGTTCAACTGCAAAATATTGCTTGCAATGCCAAACCAGAAAATCCTGGATCACACAATTCAAATTAAAGAATTTTTAAAATGCTAGCACTTTTTGTCTCCTACACATCTGAAAGTGGAGTAATCTGCTGAAATCAACACTGATATACCGAAATCTTACAAAAAACCCTTTGATTTTCATTCTGTAAGAATGACATAAAAAAAAGACTTCAGGAAAAGGATTTGGTCAACTCCACTCTTTGCACACGTGTGAACAATAAACTTAATTTTCTAGTTTGAATTAATTTGCTATTCAGGATTGTTCAAACGTTCTCTGTGAATACACTTCAGCCTGAGGCTTGATCACGAACTATTCATAGCTTGTATAACTGTAAATATTGTTTGCTACAGACAAATAGGCAGACAGTGCTGAATATGAAGCTGAAGTTCCATGGTACTGTTTCTTTTCCCAAGAAGGACAATTAAATCTCTAAAAGTTGTTCTCACCTAAAATGAATGTTGTTTAAATGCGATTCTTAGTGACCTTTCTGTGGTAAAATAGAAAGAAATCCTATACAAGACAGGAAAAAAAAATCCACCAAAGCAGTGAAAGACTTTTGAAGCACAGGGTTGAAAATAACCCATGCAGGAACAGGCCTTGGCTCCTGCATGCCATCATTCAAACCAGTCTAAAGCCACTTCCCAAACCATATACAGGGGCCCATTTTTCCTGCCTTACTTCCCTCCCAAAGAGAAGAACCACAAAGAATTCCACCCACATGCACTCAGGCCCCAAAAAATGTGCCTAATGGTTTGTTGATGATGAAGTGACCCAAGCAGAGGGGAGAATTACAAAAGGTTTGAATGGAATAAACCAAGTATCTAAAAACAGACAGGGGCAGGATGCAGCTGAAGGGTCAGTAGTCAGTGGCAATACCTCTTTGGAGATTTATCTCCCTCCTTCTTATCACTTCCTTTTTTTCTCTATTTTTTTGCTGTTTTTTTCCTTTCAGCACAATGCTTATAATATAAATATATTTTACAAGCCTAGATGCATTGTTTTCTACAAAGCAAAATTTTTGGCAAACAAAAATGTTATATAGCTTCCTGAAAGTGAAATCATCTTTATAATGAAGGATTTCCCTGACATTGCACAAAGAGATTGGAAAAGAAAGCCTGCAGGCAAGAGTTTATTTCTAATAACTCTTCCCTTGATTTTTAGAAGTAGAGGACCAAAAGTGTGGCCCATTCCTCCTCTTAATTTGATGCCAACCAGCTGAGCTAACAATATTGCAGGTACTTGTTGCAATCATGACAATTTTTTGGAGACTGGAATAGGGCGGTGAAAAATCCCCGGCATGTTGCAAGCAGTGGGTCTACTTTACCCTAAACAGGATTCGCCTGAAGGCAAAAGCACACGGGCTGCAGCACAGGGCTGAGAGACAGGAACTCAGCTTTAGACCTGATACAATTTTTGACATTAATTTTCTTTAGATGGAGAAAATTCTTAACCAGAGTGATATGGTCTAACTGCATTTTCTGGCCTTTAACAAAGATAGACTGTGAAAGCAAGTAGTTGTATTACTGTTATTTTTCACAGAGAGCCCTCTCCACAAGTCCTACTGCCTGGAAGAGTTTTCCTGAATACTTCCATCTTACTCTGGCTTCCTTCGTTTTAAAGTCTGATCCTAAAGCATGTCTTTTCTCCCTTGCTTCTGCTATCCTCCCTCCAATTATTCATTATTTAACTTCGTGGTAAATACGTTTATGTTATTTCCTACAATCTCTGAATGGCTGTGGTTGGAAGGGATGCCTGGGGACTATCTCATCCAACATCCTTGCTCAAAGCAGAGTCAGCTACAGCAGGTTTGCTCAGGGCTCTGCCCGCTTTGACAGAGATTTCCCAAGCTCCTTCCTGGCTTTCTCTTTCTGTAACAGACATATTGCTTACTCAGAGGCAAGCAACTAATTTACCAGGCTTCCTGAACTTGCCTTTAATTCACCTTTTTTGCTTTATTGCTGCATGCTATTGCTTCATACATTGTTCTAGCTAAACAAAGGGACATTAATTTTTTTCCTGCAGTTATCCTGAGAAGAAACAGAAAACATAACTAATGGCTTCAAATTGAAGCTTCCTGGGAACCTCCCAATTCTGGTATTGATTATGAAATAATGTATATTCATGCATGCTCAAGGAATATATGAGAATGGTCAATCTTAATAAAGAATCAACATTATACTTTTCAGATACAAAGTCCGTATATTTTCTGACAGCATAGGTAAAGAAAAAATAGAAAATATACAATAGTAGTTCAAAATAACACTGTGATGTGCTCAAAATTCATCTTGAATAATGTCTTAGTGAAGTGCAATTTATATCAGTCAGGATCCAGATCTCTATTCTTTAAATGTATCATGTACACTTCAGTCTAGGAAAAGTATAAAAAAGAAACTTCCACACTGGAAGATTACAGTAAAGAAAAATAGATTAAAATAAAATAAAACTTACTGTGAACCAGAGCAAAAAAGTCACTTTGAAAGAGGGATTTTAGTGAGGAGAAGATGGAAGCTTGACTGTCATATATGGGAAAACAGTCCACAAGTAAGTGTATGAATAGAGCAGGAGTGAGGCATTAAGACTGGCACAGTCATCCAAGAAGAAAATACTGGAGCATCTTTGCTCTCAAGATAGGCATAGAAAATTAAAAGTTAGTCCTGCAATAACTGTGATTTACCTTGAATATAACTGTTATACTATTAAATCCATTCACTGCACAAAAAGAAATGAATGGTAACTCAGGCACAGAAGAGAACAGCAGCCTATATTGCTTCAGCACACGATCATAAAGTCACTGTTGGACAAAAGTGAAGGATTACAATCCCCAAACTAAATAAATCACTAAGATTATTTAATTGAAATTTTTACATCATTCATGAAATAACACAAGAAGGTTGAATTGTGAGAAAATGTGAGTAGTGCCTAGTTGCATGAATTGGGCTGATTCTCTTTGGATCTCCAAAGACTTGCAAGGAACGGTTCTAGGAAGACTGCATTTCCTAACAGGTTCTACACTACAACTATCCTTAGTTAGGCTTTGACCGGTCATGTTTATAGAAACTAACCTGACACAGCTGCAGGCAACAATTTCTGAGATGAACCTATGCCTCATATAGTGGGAGGAATATGTTAAGAGGCAGGAGATATTTAGGCAACTAATGATGGAAAGTTTCCAGCATAAGAGCAGCCAAGAAGCTTCTGTAAATAACTCTCAGTACTGAACATAAGGCATTTCTGCTGAAGAGTCCTTGAGTCTGGATCTCACGCCTGACTTGACCATGTGCCAGAGCTTGCAATGACTGGAGTTTCAGGGCACATATCAGGCCCATCTGTTCGCTTAGCCTTTTGCCTGGAGTAGGCTGGGATACAAGCAGCGTGCTGTTCAAACAGGGCATTCTGCAAGTAGTCAGGATGGTGGGTTTGAGTTACACTCTTTGACATAGTCTTGGATTAGTTGAGAAATCCTATGGAATAGTTTTATTTTGATGAAGACTGACTGCATCATTTATAGAACCTGGTGCTGAGATAGTCGGTGATTTTGGAAATGGCTACCTACTCCTTAATTGAAACACAGACAGTATCAATGCATTTATTTAAAATTTAACGTGTACTTGATTCAGACACTCAGATCACAGGATGGTTGCCTGCTTTAGAATCTCACAGCAGAGAGAGAATAAGGTAAGGGTATTTTTTCACTTGCTTTGGAAGTTTCCAGAATATAGTTCAGCTGTGAACTGAATGCGAGCACACACACGTGCACAAAGGCAGGCACACGTGCACAAAGGCAGGCATACGTGCACACACCTGACCCTATAAACAGTAGGGTAATACAAACCTTCTCTTATCCTTCTCTAAACAACTTCTTTAAAACTAAACTCTCCTCCAGTCACTAAAATTTCTACCAGGTCCAAACACTGGTGAAGTAAATTGCCAAATTGCAGCATTTTGCACCACAGCAACCAGATTTTACAAGGGCTGCACATCCAAATAAATGCCCTTGGGCAACCCATTCATCTAACAGCTGGAAAGGTGACACTTGACATTTGGAAACTTTCCCGTGAAGATTGCTGTAAGGCTTTCCCATTAGCTTCCTGGTGAGACTGTAAGGTTGAATAAGCTGCCTTGAAACCTGCAAAGGGTAACAGAAATGCTCTAATATCACAAGTCTGCTTGATTTAAAATTCTAATTCTCAAGCCATGACTACTCGGATTTTTTCCAAAGTATTAAATACATTGCAAGTGGGGGGTGGGGGGGGTGGTGAAGCTTTGAGGAGGAAGCAACATGATAAAGGAGGGTTTTATAAGTGATGCCTGTATTTCTAAGAGGTTGAATAAGAAAACAAAAAAGAGGAGACACCCTCTCTCTCCTACCAGAGTTACCCAAAATCACTGTGCACTGAGAAATTAAGCAAGCGGGTCAGGGATTAGATGTTTCGCACTCAGCATTTTCATAGGGTCTAAGAAGGCAGGACACAAACAGTGCTTTAGAACAAGTGAGAAAAAATATGCACAGATACGAACAACAAGCTTTCAGTTGAAGTATTTTTAGGAAGTGAAATCAGACCCCAACAGCATGAAATTGCACAAACATGCAATCAGAGAGGCTTTGAGCAGATGGATGGGGGAGAAAGACATTGAGCTGTTACAGTCCCAACTTCAGTTGTTCAAATCTCTTTATGTGGGAGAATGAATCATGTATCATGTTTCTTAAAAGTTCCCTGCACTACGAACACACTTTTTGTCAGCTGGTTCTCCAGGCTGTGTCTCTGTCTCAGGAGGTTCCTTTGCAGCTCCTCTACTAGAGGAGTGCTCTTTTACTAGAAAAATCAGGGCAGAGGTGCTCAGTCAGCAACATGAAAGGAGAACCAAAGGGAGACATGCAGTTACCAGGTTTCTCAAGTCTGTATGCCTCACACTTCTCAGGTAGATTCTTCATTGTGTTATTTGCCTCTGTGCATTCCGTGTTTAGTTTTTGTCAAGCTCTTGTATCCAGTTTATCAGTCTCATCAGAGCAAACTTGGGTTCCAGTGTAGACAACCTGGGAGCTCTGTAAACTGTTAGTAAACTAAAAATGTCTTCCCCAGGTAACAACATTGGCAGTTGTTAATTTTTACTTTATGCACTACTGGAAGATTTTACTTTTTAATACTTATGGAGCTCAGTAGTTTTCCCCAATTACCCAATTAGGGCTTCTGCTCGCAGTGTCTGTTGTGCAGGGAGGCTTACTACCCTTGAGTGGAATTCAGAGCTGGGGCCAAGAAAATGTTGCTTGAATTCTAGTGTTAAGATAATGTAAGAAAACTGAGTTCATCTACCCAAACTCTAATATGTGATCCAAGCTGAATGAATCTGTAATGTTCTAATCACCAGATAATCTAGGTATTAGTTTCTCAAAATTTGTATAATTAATCAAAACCACAATGAAATTATTTTTAGAAGTATCTAAAAGCAGATAAAAATGGGAGAGAGAAAAACACTTCTGAAAAAGTCACCTGTATGTATCTGTGCATGTACCAGGACGCTTGCTTCCCATCGTTTACGGATTCCACTGTAGTGTTAGCAACACCACCAATGTCACCCCCTGCAAACACCCAGGGTTCACTTGTTTGCATAGTTTCTGGGTCTACTTCAGGGAGACCCCATCTGTTAAACTTGATAGGTGCCATGGCCTCTCTGACTGTAATTAAATAAATGACAAATATGTTAATAAAAGAAAGAAAAAACTGTTGCTAAAATCTCTCAAGTATATGCCGATAACAATAAGAAAATTTAATGCTGAAAAAGATATCTATCATAAAAGTCAAAACTATCCTGACTTAATATTAAAATTCAGAACATCCTGGAAGAAAGGCTCACTTCAAAGCTTGTTACACATATTAAGAATAAAACCATAAAACCACAATCAAAATTAAATGCTTACATGAAGACAATATGTTTTTGTATCTTTTTCACTACAATTTCTGAATTTTTTTTAAAGCATGCATTAGGAGATCTTAATATTTTTCATGCTATTAGTAAACAGAGCATATAGGCATTTTGCACGTGAAATATTATTGTCCTTCAAAATAATGTAGATGTGAAAATAAAAAAATACTTTTATACTGCATGGCATTATATAAATGTAATTAAATACACATAAATGTTCAGAAAAATATTCTATTAATATTTTTTGAATTACTATATTCACAAGGCACTTCAAAAGAGCTTCATTAAGAGAATCATGTTTTCAACAAATATTTTTAGCAAATTTTGATGGCATCTACCAAAATAGAGGGGGCTATATAGCTTTGTCTGCAGTAACCAAAGATTCTGCAATAAAATGCAGCTTAAAATTGCAGTGTCCCTCAGGGACATACCACCGGCAGATGCACATTGCCAAGGTCAATTAAACTGATGCAGTTGCACTGTCATAAATGTAAAAGAGAAATCTGCCAGTTTAAGACAAAGATTTCTCCAATACAAAGGGCAAAGTCACGGTATTGTCCCAGCACACGCCCCAGTACAGAGCGAGCTTCAAACACAGCTTTCCCGCACATCGCAGCCATGGGATTTTCCTCCAAGGTTCTCTGTCTCCTTTCACCTCCAAATCATATATTAGAAGTGTATTTCAAAGTGGAGGCTGTGTATAATCGGGGGCAAAACTATTAAACCAGAAGCAAGGCACAAACATTGTCACCTCCTTGTCCCACCTATGCTCTCCTCCTCACCCTTGGCATATACTAAGATATCAAGAGGACTCAAATTCAAAAAAATTTTTTGCAACTTGTTCAGAAGCCTGAGTCACAGAAGACAGTTTTAAGCTGCAAGACTGTAGCAGATTTTCTACCAGAAGTATTTAATCTATCTGCAAGACCTATTGCTTGCACAATCTCTCCCACCTGGCATATCCATGTGCCTTAAGTTGACAAAAAATATATTTGGGTAGCAACAAACCCAAAAACTTAAGAAATTATTTCCTATAAAAATATCTAAGTTACTGAAAGATCACATGAAACACAACCTTCAGAGTGAGACTTTTTTTTTCTGGAAAATGAGGGGTTTGGTTTGTTTGGGTTTGGGCTTTTTCTGTTTGTGTGGGTTTTTTTGAAGGAAGGAGTTGGCTGATAGCAGTTTTATTAAAAATCCTTCAGAAATCGATACATTAACTGTCTCTTTGTGCCTCAGGCCGTCTGTACTTCAAGAAAGCTTTTGATCATCTTATATTTGTCATATATAGGATAACTTATTGCATGCAATGGTACCATCTCAGCATGTGGTCTAGACAGCTCTCACAACTTAAATATGTACAGGCTTGTAAGGACATGTTTGGAAAACACCAGAGGAAAACTTGGTACTGCAGGATTTGGTACTGGGGATTTAACAGACGACTTCTGTCTCTCTGAGACAGGACTGAACCACAGTAAAGGTGTCTGAGGACAACATGCTGTCGAAAAGGTAGTTTTTCAAAAGAAATGATGTAAAACTGGAAGTTCTGACTACTTATTTCATCTTGTGGAAAAATAGGGTATTACCTCTGTTATCCTGGATCTATTACATTTCTCAGATCTCTTTGAATCGCCTTGTTCTAAAATAGCTGTATGGACATAATTATACCAAAAGCTTTTTGAGTGTGAAGAATGCCCAACATATCTTCATCTGAAACATCTCTCCAGGCCTGGGGATTTGTCTGCCTGATAAGTATTTCTAAAATTTAGAAAGAACATTTCCCTGGTGGCAAGTTTGACATGGCATCCAACTGCTATTTCTTTCTGTCTTTCTTATAATCTCCAAGATTTAGGTTATATATAAAAAAGGGCATGGTTCAAAAGCTTTTTATAGAAGAGTTCCTAACATCCTCGCAATTTGGATCTGATACCTGGAGCAACTGGGAAGCTGAAGGGACCACCTCCTAGACCACCTGCACAAAGAAGGGGAGAACTTTGGTCTTCACAAAGGGAAGTCCCTTCTCTGTCCCTGCAAGGGTGAGAGAGAGCCCAAGAGCCAAACATGAGCTTGAACTATCGGTTCTCTGAATTGGTGTTTGACACTGAACAACAAGCAAACCAGATATTTAATGTTTAGTGCATGATTTGGGACAGAGGTAAAGAGTGTCTTTTAAAACCTTCACCCTCACAGTTTCAGTCTTCAAAGTCCAAAGCTAACTTAGCTTTTCTCTGGAAAATTTAAACTACAATCCTGTGTTTGTGCTGCCTTCTCCTCCACAGCCTAGTGAGATATTATATATCATTTGAAAAGATCCTTCTGGATGAAAGACAACATACAATTTAATTATTCTACTGCTATCAAGTGATGCTAACACAAATAACACCAAACAAAAGGACAGTGCTGAATTTATTTTCCAAATTTGCTATATTCACAGAGCAAACAAACACAAATGGAAACACAGCAGCAAATTATAGCATTTGCAAAAACAATATTAAAATATAAGTGAATACAGAAAAAATATTTTAATTAACAAAACAAATCAAATGGAAAAGATTCCTCAAATAAAGCTTTAAAAGTGAGTCTCTGTGTGACTGCCATGACTAATTATGCATCCATGTAATGTGTGTTCAATTTGGGCTTATTTAAATAGCAGAAATGCTCATTAGCTGCAGTATATCTGTGAAGCTTCAATAAACAGTTTAATGGTTTTTATGTTTAACCAATTTCATAAGTTCCTATAATTTTAGCTTTAGTAGCTCATTAATGTTACTTTTGATATCCATCTTACAGAATTCCTTTAAAGTGAATACTAGCATTACTTCTGAAAAATACAAATATACTGTAACTTTCTTAATCTAAAATGTATAATTACAGCTGCCACATGCACTAACAGATTAATTGCTGACACTGCCCAGTCTAAATGCCCAGCAAATAAAGAAAGGCACAATCATGCTTCCAACGTTCTTTATCCCACTAGTGTACTGAACAGGATTAAAGAGTGGTTTGACTGGACAAAGCTGGGTCCAGTTATGCTGGGAAAGGGTCCTGCTGCAAGCTGCTACTGACTTTGTGTTCTGTCACCAGCAAGCAAAACTGTCTGATGTCTATCAGAATTTCTGCCCTAAGTAAAAAGGGCTTTAGAAATCATCATGAAGCTACTTCTGGGTATTGGAAACGGGTAATCATTTCAGAGTGTGGAACTGCTACACCCAAACTCCTTCAGTAAACCTATTTGTGGAGAAAAATCCTATTCCAAATGACTCAGCAGGAAAACTCCTACCTATTTCAATACAAATCTTTTGAATGTATATAAATTTCAGTTTTATATACCAATTCTTTTACAAATCTGGTGCCTTAAAGCCTGTTGGTACAAGGCAGATGCTGTGCTACCAGGCAGATGCCACGGCATTCCCAGCTGGAGTATCACAGCTTCTCTTCCTCCCCTTTACTCTCTCATTAGATAGTCAAGGCTTCAGTGCTCTGAGGTCAAAGTTACCCAGTGGTCTGAGCAGGCTGTATGAAGAAACTCAACACTCCTTCCAAGTTCTGGAACTCCTGGTTCCTGTGCCATTTGAAGTTCTATATTTGTTCAAAGGAAAACTAAAATATTTTTCACTTATGAGGTCAGAGCTCTGCAAACCTTTCTTCCTTTGTTCCCTAGCGAATGCTTCTCAAACTGTAGAAATAAAAATTAAGTGAGTGGGTTAAAGAACAAAACTGTAAACAACTTGGGAAAAGTTATCTTTACTGTATGTTGAACTATTCTAGGGGAGCAGTAAGCCTGGGGTTTGCCGCTGCAGTTTCCAAGCAAGATGACAGTTGTACTAAAAGTAAAAGCAAAACATCTGAAAGTTGTGACTGATTCCTGGAATTAAGAAATAAAGTTATGCCCTTCAGTCACGATGCAATAGCTAGCTACTACCAACATTTTCATAAATCATATTTTGGCTCACAACTTACTATTTCTGAGGTTTTTTTACAAAGGCAGTACTTGGAGTTTGCTTGGATATTTTTGCATTTCTCTTTTTTACCTCTCCAGGAAAATAAAATAGACATTATCATGCTAAGATTCAGTGTTCTGGCTACACAGGAATTCTTCCTCTTTACTGCTGCCTGATAAACAGAGTGTCAAACTAAACTTAGGTTGCCAGTTCCCTATTCTGGCTTAGTCCCTTGATCTGCACTGAATTTTGTAGTGCATCTGTTTTCCATACTTTCTCCACAGTTCTCCTTGGAAATTCATGAAAATAAATCAGAACAAGGGCATTTGCTCCAAAATTTTGCAGTCCAAAACTATTGTTCCCTTTGCTTATCAGAAGGAAATAGATTAGAAAAGGGTTATTCGAAGTTCAGACTTCAAAACCAACTGGACTGGTGTTAAGTAGGACGTAGAAGCTGAACACAGTGTGAGGGAGTACACAGAACTGCAATTGTAGATGTTGAGTTGCAATTTGGAATGGTGACAGAAGGTATTTCAGTAATTCACTAATACGTTTTAGGTTTCAAAAATAACAAACTAAGCAAAAAAGCAGGAACTGGAGGAAAAGTACAGAATTCCTCTCACAGCTCTTTATTTTTGTGGGTCAGTTATGATGGCTTGAAGGCTCTGGTAAGCTTTGCAGTTAAAATAAAGCAGCTTGTACTTGCAAAAATTTTTTTTTTCAGGAAGAAGCAAAACATTTTTCCTACTCCATCTGCAGTAGTTGGATTTGAACAATTTGTTGGGCTGTTTTACTGGTTTTAGTAAAATGGTAACTTTCTTAAAACAGTCTAGAAGGCAACTCCGCTGTTTCGTCTATAAGCAACTTCAGGAGCATAAAATGAATCCAGGAGTCAATTTTTTTAAGTGATGCATTTATAGGATTCCCAATGGGAGGATGAACACCCACTAGAACTGCTGCTTAAAAACACAATCAGAATTTAATTTTAACAAAACAAAGAGGACTAAATACCTATTGTGAATGCATGGAATCTCGGTTGCAAATTTAGTAGCTACCATGCAAGAATAGGAAACATCTTGTTGAGGATAATAGCTTAGATAAAACTTTCTAACCTATGAGCTATTTCTGCTCAGTCACCCACACACTTATGGCTTCTCATAAAACTTTCAAACATGAGCATCAAAGCTGCCCTGAACACTTTGTTGAACTGGGGCTAAGTCTAATTTTAATCACTCTGGTTTTGACAGTATTTTCTTTCTTCTTGTATCAGTAGAACCAGCATTTATAGGACATAACCTGCTCTCTTAGCCCATACCAATACTGCATCTGCAGTTCCCCGAGGTGCCGTATGAATTAGGTCAATTGATAGAGCTCTTTGTATGAGCAGCAATTAACATATTTATTCAACCTGCACCTGAGTCACCCAGTCACAGAATAATTGAGACTAGAAAGGCCCTCTGGAGGTTGCCTAGTCCATTCCATTCAAAGTTAGATCAAGATCCAAGTCAAATCAGTTTGTTAATGGTATTGTCCAGTTTTGAGTACCTCCAGTATTTTCATCTCCATCTCTTGATGGGGAATACCTGAATATTTTCATCTCTTGAATACAGAAGTATGCTTCATTTGGAAAAACCAATCAACCACACAAACAAAAAACCACAACAAAGCACTAAGAAGATAAGATGTTTTGGTGTTCATTTTTCTTTTCTTTTTCATTTCTTTTTATTATGTACACTGAGGTAGTCTGGAGTTTTGGTTGTAATCTAGCTCAATGGGGAAAGCAAATTTGACTTTCATTAAGACAGCTTAAAAAAAAAAAAAAAAAAAAAGGACTTAAAAACAAATGAAAAGGTAAGCT